>KV005684.1:37611-72484 GCA_001598015.1 Dorcoceras hygrometricum
AATTGTGATGAGGCGGTGGCTGGCAGGATTCGCTATCCTTGGTTGAGTTTTTGTATAATAACAGCTACCAGGTGACTATCCTATCGGCACCTTTCGAAGCCTTGTATGGTAGGAAGTGCACGTCGCCCATTTGTTGGGAAGAAGTAGAGGAAAAGCAGCTATCTTCACCTGAATTTGTGCAGAAAATGAGGGATCAGGTTGATCTAATTCGACAGTGTATGAAGGCTGCACAAGATCTCCAAGCTAGTTATGCAAATCGAAGACGTCGGCCTTTAGAATTTCAGGTTGGTGATCGGGTGTTCTTGAAAGTTTCTCCTTTCATAAGTGTTATGAGATTTGGGCTCAAGGGAAAGTTAGCTCCTTTTTATGTTGGACCTTATGAAATTGTGGAGAGGATCAGCCCTTTAGCTTATCGTTTGCTATTGCCACCTGAACCATACTCCTTACACGATGTGTTTCATGTGTCTATGTTGAGGAAGTATGAGCTGGATCCTTCTCATATGCTATGAACTGACAAGGTATAGCTATAGGACATTGAGTTATGCCGAATATCCCTTTCAAATTTTGGACAGGAATGAGATACAACTCAGGAACAAGACCATTCCATTGGTGATGGTCCAGTGGAGCAAGCATGGCAGGGAAGAGGCTACGTGGGATCTAGAGGAGAAGATTCAGCGTGAGTGGCCTAATCTATTTCAGTATGCAATTTACTAGCTTCCACAGATAGAATTCTGGATTTTGTTTTGCCAGTTAACTTAAATTCCTAATTTTTAGTTGTTCTGTGAGTTCTGAAGCTCCCGTATGTTTTTCTGTATCGTGAAATCAGTTTTTGTGTTTTGGTGATATTCTGGGATGTTGAGGTTTTAATCGGTTCTGGAGTTTGTTATTTGATTTTGAGGACAAAATCCCTTTTAGTGTGGGAGAAATGTGAGGTCTGGATGGTTAACAATTAGTTTGGATAATTAATCGGGTGTTGGCATAGACCAGACCGGGCGTGAGCTGGTCTGTGCGTGGAATAGCTCTGGGCTAGTTTTCGTAGAATGATCCGAGCTGGAGGGTTGGATGTTTATAAATTGTCATCGCAAGTGGGTACTCTAAGCTGGATATCTTGAGCCGGTAGCATAGCGACGTCATTTTGGATAAACCAGCTTAGAGGGGGCAATCTGGTGGTACTGCGTAGATCGGCCCAGTTCGTGGTTTTAGTGTAGACCGCATGGTTCATGGGTACCAGCTTAGGCAAGATCTGAAAGTGTGCGAGCTGGTCTTCATACGCATGAACTGGTCGTCCCGATCTAGAGTGTGGTGCGACGTCGTTTAGTGATATCAGCTTAGACGTTAGCTGGATGGTAAACGTGAGCTGGCCAAGGCGTAATATTCTATAGCTACGAGTTGTTGCTGCTGAGTACGTTGTGATCTATTTTGGGTTAGTTCTCGATTTCTAGTTGTGTTTTTCCTAGTTGATTTTATGTTGTTGTCCAGTTATTTTGAACTCTTGGACTTGTAGCAGATGAACTTCTATTTTGCATTCTGCCGTTGCGATGAATTAATTGAAATTTTTCCCTGAGTTTACCTTGATTTCGAGGACGAAATCTCTTAAGGTGGGGAGAATGTGAGGATTGAGAAATTTGATTAGTGATTAATAAGATTTTGGAAGGATTAGTCACGAGATTTGAATTACCAAATTTCTCTAAATATCGAAATCAGTCGCAACAATTGAGTTTACCTTGATTTCGAGACGAAATCTCTTAAGGTGGGAGAATGTGAGGATTGAGAATTTGATTAGTGATTAATAAGATTTTGGAAGGATTAGTACACGAGATTTTGAATTACCAAATTTCTCTAAATATCGAAATCAGTCGCAACAAAAATCCAAGAGTCAACGCGGGTCAACGGTACTGTAGCTTGCGACTGGTGGAATTTGAGTTAGATAGTTACTGTAGCTTGCAGCTGGTTGAATTTTGGAATTCAGTCGTTGCGCTTGTGGTGGTTGCTGCTGGAAGCAGGCGCGCAATTGCAAGAAACAATGAGGAAATGACGCGTGGCGGTCACTGTTGCGCACGTGGAATCCAGTAGAGGAGGGTTGTGCATTGAATTTTGAAACCAGTCGCAGAGTTGGGAGACGACGTTGTTTTGATAAGTGAAACGCCGCGTTTTGAATATTGCGTCTGGTACCAGTCGCGAGAGATTTGTTGCGAGTATGGTGTTGCGACTGGATGACCAGCTGCTAGTTGCAATGCTTACGTAATCTGTTACGGCGTCGTGTAGATTAGTTGATGCGTCGTCGTTTGGTTGTGCTTTGCGTAACCAGTCGACTGGTGCTTGTTTGGAGAGATCTGCTACCAGCTTTTGGTTGTTTTGCAAGCGATAGATGTTACCAGCTGGTGAAGCTCTATGACTTCGTTTGAGTTAGTTGGAACGGTGTCGTTTTGGGTTATTTTCTCATGAATGTCTCGTCTGGTTGTTGCTGCTGGTTTTAATGAAAGAGAAAGGTAGTACCTGCTGGAAGATCTCTACTGATTCACGTCGACTGGATTGGTAATCAGCAGACGAGAGAATTGAGATATATATATATAGAAGTGTTGATCAACACTTAGAATTATTGAGAACCCGATATTTCTTATCTTCTTTGCCAAACCCTCGTCGAGCTACTGTTCACCGTAACTTTCAATTGCCGATTCCCTTCGCTTCCAGTTTCTGTTTTTGACGATTTTAGTGGCGCTGGACTCCTCGAGACTTGCTCTTTAGACTGATACTGGTTCGGAAGCCAGGGGCAAAGAGTTGAGAAATCCCGAAAGTGTCTGACGTGCCTTGTTCGAATCTGTTAGGTAATTTGAGGAAGAAAGGTACGATTGAGCAGCCCTTAGCAGCTTTGAGCGTGAACATGACTATATTTCAATGTTGTGAAATCTGTAAAATTGCTGCTATGTGTTTACGTGAATCGGTTGCTGAATTTCTTGAGTTATGCCTACTGTTTTCACGTATTATGCCTTGTATGCATTGAGCATTGATATTGAACGGCATTCATGCATACATCTTGAGCCTGGAATGACTGATTGATTTGATGACCTGATTGGGTGCCACGTTGTGACTGGCCGATTGTTGAGTCGTGCCCGAAAAGTCCAACGCTATCATCGGAGTGGTGACTACCGGATCCGAGTGTCTACCACCGAGCTGTGATGGGCTGACGGGCCCCGATGATCACGGACCGATGATTTCCACCGGCTGATTGGCTGTGCATGGTATAGAGGCTTGATTTGAGTTACGAGTTGATAGACTGGTCTAGCTATCCGATTCTTTGATAGCCCTCATGCATTCATAGCATTGATTTATAGCATGTTGTATGTTTAGCTGTTTTAATAGCTCTTCGTACTGAGGTTTACCTCGTACCTTGTTTTCCTGTTTTGTGTCTTGGGTCTGTGTTACCCATTTGCAGGATCTTCAGGTAGTCAGGCTGGACAGTGTGGAGGTTCAGCTGGTCGACCCCCTTTCCCATGAGTCCCAGTATATTGTATTATGTATTGAACCGGGGGATGCCCCGTGTTTCTATGTATTTGGGATTTGTATTAGACTTGAGATTTCTGGTTACCTGATTTGTTTAAGTTTGAGCTAACTTATATTTTGATTATTGATATTTTGAATGTATGTTTTTACGTTTAGGCCCAAATGATTTTGAAAAATTTTTAAGCCCTGATTTTAGCTTCCGTGTTTATGCGCTTATTTAAGTGTTAATTGTGAGTAATTAGCACGGGGCCTGACACTACATACACAGAGTTTAACATCTTCGTGCTTGGACGGTAACTGATTGAAACGGGTTTGAGATTCATTCACTAATGACTGTGAATGAATCTCTGTGTGTGTGAGATTTTCAGTGTATCGCTCAACTCTCAAAAGATTAATCTCACACACTGAGAAATGCTCCTAAACGAGCTGATTAGAACTCAGCAGTCAACGTGATTGTAAGCTCTTCTCAGAAAGGTGGTCGACTGCTTCGTTCTTACTGTTATCTTCCCTCTGTTTTTGAACCTTCCCATGATCGTCAGTCCTCTTCCTTCAAATCTTCTCCCTTAAATATCCTTTGTTCAAAATCAATCCGTTGGACACAAATTCTTCCCGTTCAAATGTGTTCTTGAAAGTACCGACAGGGATTGTCCTTTGTGTCCTTTCTTTTGCAGGCTTCTTTGTCGTCTTCATCAATTTGAAATAAGCTCAGCAGTTGACATCCAGCTTTGGTAATTCTTCGTAATGCCAACTGCTTCGCTGCTGATTGTAACTACAATTACTGCGTCTGGGTTCTAGTGCGACTGGATAAGCAAAGCGCTATAGCTCGCGATTGGATGGTACAACATCTTGCGACTGGATGCATATCAACAGCTGGTTCACTTTAGCTCACATCTGTATGTACTGTAGCTACCTGCTGGTTATATCATTGCAAACCATCGACTGAATCGCGAAGGCAAAACGCTGTCGTATCAACTTATTCAAACGACATCGTTTTGCTATCGCTAACTTTGAGTACGCTCGACTGGTTGCACTGTAGCTTTCGTCTGAATGTTCTTTCTTTACGACGTCGCTTTATCTCTTGCGTTTCTCTACACAACTGCTGATAGCTTTTGCTCAACTGCTGATCACTGTAGCTTCCTGCTGAATGTGATGACGTCACTGCTGACGTTATCATTGCTAAATCTAGTTCTTGCGCTTCTTGACAACTGCTGATTGCTGACGTCATCTCTGATGCTCATAGCTTCCTCCAGCATATATGATGACGTCATCATTGCTGATACCAGCTCTTGTAAGTGCTCCACTATTCATCTTCTTCTTCGATTCTTTCTCCAGTCTTTAGCAAAAATCACAGCTGCTGGTCTAAATTGGCCTCCGCCTGATTACGAACAACTGACTCAACTTTGGACGTCTCCATTGCTAATCCAGCTGTCGTTTACAAATATTGATCAAACCAGCTGTGAACTTTGTCTTTTCAAACCATCGACTGGACAGATTCTGATACTGTTCATCTTCTTCTTCGATCCTAGAATCTGTACACTAAGTAGAATTGTTAGAAACACAATAATGGGTTTTGTGTAATTCAAAACTTAATCAGAATCTGTGTAAACAGATCCATCAATTGACAAATTGAAGAAAGAGCTATCAAAGAAATTTGTTATGAAGGATCTGGGTGCCGCAAAACAAATTCGTGGAATGAGGATTTTAAGAGATCGGGTAAATGGAATCTTGACGTTATCTCAAGAAGAGTACGTGAAAAAGGTTGTTAGCAGATTCAATATGACTGAAGCTAAACCAGTGAGTACTCCTTTGGCTAGTCACTTCAAACTAACCAAAGCACAATTACCCTCGACGAAGCAGGAGCAGGATTATATGAACAAGGTTCCTTATGCTTCTGCTGTCGGAAGCCTCATGTATGCAATGGTGTGTACAAGTCCAGACATAGCACATGCAGTGGGAGTCTTGAGCAGGTTTATGAGCAATCCAGGAAAACAGCACTGGGAAGCAGTTAAATGGATTCTCAGAAACTTGAAAGGTACTGCTAGTTTATCTTTGTGCTTCAGGAGGTCGAATCAGGACTTACAAGGATTTGTCGATGCTGATATGGGTGGTGACCTAGATGGCAGGAAAAGTACTACTAGATATGTGTTTGGGTGGTACAGCCGTAAGTTGGGTGTCAAAGTTGCAAAGGATTGTTGCACTATCGACTACTGAGGCAGAGTACGTTGCAGTGACGGAAACTAACAAAGAAATTATTTGGTTGCAATCGTTTCTTGAGGAATTGGGTCAAACGTTTGAGAGTAGCATATTACATTGTGATAGTCAGAGTGCTATTCATTTGGCCAAGAATCCTGTTTATCATGCTAGGACGAAGCATATACAAGTACGATACTATTTCATCAGATCGGTATTGGAAGATGGAATCTTAATGCTTGAAAAGATTACCGGAAGTAAAAATCCAGCTGATATGCTCACGAAGACTGTGACCACTGACAAACTGAGTTATGTTCAACTTCAGTTGGACTCCTAGTGTAGAGGAGAACTACGAGCTACTGCATTGATGGTGTGAAGACGTGATTGAGATCAAATCTTCAAGTGGGAGATTGTTGGCTATTCAAAGTCAAAAAGTTGCAGCAAAATATGACCATTCAAAGTAAAACAAAGGGGGCTGCAAATTGGAATTTTGGCTGGAACATCGTATGTTCCCACTAGCATAGGGGCTCTATAAATAGAGCCCCCATTTCTTCATTCAAGCATCCCAAAACAAGCAAAGTTCTATATATACAAATATATATATAGCGTGAGGTATTCTTGTGTGAGTTTGAGAAATATTTTCTCCGTTATATTCGGGTTGAGATAGGGAGAAATTGAGAGTTGTTGTATACTCGGTATAAATTCATCCAAATAAAATATTTGCAGTAGCTCCGTGGACGTAGCCTGGTTTGGGTGAACCACGTAAAAACGTTGTGTTCTTGTTGATTATTTTTATTCCGCAAATTTTATCCGTCATAATTGACATCGCTTCGGTTTAATATACCCCAACAATAAAGGCAAGTGATCATCGAAAACATGCTTAAGATTAGTTTGCCGTTTAATCTTACCAGGAGTTAGATTGAATTTGATAATGCATTTTACTTTAAGGTGGTGTTTCCAACCTGAAAACTGATCTGAAAGGGTGGTGCCACCGAGATAGTATGTGGTCAACATCTTGGAATTGTCCACTGGTTTGAGTTTTTAATCCAATGAAGGGATTGGTAGTTCCTTCTTTTTTGTTGGCATTTGGTGGGTCTATGGCCAGTGGAGCTATTGATTTCATTGAGTGTTTCTTTTCTTTTGTGTAAACAGGCACATTGAATTGGCTAGCCTGACTAATGGCAGTAACTCAATATCCAAACACATTCATGTGCATAACTAAATATGAGAAACATATTTATGTGTTTCATCTTTTATCTTCACAGTTAAAGTCATCAATACTATGTCAAGAACGAAAGTTTGGATTCAATCTATTTGTTGGACCTTGTGCTTGAACATTTTTTTATTTATGTTTTATTCCCATATGCACATGTGTGAAATGATTGTATACCACCTGAGTTAATTTATATTTTCTTCTTGCCGTTTTCCTTCCCTTGCTCCACAATTTTACGTTTTCGAATTATTTGGGTTTCCACCTATGGTTATTTTGACTGATTTCATGAATAATATTTTGTATTCTTAACCTATGATCGTGCATTTATTCTATCTTTGCATCAATTTGATACTATATACTACTATATTATTTTAACATTTTCTTTTATTGTTTTCTCTATTCTTACTGTGCTCATGTGGATACTTTTTGGTTAATCTGTAGTTGCTTTTGTGTTCCTTTTAATTGTAGAAGACTCGAATTTACATATAGTTGCAAAAACGAAAAAGAATTTGCTTGAATGAGCTTATCTCTTGATTTTTTCTTTCCATGTATTATACAAAACTGCTGATATTTTGAGTATTTATGTACAGCTAAGGAATTTGGTATGGGCTATGTCGAAACATGATGTTATCTTATTTCACATTATTCAATTATGCATTGGTCATCTTTATTGAAGAACTTGACTGAAGTCCTCAACTTCTCGGGGCAAATTGTGCCAACAGAGGTACTTCAATCATATCCACTAGTTTTTTTTCATGCCTCAAAAAAAAAAAAAAAAACAGAAGGGAAGCATTGATTCTTCCTGCCTCATAGCTTATGGTTAAATATTTTCTTTTTGTTTTTATGTGGGCATTCATCTTATTTGTCTTTTTTATGGCAGACAGGGCACATGTGCAGGTGGGCCCCAAATAAATATAAAAATTTTCATATTATATAATTAAATTATTTTTATTATACACTTATAAAGAGGGTTCAAGTAATTTGTAAAAATTTCTATGTTTATAAAAAACAAAAAAAGGTCCACGTACACCAACAATCTACAATTTAAAAAATAAGATTTTGTCACTCAAACTCATAATTATCAGCCGAAAAAAGCTGATATGTCAATCTTGATGCTCATGATTAAAAATGTTAACAAGAAATGCTATATCTGGGTGCATATAACATAATAAATCTTGGAAAATCATTAAAATTTTAGTGTTTGCATTGAGAATGGATGTTTCATTAATGGTCATGATTGCCTATACAGTTTTATATACTTTCGATGAATATGATATCAACTGATACGAGGTTTTCCAATTTAAAATTATTGAAATTTTCTTTTAGAACCACAAAATAATCAATAGAAACTGAATCCTTAAGTGATTCTCTGCGTCGAACAACGTAGCTGAGGATATCTCTCATATGACGACATAATTATTTTTTGCTTCACAAAGTACAACAATGGTGTGTATTAAATAATATTAAACGCTCAATAGTTTATTTTATAACTTATTTAAAACTTTTCTTTTCCAATAATGTGTTGTTTTTTTTTTTACTATTTGGTTTACTTTAATTATGATATTCAATTTTTTAAGTACATATTTGACCTTTTAATTTAATGTAAGAGGCCACATTTTTAGTTCGTCCTAATTTTACTTAGGACTGCCCCTGTTTATGGTTTCACTTTTCCTCAATCTTGTTAATGTAGGGAAATCCAGGAACCTTATTTGAAGGGTTTACTCAAATGCAGTTGAGCACTTTGGCCGTGAAGGACCGTTTTATGGTTGTTGGTGGCTTCCGTGGAGAACTTGTCTGCAAGGTCAGCAGGCATACATGAACTTGCAAATTAGATATATAGCTATTGTGAATAAGCTAATAAATGACTTCTTATTGTTTCTTCCCATTACTTGGCATGAATAAATGTTCTTGAATTTGGATCTTGAGTTGACATTTTAACAGTCCTTTCAGGGATATAACAGAGTAACCGAGGAATCTTTTGTGATGCAATTTCATGACTAATTAGCTGTATCCAGGTCATAACTGTTACAGTGCAAGTGATATAGAGCACAATTCTGGCATCCAATCCTAAGTATCTACTCCTTGTTCTAACTGGTGCATCCAAAAAATTGGAAGCCCTAAAGGTTGGCAAAAATGGGTATGAAACAATTGCAATTGAGACATTGGACTATAATATGAAGAGTGACAATGTATAAATGAAATGTAACACGTGATACTTAAAAGACTTGGTAGTTGGAATCGCGATATCGAAATTTCTGAAAACATACTTCTAACGTTTACCTATTGGCGTAAACATGTGGCAGAGAGCCCCATTCATACACCGAATTATGGTGTCATAGTGGCAGTCTGAACCAAATGTCATTGTCTCCAGGCCTAGCCACTGTCCATATTGCTGGTAGACCTAACTGCCACCTTCAGCCCAACCATAAGTCCCCGAGGCAACTCGACTATCGCCTCTTTGTTGTAACCACCTGTATGTTAGTTCAAACTCAACTCGAGTCACTTAGTTGACAACAACAAACATGTGGTGAAGGCTGAAAATAAATACTCAAATATAATGTGATATGCTTACAATATGTGTTAGAAAAGAGATTATCATCAATAACCCATCATCTAAATATCAATTACCCAACTAGTTCACATTCTCATACAACCAATCATTTCCACATATTCAAATGAAACTAGATACATGTTCCTCTCTTATGTTCGCAATCTAGTTGTCCACATCTATCGAGTAGGTTCCATGCTATGAGCTAATGGCGATCACAATTATCTTTACCCGTCAACATATTTGACACACGAACAAGCTTACATTAGCTTACTTTTCACACATAGCTTATCTATTAAATTTGGGGAATTTAATGATACTGGCGCAGGATTACCATTTTTCCTGAAGTCCATAATTTTTTATGTTTTAATATGTATATAAAATAGAAACTCCATTTTATACATTAATAGATTCGTGCGAATTGTAAATAGAAACTCTCTAACCGACTAACGTGGAATACTTCAGAGAATATTGGGATCTCAAGTTGGCTATCTAGAACTTTGGCCTCCCCTGCTAGGATTTCCTTCTTTTACATGGTCTCCATCATTGGAGACATTCTATACTTTCTCGTCAGCATAGCAGCCTGCCTTGAATGATCTGCAGAAGGGTTCAGCTTTTGCACTGGGTAGACAATTGGTGGTTGTGGAGTATGTGAAAGTGGAAACTGCTAATTATTGTGGTGGTTCATGGTAGCTCGTCCCTTTTGTGGTTCAGTACATGAGTTGGATGATTTGAGAGCAAGAATTTGTCATTTTTGAGAAGTAGAGAGTACATATGAATGTAACATTATAAACAGTCTTTATCATAATCAGCTTTATTTTAGATTTCTGGTCATGTAATTGGCACACTAATGGAAGTTTGGAACAGTTTGATTTCTTAAAACTTGCTTGGTTCAAGAAACACTATGAACTTGTGTAAAGAGAATCTTTATCCTAGAAGAAGCATCGTATTAAATAGAAAGAACATTTTAGTGTTAACGGACATACTTCCCCTTGATTACGCTGAATGCATCCTGAAGTTTCTGATCAGCAGAATGCCACATTGAGAATTGCATCTTTATTTTCAATTTTTGTGAAATACTGTTCTGGTAATAGTGGGATACAGTTGGCCCCTTGAGACAGTTTATTGGGACATTACAGAATGTTGATAAACCAGGTGTAAGTTTTTGCACAAGGACCACATATGAGAACGATATTACAAATGCCATCGAAATATTTCACCTCTCCAGGTATTCTTGTGATTTGATGTCCTTTATTTGATGACTTCTTGCACTGTTTGATTTACTCCTTTTCATAGTGGTGGACTCCATTTCATGGCATCTAACAATGACTGCGGTGTAAGAGAATATGACATGTAAACTTTTCAGCTCTTAAACCACTTCCGTCTCCCTTGGCCTGTAAATGTAAGTTTTTCGTTCTGTAATTGCATTTCTTCTCTACTTTAACTCGGTTCCACTTGGTTGTTACTAATTTTCAATCTTTCCGTTGGATCCATCCTTCTGTTCAAGAACGGGTCTACAAGATGGTTGATTCAATCTTATCAGTCATTAGTTTAAAGTATATTTCTGCAACTATCAGTTTTATTTTTACTATATATCAGTTTAATTCGCTGTACTTACAAAAGAACAGAAAAACATGTACATGCCATTTTAAACATATTAGTCCCAATTAAATAAAATAGAATAACATTTTTAAATTTTTTAAACATATTCTTGATATAATTCTCAGGTAATATGATCTCTGTCAGATTAAACTATAGACATAAATTGCATGGAAATATCCCAGTAGCAAGTTGAAATCATTTTATGTTGTTATACTAGCAAGTAAAAGTTATATGACCCCGAGTTAGAGTGTTCTCTCTGTCCCCATGGGCTCCTTTCTTTCCAAATCTATTAGGATCAAACGCTCACCACTATGCCAAAAGTTGTAACTGTTAGCCAAGATCTAACTTTATTTCCTTATAATGTGTCAACAGAGAGTGCGCACCTATTATTTGAGTTAGGGTCGGTCTATTAGGTTAGTTTGGGCGGTGCGTGTCTAACTGCTGGTGCCGTCTCATTTTCTTAGTGATCAGTGTTACCCCTACCTTCCGGCTCTATCCCCAGCAGATATAGTATTATCCGTTAAGATCTGACATCATACTTTTACAGCACCTATCCAACCAAATTAAGCGGCACAACGTAAGCAACTTGACGTATAAGAGCTTCCAAGGAGGTCACCCATCCCAGTACTTCTCTGACTCATGCACGCTTAACTCAACGACCTCCCCCAAGAAGTATAGAATATGCTTATTGGGAGACTCGAACCCCTGACTTGACTCTGATACCAATTGTTAGGATCAAGCGATTAACATCAAGCCAAAAGTTATTGTAACGCCTAGAAATCCTAAATGCGTTGTAACATCCCGAAATCCAGATTACGTGAAAATGAGTGCATGACAAGGGGGAAATATTCTTAGATGATTACATGCCTTATCCTATGTTTTATTTATGATTTTATGCTGCATGGTATGCATGTGCTATTTTTCAGCCTGCTTGAGCTATGGACGTGTGGACGAGATTAGGGTCGATCGGAATTAAAAATAAATTGAGATTTTAAGTTATGGGATTTTTTAGAACGAATTTATTTTATTTTAAGCAACAATTTCTAAAAATTTGGATTTTTATAATTATTTTGTAGGGGAACCCGTTTTTCGCCTATACAGGCTGGTATATTGAGTTTTAAGGCATTTTAAATTTTGAGGAGGCCTAGATTTCGAAATTATGCATCCATTTAAAGCCCAACTCTAAGTTTTAAACACCTTTTTAATTTTATTAGAGGGGCAAGCTTGTATTTTCTAAATTTAAATTAGTAGGGGTCATAATAAGCATTTTAATTATTTCTTAAACACTAGTTAAACATACCCTAGCCTCCTCTACACACACACCAGCCGTCCCCCTCCCTCACAAGCACACAAAATTTCGAAACCAATCAGCCATTGAAGGAGCTTGGTGATCCAAGGCCTGTTGCGTCCCGATCTCGCGTCTACAACGTCCGTACCTCGCAGATCCGCGTCTTATTCAACCCAGACATGTGATATCAATCCCTTTTCTCGCCATTTAAATCATAATAATCTGTTTTTAGGAAAATTATGCATGAATTCGTGGTGAATATTTCAGATAAATACATCTATGATCATATCTCATGCATGCACTTCACGTTTCTTGACATGTTTCGCTTCCTTCTTTTAAGACTTCGGGCAGGGAGATTTCCAGGGGTATTGGATCGGTTCTAGAGGTTCCTAGGAGACTCATGGTGGTCTAGATCGAGGTAGGAAGGTGGCTAAGTAGTCGGATGAACCAGGGAAAGCCATAGAGGTCGAGGTGACGCGTCGCGCTGCGTGGCTGATGCGCTCACTTCCCTCGATCAGTTCTCCCTGGTTAGCCCATGGTTTGGACCATGGTTGGTCTCATTAGAACCGCCTGGACCTGGGGGTGGTCCATTTGGAAGGGCTCCGGCATTGGTTGCCGGAGAAGGGATAATGAACGCAAAGACCAGACGGTGGTCGCAACGGCGCAGCATGGCTGGAGCGTCCACTTGCAGCGACCAGTTATCCCTGATTAGCCAACGGTTTGAGCCAAGGTTGGTCTCGTTGGAACCGTCTTGACCTGGGGATGGTCCAGCCGGAAGGGCTCCAGCAGTGGTGGCCGGATCAGGGAGGAATATTGTGAAGACGGGACGCTGCTCGCTTGCGCCGCTGGTGTGTGCGTGTGTGTCCGATTTAGGGTTTACTTTTGGATGGGTTCGGTTCAATTAAACCGGCTGGTTTGGTTGGACCGGATCGTTTCTTCGAGTCTCGAGTCAAATGTTTTAAAATCGGTCCAACTTATTTTATTTAGGGACCTGTTATTTTAATTAATGTGTCGAAGGTCCAATTTTAAGGAAATTAGCCAGAAGTCAAAATTGAGTCAAACTTTTTAAATAATTTAAGTTATGTCTAATTTTATGTTTTTAGTCAAAATTAGGGCTTTAGGATTTTAATTGGAGTCAAAATCGATTTTGGAATTTAATTTGGTCAAAATCGGCTTTTGAGGTCAAAATTGATTTAAATTGCTTTTAAAGGTCAAAATCGATTTTTTACAGGTCCCAAAATGATTTTTAGAAGTCAAAATTGATTTTAACTAGTCAAAATTAGCCTTGATATCGGCTTTTGAGGTCAAAATTGATTTAAATTGCTTTTAAAGGTCAAAATCGATTTTTTACAGGTCCCAAAATGATTTTTAGAAGTCAAAATTGATTTTAACTAGTCAAAATTAGCCTTGATTTTTATAAGTCATATTTAAGAAAATAGCCAAAAATGGGAAAAAGCAGTGAACATTCGTTTCATCGGTCGAGTTTGGAGCGACGTTTAGTCTAGTAGTAGCGAGCCAGGCCCCGGGATCAATCCCTGATCGAAGTAGAAAAACGTAGAAGCCCGTAAATATATAATTAATCATATATGTAGTATGCTATGTACGAAAATGTTTTAAAGGAAAAGATTAATTATACATTGACGAGCTAAGCTTTTAAATTGCATGATTTTAAGAAAATTCACGCATCATGAGATTTTATGAAACGACCAGGCATGTTCTTTTTAAGTAAAAAACCTGAGGAATTGAAGTGATGTGGCACGTCTACGATGGGAGTTAACCGGATAACCGGGCCCGGAGATCCCCTATTTTCAGGATTTCAGGGCCTATGGATCCCGAGGTAAGGTCGGGTGAAGTGGCAGTTTTCAGGAGGTGTGACATATAGGGATCCCGAGGTAAAGTCGGGTGAACCACACCGTCACGTACGTTGGTTGTTACGACTGATCTCACACGTTGTAAAACTCCTTTTAATTTTCTTAATTAAGCATGATGGATCATTTTTGTCACCACTCATTATTTCAAACCTAAAAATTTTGTAACCTAGCCTCCACTGTACTCCTCCATAGCCATCCCCATCCTCCTCCATCAAACCCCAGCGGTTTTCAACTTTTGGTGATCCAATGTGGTTTTTGTCCCGGTCTTGCGTCCTACATATCGGTAACTCGCAGATCTGCTTTTTCTCCAACGAAGGCATGTAATATCTATCATTTTTCTCACCATTTAAGTCATATATTACTGTTTTCCTAACGGTGTTTCATGTGTTGTATGTGATTGATTTAGATCCTTGGATATTGTTGAAGATTCATGCATGATCCATCTTTTTCCATGCACGTTTGATCCGCTTCTTGTATTGTCTCGGTCTAGGAGGGTTCCTAGGTGCTATGGCTCGGTTCTAGGATGTTCATGGTGGTCAAAGGGAGGCTGGTTGTGGTCCTTTGTCGGAGAGAAGGTGGCTCCCCTATGGTCGAGCCAAGACTCACGTTCGGCCATGATGTTAGCTGCGCGCTGCTTCACCTCTTTGGGTGCGTCGACCGTGAGTTGCACGTGGAGGCTTGATCCATGGCTCGGCCTGGTGGTGGGGTTGGACCTGGGGGTGGTCCAGCCGGCGGGGCTCAGACCAAGGGCGGTCGGAGCAGGTTGTGCGATCGGTAGAGTGCATCGCGTGTAGGTGGCGTGGCGGCTAGGGTTTGCATGGGTGTGGACCGGTTCAATTTGATCGGTTTGGTGGGTTCTATTGGACTGGGTCGGTTAGTCGAGGGTCTAGTCAAAATGTTTTAAATTTGGTCCGAATTATTTTAATTCGGGACCGGTTATTTTAATTTTAAAGTATATGGTCCAATTTTAAGAATTTTGGTCAAATGTTTTAAAGTTAAAATTATGTAGTCAAACTTTTAATTAATTTGAACCTAATACTTTATTTAAGTTTAAAGTCAAAATTAGTGCCTTTGGGATTTTATTTAGTCAAAATTGGTCAATGGGTCTTTATTCAGTCAAAATTTTAAATAGTTGATTTTGAGTAAATGATGGAGTATTTTAGAACTTTTAAAGGTTAATTTTAAAGCTTTGATTCAAGTCATGTGTTAGGTTAAGTTTCAATTTTAAGTTTATTCTTGGTTCTAGTTGGGATTAGAAGTAGTGCGCGGGGCTGAACCAGTCCTTGATCGGAGTAGAAAAAAATATAGAAGCTCGTGAAAATACATTTAATTGTATATGTAATATATTATGTATGTTAATGTTTTAAAGGAAAGAATTAAATATATATTGACGGGCTCAGCTTTTAAATTGCATGATGTTAAGAAATGAACGCATAATGAGAATTTATGAAACGTTAAAGACATGTTCTTTTTTTAAGAAAGAACCCGAGATATTGAAGTGATTTGTGGCAAATTTAATGATGGGTGCTAGTCGGGATACCGGGTCCGAGGATCCCTCATTTTAATGTATTATGAGCCTATGGATTCATGTGATCACGACATGGTGAAGTGGCATAGAGGTGTGTGAGATCCCGAGGTAAGGTCGGGTGTCAGGCCTCGTGCACAAACACAGAGTTGAACCACGCAAACACTAGCGGAAGCAATAAAATAGTGGTTAAAATTTTCGCTTTTGACCTGACTGAAAGATTACATAATTTAAAATACTGCAATACTCAAAATATCTCAGTTTACAATAACACAGTACAACGATACAGCATTTAACAAAATACAAGAACACCTGAGCACTACAGGATACAACAAAGAACAGGGCATCCCCCGGCTAACAGTATTGATAGATTTAATATACTATACTAACTGGGACACTCTAACCACCTCCTGGGGTACCACCAGTCGGGTCAACTCCACGACCAGCTGAGTAACCATGGTAACCTGAACAACAAACAGGCAAACAAACAAACAAACGAAGCCCCAGAGGGACATGGGGTCAAACCCCAGTACGGAGAGCAACTGAAAAAAAAACAGCAAATGGAAAGCAACAGATAATATGCAAATGCTATGCATGAACAACTGAGTACAGACGGAAGGCTACAACCAATGGCAGGGAGCCAGAATCTCAAAGCTGATCAAGAACAGATAAAACTGAATAACAGTGGCCACGGAGTGTGTGAGTATATGGGAGCTCACGGCACTAGATGCAAAACACAGCTCAAGCTGCTGTTGCCCAACTCATGAGGTGTGGGAGCTACCCACTATGCTCATAGTGGCTAACAGATCCCAGCAGGGAGATGAGGGTGACAGGAGTTACCCGCTCGGCCTCTAAACAAGCATCCTGGTACGCCCAGATCAATAAACAAGGCACGGCAAGGCAGATCTCAGCTCAATATGACAAATGCGTGTATGCAACAGATAAAATGTCCAACACAGAACATATATAACAATGCAAGGCATACACATCAACAAGCATAATCACCGATGCTCAATCCCAAGCTGTAAAACAAGCTCACATCCGTACCTCAATTCTTCTAAGCTATAATTACAACAACGAAGTCCCGAGCAACACAGATCTCACACCTGCTAAACCAAACACAGATACTAGCTCAGGGACATTAGCACAGAAACTACAAATTGGGAGCGACGAGCTGAACCAAATCTTTCCTACCATTCTAACACAACAGAAGGCTCTAAGCAAAGCACAAGGTAGGATCTTAACACTTACCCAACAAGCTACCTCAACGATAGACGAAATCCGACGCTTATGCTAACAGACTATAGAAGGGAGATGTCTTCGCACACCTCACCAGCTTCACGCAAGCTTCCAGAAGCAGTACCAAACGAAGCGTCTTAGCAAGAGGAGTCCAGCGCTACCACTTTTACTTCCGTCGGAGCTATCTACCGTAGGCAATCGGAGAAGATAAGGTTCGATGAACAGTAGCTAGGGTATCGCGACATGATTCGATATCGGGAAATATTCTAAGTGTCGGGGCTGAATAATAAAGAACGAAGGCAAAGTTCTCTATTTAAAGGTCAGATCTGCTCAAATCTGAAGAACAGAAACTACCGAAAACTTAAGTCTCAAAGCTGATTTCCCACTCGGATCTGAATCTCACCACAAGTCTGACTCTACGCCAAACCAGATCCTGACTTAACCAATCGACGTTGCAGAGTCTACTGTCGCATCTGGGCACATCACCCGCTACTCAAACCTGAAAACCAACGCAACTGAGATCTGAATCCCACCGCTAAGCAGAAAACGGCGTCGCATCGCAAACCACTCAGATCCTATCGAATCTGAAGACTAACGCTGCTCGAATCTGAATCTCGCTCGCTAAACGAAACGTTGTCGTTCCAACTAATCCAAACGACGTAGTTTAGCTACTCGCTACAGAAACACGCTAGCGTACTCACATCTGCCTAGCTATGCCAGATTCCATCTCCACAACTGAATGCGATCACCCAGCGCTGACCAACGCTCACATCTGATCAGTTCCCACGGAAAAACTCCAACTCTCCAGATCTGTTTCAAGGACTTATACGAACCCGATAACTAAGCCAAGCATAACAACTCAAAGCTGGCTCATCCCAGATCTGTTCAAGCCAAATCTGGTCGATTCTAAACCCGATTAATTAACTCAATTAATCCAAGTAAACTTTCGAGTCTCACATCTCTCCCCCACTAGAACATGATTTCGTCCTCGAAATCAAGAGTTCAAGATAACTAGGAAAAAAACCACAACCAAACAACTACTGGAAGATCAACAAGGAATGACTAGCTACTGGAATCTGATACAGTGTTTACTCAAACAGATGCGGCCACTCGCGCTGCATCTTCTCTTCCAGCTCCCAAGTAGCTTCTCTCTACCATGTTTACTCCACTGGACCATCACCAAAGGAATGGTCTTGTTCCTGAGCTGCTTCTCCTTCCTATCCAAAATCTGCAAGGGATATTCCACATAACTCAAAGTCCTATCTAGCTCTACCTCGTCAGATCTCAACACATGCGACGGATCTAGCTCATACTTCCTCAGCATAGACACATGAAAAACATCATGTAAGGAAGACAAATCTGGCGGCAACCACAACAGATATGCCAAGGACCAATCTTCTCAACAATATCATAAGGTCCAACATAACGAGGAGCTAACTTTCCCTTGAGACCAAATCTCATAACACTACGAAAAGGAGAAACTTTCAGGAAAACCAGATCACCAACCTGAAACTCTAATGGCCTACACTTCCTATTCGCATAACTGGCTTGGCGATCTTGTGCAGCTTTCAATCGCTGGCGAATCTCCACTTGATCTCTCATCTACTGCACAAATTCTGGGGAACACAGCTTTTTCTCCCCCACTTATTCCCAACACACCGGCGATCTACACTTCCTGCCATACAAAGCTTCAAGTGGTGCCATTCTAATCGTGACCTGATAGCTGTTATTGTAAGAAAACTCAACCAGAGACAACGAATCTTGCCAGCTATAACTAAAATCCATCACAACAGCTCTCAACATATCCTCTAAAATCTGAATAGTTCTCTCAGATTGGCCATCTTTCTGGGGATGATACGCTGTACTCATCGCCAATCTGGTACCCAAAGCTGTTTGCAAACTCTTCCAAAACCTGGAAGTAAACCTTGGATCACGATCTGAAACGATAAAAACAGGCAAACCATGCAATCTAACCACAAAATCTATGTACAACTTTGCCATCTTCTTCAAATAATAGGTCACACTGTAGGGGATGAAGTGAGCAGACTTCGAAAATCTGTCTATCACAACCCACACAGCATCACATCCTCGACTGGAACGAGGCAAATACGTGACAAAATCCATGGCTATGTGCTCTCAGTTCCACTGGAGAATCTCCAAACTCTGAAATAGACCACCAGATCTCATCCTCTCGGCCTTAACTTGCTGACAATTTAGACAACGGGCTACAAAATCAGCAACATCAATCTTCAAACCTGCCCACCAGTAATGCTGCTTCAAGGCATGATATATCTTCCTTGTACCGGGATGAACACTGTGTCTACTAAAGTGCGCTTCTCTCAAGATCTCCTCCTTCAAATCAACAAGATTTGGCACAACCAACCTGTCACGAGACCTCAAACAACCATCAGGCGAGACAAATAGTCCTCAATCTGTCCAGCTCTCACCTTCAGCTTCAACTCATATATAGATGTATCTGTTCTCTGAGCTGCTCTAATGCTCGCAACAATCTGTGGCTCAACTTGGAAAGAAGACACCACAACATAATCCTCACCTGGGTAAAACATCCAACCAGTAGTGCTTAGATGCTCATGGACCTTTGAAATCTGCAACGAAGCCAGCATCACTACTTGAGCCTTTCTGCTCAATGCATCAGCGACTACATTTACTTCCCAGGCTGATATTTGATCTCACAATAAAAATCCTTAAGCAACTCCATCCATCTATGCTGTCTCATGTTCAAATCTGACTGAGAAAACAGATACTGAAGGCTCTTGTGGTCTGAATACACCACAAACTGCTCGCCATACAGATAGTGGCGCCAAATATTCAAGAAAAAATCACTGCTGCCAACTCGAAATCATGAATGGGTAATGAGTCTCATGCGGTTTCAACTGACGAGAGGCATATGCAATGACTCGACCATGCTACATCAACACACAACCCAATCCATTCAATGAAGCATCAGAACAGACAACAAAACCACCTGAACCAGATGGCAAAGCTAACACAGGTGCAGAAGTTTTCTTTGAGCAACAGAAAACTATTCTCACACCGTTCAGTCCAAACAAACCTCTTGTCTTTCTGAGTCAATTGCGTCATTGGCTTAGCTATACTAGAGAATCCCTCTATAAAACGCCTATAATAGCCAGCCAAACCCAAGAAACTATGAATCTCAGCAACATTCTTGGGACGATCCCAGTTAACAACCGCCTCTACCTTACTGGGATCCACAGAAATACCTACAGCTGAAATGACATGACCCAGAAACACAACTCTATCCAACCAAAACTCGCACTAATCTTCGATCAAGAATCTAGGCCATAGAAGTCCCACTTCTCTCCAGACTTAGGCCTAAAGCGCACAAATCCATGGAAACAATCCACGGTGGCTCTATAACTAGACAACACATCCATTCCCATTATGCAATCGAAATCCCACATCATAAGCCTTATCAGGTTGGATAACAACATATTCTCACCAAACCTAATAAATTGATAGGATCAATATGGCACGAAAACAGACCTAGGAGTTCAGAATGGGGTGGGGGGTTGAATGAACTCCTTGGTATTTTAAATTTTCGAAACCGTTTAAAACTATTTTACAAGCACCGCAAAACTTAAGTCCGAGTTACCAGACTTAAGGTATCTCAGTTTAATGGCTGATCTCTTGGCTAACAAATATGTGCGGAATAAAGCCAATTGATCAGTGAACATTGTAACAAGTAAGTAAATGCGTAATGTAAAGGTTAAGGGACAGAGTTTGTTTCTGGAAGTTCGGATATAAATATCCTACGTCTCCCCTTCTTCCTTTTTAGGAGGGTTTCACTAGAATATTTGATGCATGCAGGCCTTCTATGTGAGACCTGAAATTGAAAAGATTAATTTGGTTGGAATTAATCGGTTTTTAGAGATTTCTGGTGGTTAAGATCTCTGTTTGGAAGTTTGGTTGGTATTTTCGGGTCAGATTTCACATTTTAAGCAATTCTGGAAGTTTTTGTATTTTTGAGTAGAGATCTGGTTGTGAGATCTGGTTTTGTTGTGGAAGCTGGTCGGTGGTGAAATCCAGTCGCAACGTTTAATTGGTAGCACGAGATTTCGATACGCTGTCGTTTCTATGAAATCTGGATGCATTGTGTTTTATTGAAGTCTGGTAGCGTGTTTGTATCCAGCTGCTGCTTTATCTTGTTTATTGATGGCAAAACGATAGCGATTTGATAAGTTGGTGCGACGCCGTTTTGAGTGTTGCGTCTGGTACCAGCTGCAAGAGATTTGTTCGCATGTGTGTCGTCTGGTTGTCCAGCTGAGAGCAGATGTCAACGATGGTCAACTCTACTGTAGCTTGCGTCTGGTTATTTTGCACGAGAGCTAGCGTCTGGATGACGTAGGTTGTGCGTCGTCGTTTTGGTCAGCGCTAAGGAATCCAGACGAGGGGTTAGCGACCAGCTGTTGGGTCTGTGCGACGTCGTTTACGTAAGTTGGAACGCAGCGTTTTGATGCAACGTCTGGTACCAGCTTTTGGGATTTGAGAACCAGTCGTTGGGTTGTTATGAGTCGTCTGGTTTTGTCGGTGGACTTGCTAACCAGCTTTAACGCATGTATTTAAGGAAGAATTGGCCTTCGATTTGGGATACCAGATCCCATACTTAGCGAAATATTCTCTCGATTGTTGACCTCTGTTCTTCGAACCCTAGTACTATTCACCGTGAGTTTCTCCGGTGATTTCCCATCGTTTCCGGCCATTGTTTGATACGGTTCGAGGTAGAGTTGGACTTCTCTCGAAAAGCTCCTTTATCCTATACCCGTTTTGGAGGTTGTTGTGGGCTGGAGCAGAAGCACGATGTTGCTGGTTTAGCTCGTGCATTTCGTAGTTCAGGTAGAAATTCGTTAATTCGATGAGATCTTGTTCCTATCCTAGAATTGAGCTTCCTGTTGAGTTATTGTGTAGGATGATAGCTGGTTGAGTGTGTGTAGCTCCCAGCGTGCTTTCTGTGTATTAGCGTCCCTGTGATTTATTCCCTGTGTGCTTTAACAGGTTGATATCCATATTTCTCGGGACCTTTGCTTGTAGTAATTGTTGCACAAAAAGTATAAGGTACGGATTTGAGCTTGTGAAAGCTTGGAAGTGGCGTGAGGTATTAATCCATATTTCTCGGGACCTTTGCTTGTAGTAATTGTTGCACAAAAAGTATAAGGTACGGATTTGAGCTTGTGAAAGCTTGGAAGTGGCGTGAGGTATTATGTGAGGCTGTTGGGATGTTTCGGTGAACATGGTTGTGTATTGCTTGCTGAGCATTTGTGTTTATGCTAGCTGTTTTATTGATGTGCATACATGCATTGTTCACGCATTGTTCAGATCCCTCGTGTATTGTATCTTGCAGCTTCGTATCTTGTATATTGCTGCTGTTTCTTACCAGGATGCGATGGCGAGCGGCAATACCGCACTCTCATCTCCCTGCTGGGATCTGTTAGCCACCATGCGCCTAGTGGTTAACTACCACAGTTCATGGGCGAGGCAACATCAGGTTGAGTTGTTGGATGCATCTGGTATTCGGGTGTAGTGTCAAGGCGAGTGGCTCATTACCACACTTTGAACACACCCCGTGGCCACTGATTGTTGCTGATCTTGTGGAGCTATGTTTGAGTTCCTTGGCTCCCTTCTCGGTTGTAGCCTTCAGTTGTTATCCGGTGTCTCATGCATAGCATCTGCATTTTATCTTATGCATTTCCTTTAGCTTTTTCAGTTGCTCTCCGTACTGGGGTTTGACCCCATGTCCCTCTAGGGCTTGGTTGTTTTTCCTTGTTTGTGTTGTTTTCAGGGAACCCAGGTTTTACAGCTGGTCATGGTTTTAACCCAGCTGGAGGTTCCCTAGGAGGTGGTTAGAGTATCCCAGTTGCGTATATCATATTTATATGTATCAGTACAGTTAGCCCAGGGGATGCCCTGTGCTTCGTTGTTGTATATTGTTACTGGAGTCTGATACTTGTGTTGATGCTATACTGTTTTATCTTGGCTGGTAGCCTTTGTTGGTTTCGTTTGTAAACTGGGATATCTATTTTGAGTATCGCGCTATTTTAAATTATATTGTTTTAAACCGTCAGGCCAAAAGCGAAAATTTTACCCGCTTTTTGATAGCTTCCGCGTGTGTTTTTATGAGTTTACTCTGTTGAGAGCACGAGGCCTGACATTTTTGGTATCAGAGCTTAAGCTGGGATAAGCTCAATTTCTTTGATCACACTTGAGTCTAGGCACAGTGTCGTGTGTTGCATGTGCTTGATCTATGTGATTATGTGCTGCATATTTGTGTTATGTGCTATCTATGCTGTATCTGTTTTGTTTTTCTTGATCCTGTTGAGTGTTTTCATAGATGCCGCCTAGACGTCGTGGTAGAGTTAGGGGCATTTTGAGGAATCAGCAGGACAGAATGAGGATAGGCGTAGTGCTCGTAGTCGTACTCGTGTTACCGACGAGGAGGAAGTTGAGGTTGCGGCACCTCCTGTGGAGAGGATGGATGTCGTGATAGCGAGGTTTCAGCGGATGAACACTCCAGTCTTTAATGGTGACGAGTCCAGTGAGGATGCAGACTTGTGGCTCCGGAATATTATTGGTCTTTTCGATCGGGTTCAGTATGATGATGATCTTCGACTGAGTTTAGTGACCCTCTTGCTCAGGAAGGCGGCGGAGCGCTGGTGGCGAGGCGCTTCGAGTACCTTGTTGGAGACCGGTGTTGGGATCTCTTGGGCCAGTTTTTGCGAGACCTGCCGGCAGGAGTATGTGCCCGAGTCCTATGTGAACGCCCAGGAGCGGGAGTTCGACCATCTGGAGCAGGGCTCCATGACTATTAGGTAGTATGCTCGTCAGTTCTCTTCCTTGTTGGCGTACGTTCCCCATGTTTCTGACCGGGAGAGGGCCAAGCGGACTAGATTTCTTGAAGGCCTGAATGAAGAGTTGTATCAGATGGTGTCGACCAGTAAGCCCAAGAGTTATGCTGAGGTCGTGGATGCTGCTATCGACATTGAGGAGGGCTTGCGTAGTCGTCGTGCTCGTAGGCAGCAGGTAGCGCAGGGTGGTCGTCCTGCTATTCAGGGAGCACAGTCTTCACAGTCCTCCCAGTCAGCCTATCAGCCCCAGCAGCCGCAGCAGCCGCAGGTGGCTCAGCAGTCTGGCCGTCAGAGGTTCCGACCCCGCGGTCAGCAGTTCAAGAAGAAGTCGGGTTCTGGCTCTTCTGGT
The DNA here is from genome assembly GCA_001598015.1 of Dorcoceras hygrometricum. Classification (NCBI taxonomy): domain Eukaryota; kingdom Viridiplantae; phylum Streptophyta; class Magnoliopsida; order Lamiales; family Gesneriaceae; genus Dorcoceras; species Dorcoceras hygrometricum. Next base: position 61,819 of record KV005684.1, read on the forward strand.
TCAGGCAGCTCGAGTAGCAATGGTTCTCGGGCTGAGTTTTGTGGGTTTTGTGGTGGAAAGCACCCTTCTACCCAGTGTGTTGGTGTGCAGGGCTCCTGAAACCTTTGTGGTCAGGACGGGCATTTTGCTAGAGTGTGTCCGTCAGCTGGATCTCAGCAGACCGCGGCCCAGCCTCAGGGTCGTGGAGGTCAGTCTAGGGGTCATTCCCCTCAGTTTCAGCAGCCTCGATTGGGTGAGACTCAGTTCAGGCCGTTCCAGCAGCCTGGTCCATCGTGGTTCGGACAGTCGTCTCAGCCTTTCTTCTCTGGAACCCAACATGCTCAGGTTAACGGCATCACTAGGGAGCAGGCCGAGGAGACGCCGAGTCGGGTGATCGCAGGTACTTGCCTTGTTTTTGACTTTCCTGCGCGTGTGTTGTTTGACACCGGTGCATCGCATTCATTTATTTCTGATTCGTTTGTTGTTGAGCATGGTCTGTGTACCATTCCTTTGCGCGATGCTGTTTCTGTTTTACCCCTGGCGGTGTGAGCTTGTTCTCCCAGGAGGTTTTGTTAGATGGCGTGTTGCGGTTTGGTGATCATGTATTGGTGGCGAGCTTGATCTGTTTGATGTTGTGGGACTTCGATTGCATAGTTGGGATGGACGTGTTGTCCAAGTATAGGGCCTCCGTGGACTGTTTCCATGGGATTGTGCGCTTTAGGCCTATGTCTGGCGAGAAGTGGGACTTCTACGGCCAGGATTCTCGATCAAAGATCCTGTTGGTCTCAGCGATGGAGATGTTCAGCTTGTTGTCCTTAGGGAATGCTGGTTTCTTGATCTACGCTTTGGATGCATCTTCTTCTTCCCGCTTGCAGCTTAGCGACGTTCCTGTGGTGCGGGATTTTCCCGATGTGTTTCCGAAGGAGATTCCTGATTTTCCTCCGAGGCGGGAGATTGACTTCAGCATCGAGTTGGTGCCTGGCACAGCTCCGATTTCTCGTGCCCCGTATCGTCTGGCGCCTACGGAGTTGAGAGAGCTCAAGGTGCAGTTGGAAGATTTGCTGGAGAAAGGTTTTATCCGACCTAGTACGTCACCGTGGGAAGCTCCCATTTTGTTTGTGAAGAAGAAGGATGGCTCAATGCGGATGTGCATTGATTTCGCCAGCTGAACAAAGCCACTGTCAAGAACAAGTAACCGTTACCGAGAATCGATGATCTGTTCGATCAGTTGCAAGGTTCTGCAGTATATTCTAAGATTGATCTTCGTTCAGGGTACCATCAGTTGAGAGTGAGAGATCAAGATGTCGTGAAGACTGCATTTCGTACCAGGTACGGGCATTTCGAGTTTCTGGTGATGCCGTTTGGTTTGACCAACGTGCCTGCAGTCTTCATGGATCTGATGAACCGAGTTTTTAGAGAGTTCATTGATCAGTTTGTGATTGTTTTTATTGATGACATCTTGGTGTATTCAAAGACTCCTTTGGAGCATAAGGAGCATTTGCGGATTGTCCTTCAGACGTTGAGACCAGCAGTTGTATGCTAAGTTCTCCAAGTGCGAGTTTTGGCTGGATCGCGTCGTATTCTTGGGACATGTGATTTCAGCCGAGGGGATTTCGGTGGATCCCAGTAAGGTTGATGCTGTTTTGAACTGGGAGCGTCCCAGGAATGTTTCTGAGATTCGCAGTTTCTTAGGTCTGGCTGGCTATTACCGTCGTTTTATCGAAGGTTTTTCTAGCATAGCCAAGCCGATGACTCAACTGACGTAGAAGGACAAGCGTTTTGTATGGACTGAGCAATGTGAGAATGCGTTTCAATTGCTCAAGGAGAAACTGACTACTGCGCCTGTGTTGGCTCTGCCGTCCGGTTCAGGTGGTTTTGTTGTTTGTTCTGACGCTTCGCTTAATGGATTGGGTTGTGTGTTGATGCAAAATGGTCGAGTCATTGCGTATGCCTCGCGGCAGTTGAAACCGCACGAGACTCGTTATCCAGTCCATGATTTGGAGTTAGCAGCGGTGGTTTTTGCGCTGAAGATCTGGCGTCACTACCTGTATGGCGAGCAGTTTGTGGTGTACTTCAACCACAAAAGTTTGCAGTACCTGTTTTCACAGCCTGATTTGAATATGAGACAGCGTCGTTGGATGGAGCTGCTAAAGGACTTTGATTGTGAGATCAAGTACCAGCCTGGAAAGTCGAACGTAGTGGCCGATGCTTTGAGCAGGAAGGCTAGTGAGATGCTTGCGTCGTTGTACATCTCTAAGGATCAGGAGCATCTTAACACTACGGGTTGGAGATTCTACCCGGCTGAGGATTGTGTTGTGGTTTCTTCGTTCCAAGTGGAGCCACAGATTGTTTCGAGTATTCGAGCAGCTCAAAGGACTGATCCTTCCATCCACGAGTTGAAATTGAAGGTCAGGGCTGGAGAACTTGAAGATTATTCTGTTTCTTCTGATGGTTGCTTGAGGTTTCGTGGCAGGTTGGTTGTGCCTAACCTCATTGATTTGAAGGAGGAGATCCTTCGGGAAGCGCATTGCAGCAGACATAGTGTTCATCCTGGTGCACGGAAGATGTACCATGCATTGAAGCTGCACTTTTGGTGGGCTGGCCTAAAGAGCGACGTTGCTGGTTTTGTCGCTCGTTGTTTGAACTGTCAGATGGTTAAGGCCGAAAAGATGAGACCTGGTGGTCTGTTGCAGAGTTTGGAAGTGCCCCAATGGAATTGGGAGCACATAGCTATGGATTTCGTGTCGCATCTGCCTCTTACCAGCAGAGGATGCGATGCTATTTGGGTGGTTATAGACCGATTGTCGAAGTCTGCACATTTTATTCCCTATGGGATGACCTTCTCGTTGAAGAAAATGGCTAAGCTGTACGTTGATTTTGTTGTTAGACTGCACGGTGTGCCTGTTTCGATCGTTTCCGACAGAAATCCGAGGTTTACTTCCAGGTTTTGGAAGAGTTTGCAAACAGCTTTGGGTACCAGATTGGCGATATAGCACCGCATATCACCCCCAGACAGATTACCAATCTTAGAGAACTATCCAGACGTTGGAGGATATGTTACGAGCTGTTGTGTTGGATTTCGGAGGTAGCTGGCAAGACGCGTTGTCTTTGGTGGAGTTTTCCTACAGTGACAGCTATCAAGTAACGATTGGTATGGCGCCGTTTGAGGCTTTGTATGGTAGAAAGTGCAGATCGCCGGTATGTTGGGAAGAAGCAGCTATCTGCCCCTAACTTTGTGCAGCAAATGAAAGATCATGTAGATCTTATTTGACAGCGGATGAAAGCTGCCTAGGATCGCCAAGCTAGTTATGCGAATAAGAGGCGTCGACCTCTCGAGTTTCAGGTTGGTGATCAAGTTTTTCTCAAAGTTTCTCCGTTTCGCAGTGTGATGCGCTTTGGACGCAAGGGAAAGTTAGCCCCTCGTTACGTCGGACCGTATGAGATTGTTGAGAGGATTGGCCCTTTAGCGTATCGGCTGTTGTTGCCGCCTGAGTTGTCTTCTCTACATGACGTCTTTCATGTTTCCATGTTGAGGAAGTACGAGCCAGATCCGTCTCATGTGCTTAGGACTGACGAGGTTGAGCTAGATCAGTCGTTGAGCTATCAGGAATACCCCTTGCAGATCCTTGACAGAAAAGAGAAACAGCTGAGAAATAAAACCATTCCGTTGGTGATGGTGCAATGGAGCAAACATGGAACGGAAGAAGCTACTTGGGAGATGGAAGAAAAGATGCAGCGCCAGTGGCCGCATCTGTTTGAGTAGATGTTGAGCTAAATTTCCAGTAGTTTGTAGCTTTTGGTTGTATTTCTTCCCTAGTTGTTGTAAATTGTTTGCTCAGTTATCTTGAACTCTTGGCCATGTGTTAGGCGAGTTCCTGTTTTGTATTTTGCTGCTGTGTTGTGCTTTCAGAATTATTGTTTGATTTCGAGGACGAAATCCCTTTTAGTGGGGGAGAAATGTGAGACCTGAAATTGAAAAGATTAATTTGGTTGGAAGTAATGGTTTTTTGAGATTTCTGGTGGTTCAGATCTCTGTTTGGAAGTTTGGTTGGTATTTTCGGGTCAGATTTCACATTTTAAGCAATTCTGGAAGTTTTCGTATTTTTGAGTAGAGATCTGGTTTTGTTGTGGAAGCTGGTCGGTGGTGAAATCCAGTCGCAACGTTTAATTGGTAGCGCGAGATTTCGATACGCCGTCGTTTTTTTGAAATCTGGATGCATTGTGTTTTATTGAAGTCTGGTAGCGTGTTTGTATCCAGCTGCTGCTTTATCTTGTTTGTTGAGGGAAAAACGATAGCGATTTGATAAGTTGGTGCGACGCCGTTTTGAGTGTTGCGTCTGGTACCAGCTGCAAGAGATTTGTTCGCATGTGTGTCGTCTGGTTGTCGAGCTGTGAGAAAATGTCAACGATGGTCAACTCTACTGTAGCTTGCGTCTGGTTATTTTTCGCGAGAGCTAGCGTCTGGATGAAGTAGGTTGTGCGTCGTCGTTTTGGTTAGCGCTAAGGAATCCAGACGAGGGGTTAGCGACCAGCTGTTGGGTCTGTGCGACGTCGTTTACGTAAGTTGGAACGCAGTGTTTTGATGCAACGTCTCATATCAGCTTTTGGGTGTTAGACAATCCAGCTTTTGGGATTTGAGAACCAGTCGTGTTATGCGTCGTCTGGTTTTGTCGGTGGACTTGCTAACCAGCTTTCACGCGTGTATTTAAGGAAGACTTGGCCTTCGATTTGAGATACCAGATTCCATACTTAGCGAAATATTCTCTCGATTGTCGACCTCTGTTCCTCGAACCCTAGTACTGTTCACCGTGAGTTTCTCCGGCAATTTCCCGTCGTTTCCGGCCATTGTTTGATACGATTGGAGGTAGCGTTGGACTTCTCTCGAAAAGCTCCTTTATCCTATACCCGTTTTGGAGGCTGTTGTGGGCTGGAGCAGAAGCACGAAGTTGCTGGTTTAGCTCGTGCATTTTGTAGTTCAGGTAGAACTTCGTTAAGTCGATGAGATCTTGTTCCTAGCCTAGAATTGCGCCTCCTTTTGAGTTATTGTGTAGGATGATAGCTGGTTGAGTGTGTGTAGCTCCCAGCGTGCTTTCTGTGTATTAGCGACCCTGTGATTTATGCCCTGTGTGCTTCAACAGGTTGATATCCAGATTTCTCGGGACCTTTGCTTGTAGTAATTGTTGCACATAAAGTATAAGGTACGGATTTGAGCTTGTGATAGCTTGGAAGTGGCGTGAGGTATTATGTGAGGCTTCTGGGATGTTTCGGTGAACATGGTTGTGTATTGCTTGCTGAGCATTTGTGTTTATGCTAGCTGTTTTATTGATGTGCATACATGCATTGTTCACGCATTTTTCAGATCCCTCGTGTATTGTATCTTGCAGCTTCGTATCTTGTATATTGCTGCTGTTTCTTACCAGGATGCGATGGCGAGCGGCAATACCGCACTCTCATCTCCCTGCTGGGATCTGTTATCCACCATGCGCCGAGTGGTTAACTACCACAGTTCATGGGCGAGGCAACAGCAGGTTGAGTTGTTGGATGCATCTGTTATTCGGGTGTAGTGTCAAGGCGAGTGGCTCATTACCACACTTTGAACACACCCCGTGGACACTGATTGTTGCTGATATTGTGGAGCTATGTTTGAGTTCCTTGGCTCCCTGCTCGGTTGTAGCCTTCAGTTGTTATCCGGTGTCTCATGCATAGCATCTGCATTTTATCTTATGCATTTCCTTTAGCTTTTTCAGTTGCTCTTCTTACTGGGGTTTGACCCCATGTCCCTCTGGGGCTTGGTTGTTTTTCCTTGTTTGTGTGGTTTTCAGAAAACCCAGGTTTTACAGCTGGTCGTGGTTTTAACCCAGCTGGAGGTTCCCCAAGAGGTGGTTAGAGTATCCCAGTTGCGTATAGCATATTTTTATGTATCAGTACAGTTAGCCAGGGGGATGCCCTGTGCTTCGTTGTTGTATATTGTTGCTGGAGTCTGATACTTGTGTTGATGCTATACTGTTTTATCTTGGCTGGTAGCCTTTGTTGGTTTCGTTTGTAAACTGGGATATCTATTTTGAGTATCGCGCTATTTTAAATTATATTGTTTTATACCGTCAGGCAAAAAGCGAAAATTTTACCCGCTTTTTGATAGCTTCCGCGTGTGTTTGTATGAGTTTACTTTGTTAAGAGCACGAGGCCTGACATTCTACAAACACCCGATCATCGAGCCTCGCTCAAGGTGAACTCTTAGCAACTCCACAAAGAATTACGCAGACGCAGCTGCTGGTTTTACAACACTTAGAATGATGTATTTTTCAAACGGCGTTTAGACAGCTCGTTTGTTATAGACTCAACAATGAATACAACGATGGAATACAAATCTATTGAGTCTGTAAATTCTCTGGTTTCTAAACAACGAAACACGATTCAAAGATTGAACCAGAGAATAAACTCGAAGGTAAATCTATGAAGGCTTGTTTGAAATTTCTTCGAGTTGTGAGCTTTTTGAGAATAACTTCAAACTACAATGCGCTCGTAAAATTGGCAGAGTGACGATAAGTAACAATAGCGAAGACGTTTCTTCAATTCAAACTTCTGCTATTTATAGTCTTCGTTCACAACGGTCGATTAACTTTGTAAAGGAAGATAAAATCCCTTTTTGAAATATGATAATCTGTAACCGTATATCTTGCTCCACCAAATGGTAAATTGCACATCGTCAGAATCAGATTGTCGTTTTCCATATTTGTGACATCACCGTATAACGTCCTCTGTAAATTGTACTATTTACCCAAAATAGTATTGATCTTGTCTCCTTATTCCAGGCAATTGTACGATTCTGTTATGGCCATCGATCTTTTCCAATTTGAGTATATGATCGAATTTGAATCACTTCATTGTTTGCACACCAGCTGATGACTTGAACATTTGAAGGTATGCACCAGCTGATAGCTTCAACTCCTAAAAATATGCACCAGCTGATAGCTTGAAATATCTCCCTTTATGACGTAACGGCTGGTTACAACGCCTTAACACTTCATCACCTGATTTGTCCAACAGCTGAAATACCAACGGCTGATATACCAACGGTTGATATACCAGTAGATGATTATATGCAAAACTCATCGAGTGAATTCTAGCGGTAATCCAATACGCTGTCGTTTCAACTTATCCAAACGCTGTCGTTTTGCAATCTTCAACGAAATACGCTTAACAATCAACAACTTGCGTCTGAAACTAATATATCTGCTTATTACCAACTAACGGCTGAATTTATCCCAACGGCTGATTGAATACCTAATGCTATCGTAGAAATCCAACGACTGATCCAGTACCAGAAACTGATAACCTGTAATAATCCAACCTATGAAATAATCCCGAATATCAACATCTGATATCTAGCATCTGAAAATCTCAACACAATCATCTGAATACTTCCAATTAACAACCATCAGCTGAATATCAACCCGTCGACTGAAATATGCTTTGTTCCAAATACGTAGTTGATATCATCGTCTGTCTATCCAGATCTAGCTTAACTTCAGTACTTATATTATTTTGTTATCACCAAAACTTAATAAATTTTATCCTAACAAATTTCCCCTTTTTGGTGATGACAAAACTTAGCAGCCGAGATATATGAATAGGCAAAAATAAATTGCACAAGGACTGCTGAAATTCAAACTTTCAGTACTGAAGAACTGTACATAAGATTTGTACAAAGGAATAACAACCATTCTATCCTAGCAAATCCTCAAAAGATCTTCTGAATGGCCCTCCACTACTGCTGTAATGTCTTCTTTCGAAGATCCACTCCTGTTACCACCCCTCTGCCTTGACCTTCTCTGCTCATACTACCACTAAATCTTTCCACAATATCTGTTGTTCTAGCACCACTACCACCACCTGTATTCCCACTGCCTCTGTTTTGATCATCAGGAGGTGGTTGAGGGCGGCTGCTACTCACTTCCCCCCTTTTGTCATTACCACCACTGTTGATATAAGCAATAAGTTCGCTCAATTGGTCGGTGATGTGATTGAGGGTTTCCTGTGCTTGAGCACTAAATTCTAATAAATCATTGCGAGTAGCGGCCACCTGCTCATCCAAAGAAGTAACTTTGGCATTAAGTGCTCTAAATTCCTTTCAAAAATCCATCGAATCAGCAGTGACAGCAGCACTGTGAGCCAGAAAACCTTTTATAAACTCATTGAAACGAAGGGTCTGGACATCATCGAGAGTGCGGCCATCTTGTCGAACTTTTTGAATCAACTTTCAAAGGTCTTCTTCTTGTTGTAGCAGAGCGTCCCGAAGGCCCTTGTCAAGTGTAGTGAGCCTGGATAAAACATCATTGTGAGAATCACCAATATGCCTAATATCTCTGACTGAGCATCAAGAGGCTGCCATAAAAGGGTTCTGAAATCATCAAGATAAGTAGAAAGATTTGTAGCGACAGTCGGTAGCGAAGGCTGATTTGGAATTGCATCATCTCCCAAAAGAATGTCATTGTCACTAAAGTTCATGGAAGAATCAGCTGTGGTGGTTGGAGAGGCTAATCGCTGATCGATGTCCATCTGATTATCCTCATCCTCAACAACTGAACTGAATGCTAACTGTACATTTTGAGTGGCAACTGAAACAGAAGATCTTTGTACATCTCGCAATGCTGTCCTCTCAAAAACAATAGACGAAACAAAACTGCGAATGTCTGCGATACTTAACCCATTGAATAAGCTGTATTGAACAGAAACTGTGCAAAACTGAGATAATCTGTGAGAAAGAATAGTCGGCTGTCGAGAGACAAAACAAGAAAACGGCTCAACAATCTCAAGAGAGCGACAAAAGTTAATCGAACCTACCGGTAGCAATTTTCCTGAAACAAAGAATTCACAAACTGCTAAACACACATCCGCCCATCTCTTTTTCATCAACTTGAAAAATGTACTGACTGCTGGAAGAGTGTCTTCACAAGACAGTTGCCGCGGAACTTCATTATGTACAATCGGCTTAGGGATCTTCACCCAGTGATCACTGCATGGCTCAACGACCCAGACTCCATCAACGAAAATCATAGTTCTAATCCAGCACTTAGATGGAGTGTTGGTGTTGGTTCTGGCTATGACGGCACCGCGATCAAGTGGGCGCCCTTCAAAAAACTTCGAGCAGCACGTCGTCTTCCACGTAAGATCGTGTGCTTTTGCCTGTTCCTTCAACTCTTCTAACAAAAAAGAATGAATATCAGATAACTTATCCAAAACTTTTAGGTCAACGACAGACGCACCATCACCAGGGGTAAAATTTATTTTCCTGGCCTCCAAGAATTTTCTGATCAACAGTTCTATGTACTTGGTTAAAATGTACATCCTCCTGTTGAGGGCTACTCTTATCGACTCTGCTTCTCCCCACGTTAAAACGAGTTCATCCTTAACAGAAATGTCTTCCACTTTCAAACTGGCTAGTTTCTTAAAGCTAAACGAATTAAGGAATCTGTCAACGTCATCTATAATCTTTTCCCGCAACTGTACAAGGAACTCAATATCAGCAAGAATCAAAAAAACTTGTTCCTTCACCGGATTACCCTTAACAGGGTCTTTCTCCATAAGGGGCTTCTTCCCTTTGTCATCAACTCGAATCCGTGGAAGACTAGCCAAATACCAGGTTCGTTCATCAACTTCAGTAATTTTGATGTCCTTCCCCAAAGTAATCCTAGTTATTTCCACGCCAACAGAAGGCAAAGGAACGTCTACTGGAATTGTCATTAAGATATCTTTTATAGACTTCGCCTCATCTGCTGATAGTTCACCAGCCTCTGTCTCTGTTTCCTCCACCGGCTCTTCCACAAAATAATCAGCTGCAGCATCTGCCCTGCTGACAGCAGCATCAACAGTCTATAACTGCTGGTCCCCAACATCAATTGTTTCCATCTCCTCATCTTTCGTGTCACTGGCCGTTTCAAAGACTCGCTCAGAATCACGAGCAATCAACACTGTTAGAGTAGATGCCCAACTAGCCAACTTGTGGCGTGTGGGTTTTATAGAATCTTGTATATGACAATCTTTATTTATAGTAAATACGTCATTATTTATGGTCATTCTTTATTTTCATTGTGTTATATAATGTTAACAATTGTGTTGGATAAATATCCAGAATGCACCATAGTGTATGTTAGATGTGATAGTGGATATGATGGCTATCATGAAACACATCTAATAGTCAATGTGCATACTGAATTCGTTCCTAGTCGATTGGGCCGTCAAAATGAGGATAAGGCAGCCCGAGCTTGAGACTAGCATCTGCAATGTGAAGTACCATGTTTCATTGGTAGGTAACATTGTGATGTTCTGAGAATGCAGATGGATAGTGACCTGGTGATCTATCGAACTACCCTTGTTCGGACTTTCCAAGTGGTTACCATTTATCGAGTGGATAAGTCCGAGGTCTTGGTTGTACTGATTAGTCCACACTACTCGAAACGCCATTGAGACTCTACATGATAGGCGCCTCACTTTGACCCGTTTGCCGACTCACTTGGGGTCATTAGGCGGCGGGATTGGGTGAGGTCCCGATGCATGTAGGAGTCGATGCTTCGTTGTCGAGGATTCACCGCTCGCTCTCATGCGTGGATATCCTATGCTATATGAGGGGATAATAGTGTATAAATCTCTGGCCAGAGTACTGGATGTATTTTAGGTAAATGGGTTT
>KV005684.1:95848-115207 GCA_001598015.1 Dorcoceras hygrometricum
TGAGAAAGCTTCCTGTACTCTTTGACCATGTCATTTAGTGCACTGACAAGGTCTTCACGTGTAAATTCAACATTAGAGAAGTCAAATACCTCGTCATCTGATGTTTGGTCAGCCATTAGACAGTGAACCTCCTCCTGTTCTCTATCGCTGGATGATGAGCTGCTGGATGAAGATTCTGAATCAGTGTCCGCCCAGCTTTTGGTTCTTTCCTCAGCCACCAGTACTTTGCGATCATGCTTGCGGCTGGATCTTTTGTCACCTCTCGTCCTCATCCGTCTATCTTTGGATCTCTCTTTTGATCTGTCCACATCTCTTTCATCTGATTTGTCAGCTCTGTTGTATCGATCCTACTTCTTGTATCTATCATCAGTTCTCTTGTCATCTCGCTTGTTCTATCATCTTTCTTGGGTCTGTTGCACTCAGCTGCAAAATGCCCTGGACGTTCACAGTTAAAGCATTTCATATCAGATACAGCTTTATCATTTTTATGAATATTGTAAGGAGAATAAGGGTTATAGGATCTTCTCAAGTATTTCCCAAACTTCTTGACGAAGAGGGACATGACGTCATCGCTGAGTTGATCAGGTGTCTTGCTTGTGCTTGGAGAGCACTGTTCAGTAGTTGTAGCAGCTAATGCTTTTGTCAGCTAGGATGTCGAGGGTCCAGCTTCTGCTCTTGTCTCCAACTCGAACTCATAGGCTTTTAGGTTGGCAAACAAGTCGTGCAGCTCCAGCTTGTTCAAATCTTTGGACTCCCTCATTGCCATAGTCTTCACATCCCACTCTCTGGGTAATGCTCTCATGACCTTCAACGCCAGCTCTCGGTTACTATACTCTTTTCCAAGACTTGTCAACTCAATCACCACCGCGCTGAACCTTTCATCAAACTCCGTCATTGTTTCACCATCCCTCATCTTGATGGATTCATACTTTTGCTGAGCGACCGTCAGCTTGTTCTCTTTTGTTTCGTCACTTCCTTCACATATTTGAGTTAGATTTTCCCAAATATCTTTAGCTGTGGCGCAGGTTTTGATTTTGCTGAAAATGTTTTTGTCCTTGTCCAGCGTCTTGTATAGAATGTCCCTGGCCACGTTGTCTAAGTTGACTTTCTTCTTGTATTCACTGGTATACTCATGTATGATCTTCTCTAGGAACTGAGGCTCGCCATTGGATATAGCAAAATCTAGATTCGGCTTCAGTATCTTCAACGGCCCTTCAGTGATAACCGCCCACATTTCATCATCTAGAGCAGCCAGATGCGCCTGCATGCGAATCTTCCAATCATCGTAGTCCTCCTTGGAAAACATGGGAATCTTGTTGTGAGAAGTAGACATATTGAGATATAATAACGCACAAATAACAACTGTTCAATAACTGAGATGCGCAGTCTCTGATATCAATTGATAGGATCAATATGGCACGAAAACAGGCCTAGGAGTTCAGAAGGGGGGGGGTTGAATGAACTCCTTGGTGTTTTAAATTTTCGAAACCGTTTAAAACTATTTTTACAAGCACCGCTAAACTTAAGTCCGAGTTACCAGACTTAAGGTATATCAGTTTAATGGCTAATCTCTTGGCTAACAAATATGTGCGGAATAAAGCCAATTGATCAGTGAACAGTGTAACAAGTAAGTAAATGCGTAATGTAAATGTTAAGGGACAGAGTTTGTTTCTGGAAATTCGGATATAAATATCCTACGTCTCCCCTTATTCCTTTTCAGGAAGGTTTCACTAGAAGATTTGATGCGTGCAGGCCTTCTACAAACACCCGATCGCCGAGCCTCGCTCAAGGTGAACTCCTAGCAACTCCACAAACAATTACGCAGACACAGCTGCTGGTTTTACAACACTTAGAATGATGTATTTTTCAAACGGCTTTTAGACAACGCGTTTGTTACAGACTCAACAATGAATACAACGATGGAATACAAATCTATTGAGTCTGTAAATTCTCTGGTTTCTAAACAACGAAACACGATTCAAAAGATTGAACCAGAGAATAAACTCGAAGGTAAACCTATGAAGGCTTGTTTGAAAGTTCTTCGAGTTGTGAGCTTTTTGAGAATAACTTCAAATTGCTATGCACTCGTAAAATTGGCAGAGTGACGGTAAGTAACAATAGCGAAGACGTTTCTTCAATTCAAACTTCTTCTATTTATAGTCTTCGTTCACAACGGTCGATTAACTCTGTAAAGGAAGATAAAATCCCTTTTTGAAATCTGATAATCTGTAACCGTATATCCTGCTCCACCAAATGATAAATTGCACATCGTCAGAACCAGATTGTCGTTTTCCATATTTGTGCAATCATCGTATAACGTCCTCTGTAAATTGTACTATTTACCCAAAATAGTACCGATCTTGTCTCCTTAATTCCAGGAAATTGTACGATTCTGTTATGGCCATCGATCTTTTCCAATTTGAGTATATGATCGAATTTGAATCACTTCATTGTTTGCACACCAGCTGATGACTTGAACATCTGAAGGTATGCACCAGCTGATATCTTCAACTCCTGAAAATATGCACCAGCTGATAGCTTGAAATATCTCCCTTTATGACGTAACGGCTGGTTACAACGCCTAAACACTTCATGACCTGATTTGTCCAACAGCTTAAATACCAATGGCTGATATACCAATGGCTGATATACCAGTAGATGATTATACGCAAAACCCATCGACTGAATCTAGAGCTAATCCAATACGCTGTCGTATCAACTTATCCAAACGCTGTCGTTTTGCAGTCTTCAACGAAATACGCTAACAATCAACAACTTGCGTCTGAAACTAATATATCTGCTGATTACCAACCAACGGCTGAATTTATCCCAACGGCTGATTGAATACCAAATGCTATCGTAGAAATCCAACGACTGATCCAGTACGAGAAACTGATAACCTGTAATAATTCAACCTCTGAAATAATCCCGAATATCAACATCTGATATCTAGCATCTGAAAATCTCAACACAATCATCTGAATACTTCCACTTAACAACCATCAGCTGAATATCAACCCGTCGACTGAAATATGCTTTGTTCTAAATACGTAGTTGATATCATCGTCTGTCTGTCCAGATCTAGCTTAACTTCAGTACTTATATAATTTTGTTATCACCAAAGCTTAATAAATTTTATCCTAAATCTAAGAATACCATTCAACAAAATCTCTTGGGAGTATAGACTCGCGTCGGCAGGAGTCGCAACAGACACAACATCACACAAAGATGTGGTATGCAAACCACGCTCAACCACAAATGCATCAGCAATAAACGAATGCGATGCTCCTGATCAAACAATACACGCAAAGGAAAATCAAAGACAAAACAAAAACCTACGATCACTCCTGTGGGCATGGCTTAGCTTGCTCCCTCGTCATGGCATTCACCTGGGCAAACTGAGGTCCTGAAAACTGGGGCTGGGAAGACTGTCCAAACCGTGAAGGACCAGGCTGCTGAAACGGCCTAAACTGCGGCTCCCCAATCCTCTGCTGCTTAACAGGAAAAGAACGACCTCTAGAAGATTCACCTCGACCCTACGGTGGGGCGGCGATATGCTGAGATCCAGACAAAGGATACACTCTATCAAAATGCCCATACTGTCCACAGACGTTACACGAACCTTGCACACCTACACACTGCGCTGTAGGATGCCTTCCTCCACACTGGCCACAAAAATCAACCTTGGAACTACTGCCACTGCTAGAACTAACCGAGCCAGAAGAACTAGAACCAGACTTCTTCTTGAACTGACGACCACGAGGTCTAAACCTATGGTGTCCAGACTGTTGGGCTACCTGTTGTTGGGGTGGCTGGGATGACTGCACAGACTGGGAAGGTTGCATCCCCAAAACCATGGGACGGTTACCTTGCACCACCTGCGGCCTAACACGAGACCTACGGTTCTGCAATCCCTCCTCAATGTCAATAGCCCTGTCCACCGCTTCCGCATAGCTAGCCGGTGAACTCGCCAGCACCAACGAATACAACTCCTCCTTCAGTCCTTCCAAGAACTTGTTCCTCTTTGCCTTCTCTCGGCCAGACACATGCGGAACATACGCAAGAAAAGAAGAAAATCTCCGGGCATAATCTCCTACAGACAGAGTCCCCTGCACTAGGTTATCAAACTCACGCTCCCTATCGTTCACAAAGGATTTCGTAACGTACTTCTGATGAAAGGCAGTACAAAAGCTGTTCCACGAGATCCCTACTCCAGTCTCCTCAAGAGTCCTCAAAGCGCCTCTCCACCAACGCTCCACATTCCACCTCAACTGAAACGTATCTAGACTCAACCTACGCCCATCGTCATACCTGACATGATCAAACAACCCGATAATATGCAGCAACCAGGACTCTGCATCGGATGCACTAGGTTATCAAACTCACGCTCCCTATCGTTCACAAAGGATTTCGTAACGTACTTCTGATGAAAGGCAGTACAAAAGCTGTTCCACGAGATCCCTACTCCAGTCTCCTCAAGAGTCCTCAAAGCGCCTCTCCACCAACGCTCCACATTCCACCTCAACTGAAACGTATCTAGACTCAACCTACGCCCATCGTCATACCTGACATGATCAAACAACCCGATAATATGCAGCAACCAGGACTCTGCATCGGAACTAGGCTCATCACCATTAAACGTCTGAGGATTCATCCGCTGAAACCTCGCCATCACAAGTTCCATGTCGTCCACATGGGCTGCCAGCTCATCTACCTCATCCTCGACCTGTCTGGTACGTCTACGACTAGGAATACTACGCTGATCCTCATCGTTATGACCCTCGGATTCCTGCTGAAACTGCCCTCTACCTCTATCCCTACGTCTAGGCGGCATCTACGAAGTTACTAAGATGGTAAGATCACACAGCAAGAAATATAGCACAGAACAGGTAAATCACATAGTCATGAACATGCAACAAGCAACACTGTGCCTAGACTCAAGTGTGATCAAAATAAATCGAGCTTATCCCAGCTTAAGCTCTGATACAAAAAATTTCAGGCCTCGTGCACAAACACAGAGTTAAACCACGCAAACACTAGCGGAAGCAATAAAATAGTGGTTAAAATTTTTGCTTTTGACCTGACTGAAAGATTACATAATTTAAAATACTGCAATACTCAAAATATCCCAGTTACAATAACACAATACAATGATACAGCATTTAACAAAATACAAGAACACCTGAGCACCACAGGATACAAAAAAGCACAGGGCATACCCCAGGTAACAGTACTGATAGATATAATATACTATACTAATTGGGACACTCTAACCACCTCCTGGGGCACCACCTGTCGGGTCAACTCCAGGACCAGCTGATTAACCATGGTAACCTGAACAACAAACAGGAAAACAAACAAACAAAACAAGCCCCAGAGGGACATGGGGTCAAACCCCAGTACGGAGAGCAACTGAAAAAAAACAGCAAATGGAAAGCAACATATAATATGCAAATGCTATGCATGAACAGCTGAGAACAGACGGAAGGCTACAACCAATGGCAGAGAGCCAGAATCTCAAAGCTGATCAAGAACAGATACAACAGAATAACAGTGGCCACGGGGTGTGTGAGTATATGGGAGCTACCCACTCGTCTCAACACACGGCACCAGATGCAAAACACAGCTCAACCTGTTGTTGCCCAACTCATGAGGTGTGGGAGCTACCCACTCCACTCATAGTGGCTAACAGATCCATCAGGGAGATGAGGGTGACGGGAGTTACCCGCTCGGCCTCTAAACAAGCATCCTGGTACGCCAAGATCAATAAACAAGGCAAGAAAAGGAAGATCTCAGCTCAATATGACAAATGCGTGTATGCAACAGATAAAATGTCCAACATAGAACATGTATAACGATGCAAGGCATACACAGCAACAAGCATAATCACCCATGCTCAATCCAAAGCTATAAAACAAGCTCACATCCGTACCTCAATTCTTCTGAGCTATAATTACAACAAAGAAGTCCCGAGCAACACAGATCTCACACCTGCTAAACCAAACACAGATACTAGCTCAGGGACATTAGCACAGAAACTACGAATTGGGAGCGACGAGCTCAACCAAATCTGTCCTACCCTTCTAACACAACAGAAGGCTCTAAGCAAAGCACATGGTAGGATCTTACCACTTACCCAACAAGCTACCTCAACAGCAGACGAAATCCGACGCTTATGCTAACAGACTACAGAAGGGAGATGTCTTCGCACACCTCACCAGCTTCACGCAAGCTTCCAAAAGCAGTACCAAACGAAGCTTCTTAGCAAGAGGAGTCCAGCGCTACCACTCTTACTTCCGTCGGAGCTATCTACCGTCGGCAATCGGAGAAGATAAGGTTCGGTGAACAGTAGCTAGGGTATCGCGACAGGATTCGCTATCGGGAAATATTCTAAGTGTCGGGGCTGAATAATAAAGAACGAAGGCAAAGTTCTCTATTTAAAGGTCAGATCTTCTCAAATCTGAAGAACAGAAACTACCGACAACTTAAGTCTCAAAGCTGATTTCCCACTCGAATCTGAATCTCACCACAAGTCTGACTCTACGCCAAACCAGATCCTGACTTAACCAATCGACGTCGCAGAGTCTACTGTCGCATCTGGGCACATCACCCGCTACTCAAACCTGAAAACCAACGCAACTGAGATCTGAATCCCACCGCTAAGCAGCAAACGGCGTCGCATCGCAAACCACTCAGATCCTGTTGAATCTGAAGACTAACGCTGCTCGAAGCTGAATCTCTCTCGCTAAACAAAACGCTGTCGTTCCAACTAATCCAAACGACGTAGTTTAGCTACTCGCTACAGAAGCACGCTAGCGTACTGTTGGTCCCTGTTTTTCGAAGGAACTTAAGCAGCCGCTGGTTAAATGAGGTTTAAAAAATTTGCGTGCTGCTTATTACAATGAGGTGCAATACCTCTTGTTCTTGAACACTTAAAATCACACAGCACCGGAGACAGATCTGGTAATGATTTAAAAATCATGCGGAAAATACCAGAACTGAATCCTAATATTTTAAAACGATTCAAACAGATTTATGTGCAACATAAATCTGTTCGAAACTGTGCAAGTGCTAGTGTGCTGAACTGTATGCGATGCTAAGTATAAAATGCAAGTGCTGAATTCTGTTTATGCGTATGCGAGAATGCTAAAGTAAATGTGCAGGTGCTGAAAGCTTTAAATAAATGGACCAGCAGGTTTGTTTCTTGAAGTTCGGATCTCAATTTCCTACGTCTCCCCTTCTTCCACCTCGGAAGGCTCCACTAGAAGACTTTGATCTACACCGCATGTGCAGACCCGATCCCGCAACCAGCAGCTGCGAGAACTCCTAGACTCCACAAATGCACACCAGCCGCAACTGTGTGACTAACTACATAGGAACTTGTTTTACGTCTCTGTTCAAAGACTACAATGATGGTCATTGTGATTCACTCGCTAATCTAGATAGCTCAACTCACAAAATGCGCGAGTGAATCTGTGTGTGAGATTTTACAGTGTATCGCTCAACTCACAAATGATAAATCTCACACACTGGGAAAATGCTCTTCAATAGCTGATAGTCGACACTGCAATAAGCTCCTCTGTGAATGATGGTCGACTGCTTCATTTCTTTCCATTTCCGTGCAACGCTCCTCTGTAAATTGTACTATTTCCCAGAATAGTACAAACTTGTTCCCTTAATTTCAGGCAATTTGCACGACTTAATCTCAGCCATTGATTCTTCCATCTTGAGCGTTGATTGCGTTGCAACAGCTGAGTGTCATTTCTTCTTCGCAACTGTCCAGACTTCACTCTTATTTGCGCTACTGCTGAAACTATCGTTGCGTCTGGATTTTTGCGACTGGATGCATAGCAAAATCTGGTTCATTGAAGCTCTCGACTGGATGAGCTGTTGCTTTCGTCTGGATGTACTTGCAGCTGGTTGTCCAGTCGTTGGTCGTGAAAAGCTTGCGACTGGATTTCCCAACGACTGGTTAAATATAACGCTGAAGCTCTCGTCTGGATGTACTGTATATTCCTGCTGGTCATTCTATCGCAAAGAGCATCTGCTGATTTAGCGTTCTTGCTGGTTCTTTGTAAGTCCAAGACGCTGTGTTTCTCTTAAATCAAGCGCTGTCGTTTTGCAATCCTAACTTAGCAAAACACGCTATCCACCAAGTACTTGCGCCTGCTGGTCATTGCCATCACAAAATCCTACTGCTGATTCTTATCGCGAATGCAAAACGCTGTCGTTCCAACTTATTCAAGCGACATCGTTTTGTAATCGCCAACTTCACATATCATCTGCTGAATCTTTGTCTTTGCGCTTCTGCTGAATCCATTCCACTGTAGCCATCTGCTGAACTCTAACCATCTGCTGATTCTTTAGCACGACGTCGCTTTCTTCACAGTTACATTTGCTGTTGTCAGCTTCTTGAATAGCGACTGTCAACAGATTCGTCAACAGTAATTAGAATCACGACTGCTAACAGATTCGTCAACAGTAATAAGAATCGCGACTGCTAACAGATTCGACAACAGTAATATGAAGCGCGACTGCTAACAGATTCGTCAACAGTAATATGAATGGCAACTGCCGACAGCTTCGTGAATAGTAACTGACAACAGCTTCTTCAACAGTAACTTGTGACTGGAATCTTCTTCTACGACGTCGCTTTATCTCTTGCGCTTGCAGCTGGTCTTCTCATCGTTCCAGCTGATTCACTTCGCTCCAGCTGGTTCAACTTGGCCTCCGCCTGATTACGAACAACTGATTCAACTTTGGACGTCTCCATTGCTAATCCAGCTGCCGTCTAAATGTATGCACCAAACCAACTGCTGAACTTTAACTTGAACCATCGACTGGACAGATTACTGCTACTGTTCATCTTCTTCTTCGATGCGTCCAATCAAACAAAACTCCTCTCTGCCGATTACTCAAACAAATTCATCGCTTCGATTCTTCAACAGAAAACATTACCTGTTAAATCTGTATACTTAAAATAGAATCGTTAGAATAACAATAACAGGTTTTGTGTAATTCAAAACTTAATCAGGATCTGTCAAAACAGATCCATCACGTACTCACATCTGCCTAGCTATGCCAGATTCCATCTCCACAACTGAATGCGATCACCCAGCGCTGACCAACACTCACATCTGATCAGTTCCCGCAGAAAAACTCCAACTCTCCAGATCTGTTTCAAGGACTTATACGAACCCGATAACTAAGACAAGCATAACAACTCAAAGCTGGCTCATCCCAGATCTGTTCAAGCCAAATCTGGTCTATTTTAAACCCGATTAATTAACTCAATTAATCCAAGTAAACTTTCGGGTCTCACATATCTCCCCCACTAGAACAGGATTTCGTCCTCGAAATCAAGAGTTCAAGATAACTGAGAAAACAACCACAACCAAACAACTACTGGAAGATCAACAAGGAATGACTAGCTACTGGAATCTGATACAGCGCTTACTCAAACAGATTAGGCCACTAGCGCTGCATCTTCTCTTCCAGATCCCAAGTAGCTTCCTCTCTACCATGTTTATGTTGGCGACAATGGCGGATCCGGATCCCGTTTCCCGGGGGCGCAGCGGAAGTTTAAAATTTGCCCCGAACAACGTTCAATACATCAAATCAATTCAATATACCATACATAGGATGTTTATCGAATGTTACCTTGCTGGCGTCTAGGCGCCTGGCTCCAACCAAATTCACAGGGAATCTGGCTCTTCAAATATAGGCGACGGTAGATCCTCCTAATCAGGTCCACGACCGGAAACACGAGTCCTTTGTCAGCCTGCACTAAAAGGCCTGACGAATTTGGCATGGACGGAAAATCCTCGAAAAGAAAATCGAAACAAGTCCGATCACGACGGCGGCGGCAAGGCGGCGCGGCGCGGCGGCGTGTGGAGGAGCGGCGGCGGTCGTGAGGTAGAGGAGGGAGGGGGCGGCGCAAGGTGTGGAGGCTAGGGTATGAGATCAAGTGTCATTGTAGCCCTAGACCAAGTCTAGTTTTAATAAATAAGTGATGGGCTTGAACCGGCCCAATGGACTTGGGTTAGGCCCAGGTCCATATGAACATTCGGTTCATTCCTATCACTGAAGCCTCATCATAATCCCGATCGACGATCAGATCGGACCGATCGACTCAGTTTCCAAAACTGAATATTATGATGTGAAAACAATTTTTCAGACCACCTAGACCAAAATTATAGTTTAGCCACTCAACTTTGGGAAATCACAATTTGACCCCTGTTGACTTTTAGGAAGTCGCACTCCCTAAAATCCTCCTCCTTTGCTCAACACATTGAGCTCAGTTTCCGTGCGAGAATCGTGAATCCAGTACTTGTGTGACCCTCAATGGTTCAGGGATACAGCTAGCCGTGGGACCACAACCATTGTGACTCGGAAATCACAATTTCGGACTTGCCCATCGGATCATGGTAAAGCGCCTAGCAACATCGCCCCATGATCCCATTGGTATCACTAATAGTGCCTGCAAGAACCAGTTAGTCGTGGTTAGCATACAGTACGGTCCTTTCAACACATATATCCCGATCAGATCAACGATCATTGGTAAATCGAGAGTCGATAGAGATTCGATAACTATGCATACATCTTGGAGATTAAATAGTGACATCGCGAGTGTTACTAGGTAAACCCATTTACGTAAAACACATCCAGTACTCTGGACAGAGATTTATACATAATTATCTCCTCAGATAGCATAGGATATCCACGCATGAAAGCGAGCGACGAATCCTCGACAACGAAGCATCGACTCCTACATGCATCGGGACCTCACCCAATCCCGCCACCTAATGAACCCAAGTGAGTCGGTAAACGGGTCAAAGTGAGGCGCCTATCATGTAGAGTCTCAATGAAGTTTCGAGTAGTGAGGACTAATCAGTACAACCAAGACCTTGGACTTATCCACTCGACAAATGGTAACCACTTGGAAAGTCCGAACGAGGGTAGTTCGATAGATCACCAGGTCACTATCCATCTGCATGCTCAGAACATCACAATGTTCCCTACCAATGAAACATGGTACTTCACATCGCAGATGCTAGTCTCAAGCTCGGGCGGCCTTATCCTCATTTTGACGGCCCAATCGACTAGGAACGAGTTCAGAATACACAGTGACTATTAGATGTGTTTTATGATAGCCATCATATCCACTATCACATAACATACACTATGGTGCATTCTAGGTCTTTATCCAACACAATTGTTAACATTTACATAATGAAAATAAAGAATGCCATAAAGAAATGCGTATTTCATAAATAAAGATCGTTATACACAAGAGTCAATAAAACCCACACGCCACAAGTTGGCTAGTTGGGCATCTACTCTAACAGTTTACTCCACTGGACCATCACCAAAGGAATGGTCTTGTTCCTGAGCCGCTTCTCCTTCCTATCCAAAATCTGCAAGGGATATTACACATAACTCAAAGTCCGATCTAGCTCTACCTCGTCATATCTCAACACATATGACGGATCTGGCTCATACTTTCTCAGCATAGACACATGAAAAACATCTGGTAAGGAAGACAAATCTGGGGCAACCACAACCGATAAACCAAAGGACCAATCTTCTCAACAATCTCATAAGGTCCAACATAACGAGGAGCTAACTTTCCCTTGAGACCAAATCTCATAACACTGCGAAAAGGAGAAACTTTCAGGAAAACCAGATCACCAACCTGAAACTCTAAAGGCCTACGCCTCCTATTTGCATAACTGTCTTGAAGATCTTGTGCAGCTTTCATTCGCTGGCGAATCAGATCCACTTGATCTCTCATCTACTGCACAAATTCTGGGGAACACAGCTGCTTCTCCCCCACTTATTTTCAACACACCGGCGATCTACACTTCCTGCAATACAAAGCTTCAAATGGTGCCATTCTAATCGTGACCTGATAGCTGTTATTGTAAGAAAACTCAACCAGAGACAACGAATCTGCCAGCTACCACTAAAATCCATCACAACAGCTCTCAACATATCCTCTAAAATCTGAATAGTTCTCTGAGATTGGCCATCTGTCTGGGGATGATACGCTGTACTCGTCGCCAATCTGGTACCCAAAGCTGTTTGCAAACTCTTCCAAAACCTGGAAGTATACCTCGGATCACGATTTGAAATGATAGAAACAGGCACACCATGCAATCTAACCACAAAATCTATGTACAACTTTGCCATCTTATTCAAAGAATAGGTCATACTGTAGGGGATGAAGTGAGCAGACTTCGACAACCTGTCTATCACAACCCACACAGCATCACATCCTCGACTGGAACGAGGCAAATGCGTGACAAAATCCATTGCTATGTGCTCCCAATTCCACAGGGGAATCTCCAAACTCTGCAGTAGACCATCAGGTCTCATCCTCTCGTCCTTAACTTGCTGACAATTCAGACAACGGGCTTCAAAAGTTGCAACATCAATCTTCAAACCTGCCCACCAGTAATGCTGCTTCAAGGCATGATACATCTTCCTTGTACCGGGATGAACACTGTGTCTACTACAGTGCGCTTCTCTCAAGATCTCCTCCTTCAAATCAACCAGATTTGGCACAACCAACCTACCATGAAACCTCAAACAACCATTAGACGAGACAGAATAGTCCTCAATCTGTTCAGCTCTCACCATCAGCTTCAACTCATGTATAGATGGATCTGTTCTCTGAGCTGCTCTAATGCTCTCAACAATCTGTGGCTCAACTTGAAAAGAAGTGTAACGCCCCAAAATCCATAAGACCACAAATTCTAAATCCTTATAATTCGAGGACCCATTTCTAATTTTCAGATTTCATAAGGTGCAGAGATCCGATCAGCTGTCACCCGAGCATGGCTAAGCAATTTTCAAACTTTAAAAATAAAATGATGTTGGATGGGGGAATGGTTCAGTTTCAGATTTTGGGTAGTACTTTTACAAATCAAAATATTGACAGGGAATTTTAAGTAAAAGTTTCTGAAGTACGCATGGTTTACCCTGCCTACTCAAGTATTTCTCCCTGTTGCAAATCAGACCCCCATGTCGTTGTCCTTGTGAGCTATAAGTTCATTCCTTTGCAAGAAAATACTCATTTTTGCATCAAAGAAAATAGGAAGCTTATCGTCGCGCTCGGGAGGACTCTCTGTTCGTGACCTGCTGTATCTCGTGATTTCTTCTTTTTGAGACAAGTAAATCTGATTCTTGCTAAGCCATGAAATCATATGTATTGTTCTCATTTCGTTTCATGATTCTTGCCTAAGTTATGTTTAATATCACCTTTGTTCATGTTCTGCTGATATTGATATGAATGTTTAATGTTCGGGTTCACAGTGGGTTATGTTTGGAACTCAAAAATGTATTTTTCGGAGTGGATGTTGAAGATGTTGATGTTATTTTAAAACGCTGAACATTTCAGGTTTCTATTTCATCGTAAAGTTGCAAAGTTCTCCCTTCTCTTCCGGTGGATGATAATATCAGAACTTGATGCTATGTATTCGGTAGTTGTTAGTTGAATCAGTATAAAGTCTGGTTTGATAAACAATAACTGATAGCGTGGTTGTCGTTTTGATGTTATAACACCAAGTCAAATTCAGTAGTTGCACTGTTCATTTCTAAAGGTTCCTATTCATTGCGACTGGTTCCTATCTTGCTACTGGTTCCTATGTTGCGACTGGTTCCTATTCATTGCGACTGGTTCCTATGTTGCGACTGGTTCCTATTCATTGCGACTGGTTCCTATTCATTGCGACTGGTTCCTATCTTGCTACTGGTTCCTATTCATTGCGACTGGTTCCTATGTTGCGACTGGTTCCTATTCATTGCGACTGGTTCCTATGTTGCGATTGGTTCCTATTCATTGCGACTGGTTGTACCCAACGTCTGATTCCTTCCAGCGACTGGTTGTACCCAACGACTGCTTGTATCCAATGACCGTTTATTCCAACAACTGTCCTATCTTGCTACTGGTTCCTATTCATTGCGACTGGTTCCTATCTTGCTACTGGTTCCTATTCATTGCGACTGGTTCCTATCTTGCTACTGGTTCCTATTCATTGCGACTGGTTCCTATCTTGCTACTGGTTCCTATTCATTGCGACTGGTTCCTATCTTGCTACTGGTTCCTATTCATTGCGACTGGTTCCTATCTTGCTACTGGTTCCTATTCATTGCGACTGGTTCCTATCTTGCTACTGGTTCCTATTCATTGCGACTGGTTCCTATCTTGCTACTGGTTCCTATTCATTGTGACTGGTTCCTATGTTGCAACTGGTTCCTATTCATTGCGACTGGTTGTACCCAACGTCTGATTCCTTCCAGCGACTGGTTGTACCCAACGACTGCTTGTATCCAATGACCGTTTATTCCAACAACTGATTTCCTATGTCTCAACTGGATGCTCAGTGAAAAAAAAAATGTTTTGAGGGAAAATGATTTAAAATGAAGTGAACCCTGATGTTAAGATCTGATTCCGTTCAGTAGATGTTTAAAGGAAGAAAATGTTCAGACTTTAGGATTTATGGCAAATATAACAGACGGTCCAAATTGGAAGGGCGAGCAGCAGACGAGAGGGTCAGTTGCCCCTTCATATTGGGTGAGATTTCACCATATTGTAATTGATATCAGTAGTCATTCGATCGAGTGCAACGGGACCTAAGTAGAGCTTCTGAGCCATAAGTCTAACGAAAATGATAACGCTGGGACTTGATTTTATTCCCAGAACAGACGTTTACAACGAGCGATGTTTTATGACTTCCTTTAAACTATGATATCTTATGTATTGCGCCTGCATATATTGTGCTTTGTTACTCTCAGTTTTGCTTGTTGAGCCCCTAGGCTCACTAGCTTTCTTGGTGCAGGTGAGTCCGCGCCGGAGCAGATGGGAGATGGAGTTTGAACCAGTAGCGGCGTGCTAGTGTTTATCGAAGGCCAGCGTTTTCGCAATGTTCATTTTGTACTTGCTATTTTTGTTGTCTTTGATCTTAGTCAAATCTGTATTGAGATCTGTTACACAAGATGAGTTCAAATAGAGTTCAGTAGTTGTAATATCGCGACTTCGCATTTTGTACTACGGAATTGTAATGAAATCTGATTTTAACTTCTTGGCGCCAACGGTTGTACTTTGATTTTATTTTGGGCGTCACAAGAAGACACCACAACATAATCCTCACCTGGGTAAAACCTCCTACCAGTAGTGCTTAGATGCTCATGGACCTTCAAAATCTGCAACGAAGCCAGCATCGCATCAGCGACTACATTTAATTTCCCAGGCTGATATTTGATCTAACAATAAAAATCCTTAAGCAACTCCATCCATCTATGCTGTCTCATGTTCAAATCTGACTGAGAAAACAGATACTGAAGGTTCTTGTGGTCTCAATACACCACAAACTGCTCGCCATACAGATAGTGGCGCCAAATATTCAAGGCAAAAATCACTGCTGCCAACTCCAAATCATGAACTGGGTAATGAGTCTCATGCGGTTTAAACTGACGAGAGGCATACGCAATGACTCGACCATGCTACATCAACACACAACCCAATCCATTCAACGAAGCATCAGAACAGACAACAAAACCACCTGAACCAGACGCAAAGCTAACACAGGTGCAGAAGTTAGCTTTTCTTTGAGCAACAGAAAACTATTCTCACACTGCTCAGTCCAAACAAACATCTTGTCTTTCTGAGTCAATTGCGTCATTGGCTTAGCTATACTAGAGAATCCCTCTATAAAACGCCTATAATAGCCAGCCAAACCGAAGAAACTACGAATCTCAGCAACATTCTTGGGACGCTCCCAGTTAACAACTGCCTCTACCTTACTCCACAGAAATACCTGCAGCTGAAATGACATGACCCAGAAACAAAACTCTATCCAACCAAAACTCGCACTTAGAGAATTTAGCATACAGCTACGAGTCTCGAAGCGTCTGAAGAACAAACTTCAAATGCTCTTTGTGCTGCATTGGAGTCTTAGATTACACCAAGATATCATCGATAAACACAATCACAAATTGATCGATGAATTATCTAAATACTCGATTCATCAAATCCATGAAAACTGCGGGGGCATTCGTCAAACCAAAAGGCATAACTAAAAACTCATAATGCTCGTACCTCGTACGAAATGCAGTTTTCGCAACATCTTGCTCTCGAATACACAACTGATGGTACCCCGAACACAGATCGATCTTAGAAAACACAGCTGAACCCTGAAGCTTATCAAAAAATCGATCCTCGGCAAGGGTACTTATTCTTCACTATCGCCTTATTCAGCTTCCTAAAGTCGATACACATCCTCATCGACCCATCCTTCTTCTTCACAAACAAGATAGGCGTTCCCCAAGGTGACATGCTCGGCCTAATGAAACCCTTCTCCAGCAAATCACTAAATTGAACTTTAAGCTCCCTCAATTCAGCAGGTGCTAAACGATACGGAGCTCTCGAGATACGAGCTGTACCAGGTACCAACTCAATGCTGAAGTCTATCTCCCTCTTCGGAGGAAAACCAGAAATCTCCTCCGAAAACACATCCGGGAAATTACGCACAACAGGAATGTCTCTAATCTTCACACACGACGAAGAAGACGCATCCAAAGCATAGATCATAAATCCAGCATTCTCTAACGACAACAAGCTAAACATCTCCATCGCAGAGACTAAAGGAATCTTCGATCAGGAATCTAGGCCAAAGAAGTCCCACTTCTCTCCAGACTGAGGCCTAAAGCGCACAACTCCATGGAAACAATCCACGGTGGCTCTATAACTAGACAACATCCATTCCCACTATGCAATTGAAATCCCACATCATAAGCCGAATCAGGTTGGCTAACAACACATTCTCACCAAACCTAAGAATACCATTCAACAAAATCTCTTGGGAGTACAGGCTCACGCCGGCAGGAGTCGCAACAGACACAACATCACACAAAGATGTGGTATGCAAACCACGCTCAACCATAAATGCATCAGCAATAAACGAATGCGATGCTCCTGTATCAAACAATACACACGCAGGAAAATCAAAGACAAAACAAGTACCTGCGATCACTCCTGTGGGCGTGCCCTCCGCTTGCTCCCTCGTCATGGCATTCACCTGGACAAACTGAGGTCCTGAAAACTGGGGCTGGGAACTTGTTGGTCGATCCGGATCCGCCCCCCGGCTAGGCAGCGGAAGAACAATAGAAAAATCCGGGAGACGATCAATACGAACAGTTCAAAACAAACTACGACATTCATAGGATGTTTAAGCGGATTACCTTGCTGGCACTTGTGCCTGGCTCCAACCGGTATTACAAGAATCCGGCTCTTCTCGGTAGATTGCGGTAGTTTACGCCAATCCGGTCCACGACCAGATCCGAGACTCCTTCGTCAGGCTGCACTAGAATCCCTGACGAGATCAGCACGAACGGATTCTCCTCGTCGAATTGGCCGGAAACAATTTTCGGCGAAGACGGCGGCGACGGCGGCTTGAGAGTGAGGAGGGTGGCGGCTAGCAAGTAGGTTTAGGGTTATCAATGTAGTGTTGTATATTCAATGAAGTCATTAAGTCTAATTAAATAGACTTAATGATGGACTTGGACCGGCCCAACGGGCCCGGGTCCAAATGACGATATCCATCGCTGCGACTTCATCGTAAATCCGATCGCCGATCAGATCGGACCGATCCACTCAGTTTAAAAAACTGAATGTTATGATGTGAAAAACAATTTTTCAGATCATATAACCCTAAATTGCAAAATGACCGTTTTGCCCCTCAACAGCGGGAAACCCCGGTTTGACCCCTGTTGACTTTTAGGAAGTCGCACTTACCGAAATCCTCTTCTCGTGCTCAACACATTGAGCTGAGTATCCGTGTGGGAATCTCGAATCTAGTACTTGTGTGACCCTCAATGGTTCAGGGATACAGCTAGCCGTGGGCCCACAACCATTGTGGCTCCGGAATCACAATTCCGGACCTGCCCAACGGATCATGGTAAAGCGTCTAACAACATCGTCCCATGATCCCCTAGGTATCACTGATAGTGCCTGCAAGAACCAGTCGGTCGTGGTTAGCGTACAGTACGGTCCTTTCAATCCATATATCCCGATCAGATCAACGACCATTGGTAAATCGAGAGTCGCTATAGATCCGATAGCCATGCATACATCTTGGAGATCGAATAGTGACATCGCGAGTGTAACTAGGTAAACACATTTACCTAAAACACTTCTAGTACTCTGGCCAGAGATTTATACACTATTATCCGCTCAGATAGCATAGGATATCCACGCATGTCTGCGAGCGGTGAATCCTCGACAACGATGCATCGACTCCTACATGCATCGGGGTCTCACCCAATCCCGACGCCTTATGACCCCAAGCGAGTCGGCAAACGGGTCAAAGTGAGACGCCTATCATGTAGAGTCTCAATGACGTTTCGAGTCGTGAGGACTAATCAGTACAACCAAGACCTCGGACTTATCCACTCGACAAATGGTAACCACTTGGAAAGTACGAAGAAGAGTAGTTCGATAGATCACCAGGTCACTACCTATCTGCATGCTCAGAACATCACAATGCTCCCTACCAATGAAACATGGTACTTCGCATCGCAGATACTAGTCTCGAACTCGGGCGGCCTTATCCTCATTTTGACGGCCCAATCGACTAGGAACATGTTCAGAATACACATCGACTATTAGATGTGTTTCATGATAGCCGTCATACCCACTATCACATCTAACATACGCTTTATCCACTGCCTTGGTGTGGACATTGTTCAACAACATTACCGCCGTTTTGAGCGCATAGCCTCAAAACGAGGTAGGAAGTTCAGTGAAGCTCATCATAGATCGAACCATGTCCAACAAGGTCCGATTACGATGCTCCGCTACACCATTTAGCTGTGGTGTGGCCGGAGGGGTCCACTGTGAGAGAATCCCATTCTCCTTTAGATAATCTTGAAACTCAATACTCAAGTATTCACCACCTCGATCAGATCGAAGTGCATTAATACTTTTGCCTAACTGATTTTCTACTTCAGCCTTGAATTCCTTGAACCTTTCAAAAGATTCAGACTTGTGCTTCATCAAGTACAAGTACCCATACCTAGAGTAATCATCGGTAAAGGTGATGAAGTATGTGTAACCGTATTTAGTACCGATACTAAATGGGCCGCACACATCAGTATGGATCAAATCCAATAGGCTTTGGGCACGTTCACCCTTGCCCTTGAAGGGTTGCTTGGTCATCTTTCCTTTCAGACAGGATTCACAAGTCGGTAGGGAGTTTATGTCTGACAGATCAAACAATTCACTCCTAACTAACTTGTTCATCCTACTTAGGGAAATGTGACCTAGCCTAGCGTGCCAAAGTTGTGCTGGGTTTGTGT
>KV005685.1:11057-46215 GCA_001598015.1 Dorcoceras hygrometricum
TTTTGTTTTTCAAATTTAAAACTCCTGCTGTCACGTTGTTTTTGTTGTAACAGTGTAGGGATAGTTTCATTTTAAAATTCATGGGAAGACCCAGATTCGAACTCTTTTTTATTCCCACAAAAAGGGAGAGAATTGTTAGAACATGCATTTGTTGTTTAAAGTTTTGTGTAAATCAAAAAGGGAGAGATTGATGGATCTGTGTCAACAGATCCAGATTGAATTTTGAATTACACAACTTATTATTGTGTTACTAACAATTCCACTTAGTGTACAGACTTTAGGATCGAAGAAGAAGATGAACAGTAGCAGAAGTCTGTCCAGTCGATGGTTTTAAAGATAAAGTTCAGCAGCTGGTTTGGTTAATCTTTGTAAACGGCAGCTGATTAGCAATGGAGACGTCCAAAGTTGAGTCAGTTGTTCGTAATCAGGCGAAGGCCAAGTTGAAACAGATGGAGCATAGTGAACCATCTGGAATGATAAGAACCAGATGCAAGTGCTAAAGAAGAGCATGAACCAGCTGGTATGCGAAAATAAGATGAACCAGCTGGAACATCAAAGGGAACCAGCTGGAACAGAAACTATGGAGTCTGCTGTTGATGTCGTGAAGATGAACAGTGGAGCGCTAACAAGAGCTGGTATCAGCAATGATGACATCAGCACATATACTGGAGAAAGCTACGAGCAGCAACGATGACGTCAGCATTGCTGATTGAAAGAAATCGAGAAACAGCAGTGATGATGTCAGCACATATTCTGAAGGAAGCAATGAGCAGCAAGGATGACGTCATCACAATCAGCAGTTGAGAAGAAGCGCAAGATCTGGAATCAGCGATGATGACATCAGCAGTGATGTCATCACAATCAGCAGTGATCTACAGTGCAACCAGTCGAGAGAACTTATGTTTAGCGTTAGCAAAACGATGTCGTTTGAATAAGTTGAACGACAGCGTTTTGCCTTCGCGCTAAAGATTCAGCAGATAGCTTTTGCGATGGAAATAACCAGCAGGTAGCTACAGTACATCCAGACGCAATCAACAGTACATCCAGACGAGAGCTACAGTAGACCAGCTGTTGATATGCATCCAGTCGCAAGATGATGTACCAGTCGCAAGCTTTGTGTATCCAGTCGCAAGCACTTCAAGATCAACGTCTGGACAACCAGTCGCAGCAATGAAAAGAAAAACCAGATGCGAAGTAATTGCAAAGGAGCAAAAACCAGACGCAAAGAAACCAGGCTCAAAGCAACCAGTCGCAAAGAACGAACCAGTAGCGAAGCAGTTGACGATTTACGAAGAGTTACCAAATCTGGATGTCAACTGCTGAGCTTATTTCAAATGTTGAAGAAGACAAATAAGCCTGCAAAAGAAAGGACACAAAGGACAATCCATGTCGGTACTTTACATAACACATTTGAACGGGAAGAATTTATGTCCAACGGGTTTAATTCAAACAGAGGCTTATATACGAGAAGAACGCCATTGAAAAAAAGAGACTGAGAGAGTGACTGTGGTCGCAAAAGAGAGAGTTGTTGTCGCAAAGAAAAGAGAAAATCAAAAGGAGACAACAACGAAAGGGAAGATGAATCAGAAGCGAAGCTGTCAACTATCTTTTGTAGAGGAGCTTATTGGAGTTGACAGCTGAGCTAGAATTAGCTTGTGTAGAGCATTTCCCTAGTGTGTGAGAAACAGAGAGTTGAGCGTTTCATTGTAACAATCTCACACACAGAGATTCATTCACATCCATTGGTGAATGAATCTCAAAACCAATTCACAATCAGTTCCCGTCCAAGCCACGATGACGTTAAACTCTGTGTATGTAGTCTTTGAACAGAGACGTTAAACAAGTTCTGAATGAACAGCCGAGGGCTGGTAGAGTCTAGGAGTTCTCGCAGCTGCTGGCTGCGGGATTGGGTCTGTACACGTTGTATAGATCAAATCTTCTAGTGGAGCCTTCCGAGGTGGAAGAAGGGGAGACGTAGGACATTTAGGTCCGAACTTCCAGAAAAAAATCTTTGAGTATTGTATTCTTTTAAGCTTTCAGCACTCGCATTATTTTAGCACGCACGCATATTTCAGAACATACACAGTTAGCACACTTGCACATTCGAACAGATTTATGTTGTACATAAATCTGTTTGAGTCGTTTTAAAATATTAGGATTCAGTTCTGGTGTTTTCTGCATGATTTTAAATCATACCAGATCTGTCTCCGGTGCTCTGTATTTTCAATGTTCAAGAACAAGAGGTATTGCACCTCCAGCATTTAGTAGCAGCGCGCAAAATTTTTAACTCTGCATTTAAACCAGCGCGTACTACTAATTGTTTAGTTTCCTTCGAAAACAGGGACCATCACTTAGCGCTCTCAGCTGATAAACAACATTTAAATACCAACGTCTGGACGCGATCACTCATTTTTGATCCAATGTCTGATACTCAAAACAAACGTCTTCCACGCAATGTCTGAAACTAACCAACTGCTGGTTACACTTAACGAATCCGATAGCCACAATACGCATATCGGCTAACAGCTGATGCAACCCGATTCATCCAAGACGAATCTGATCAACAAATAATCAGGTCTCACATCTCTCTCCCACTAAATCACAATTTTTTCCTCGAAATCAACATGTCCAGGAACAATTCAACTGAACCCAGGAGTTCAAGATAACTGAGCAAACAACTACTGAAATCAGACGCAACACTCACGCAAACAGATGCGGCCACTCACGTTGCATCTTCTCTTCCAGTTCCCAAGTTGCTTCCTATCTACCGTGCTTGCTCCACTGGACCATCACTAAGGGAATGGTCTTGTTCCTCAACTGTTTCTCTTTTCGGTCCAAAATCTACAAGGGATACTCAACGTAACTCAACGTCTGATCAAGCTCCACCTCGTCTGTCCGCAACACATGAGACGGATCTGGCTCATACTTCTTCAACATGGAAACATGAAAGACATCATGTAGAGAAGACAAATCTGGTGGCAACAACAGCCGATAAGCTAAAGGATCAATCCTCTCAACTATCTCATACGGTCCAACATAACGAGGGGCTAACTTTCCCTTATTACCAACGCGCAAAACACTGCGAAATGGAGAAACTTTAAGGAACACCTGATCACCAACCTGAAATTCTAAAGGCCTACGCCTCGTATTCGCATAACTGGATTGGCGATCCTAGGCAGCTTTCATCCGCTGACGAATCAGATCCACATGATCCTTCATCTACTGCACAAAATCTGGAGAATACAGCTGCTTCTCCCCCACTTCTTCCCAACACACAGGCGATCTGCACTTTCTGACATACAAAGTCTCAAACGGTGCCACACCAATTGTCACCTGGTAGCTGTTATTTTAGGAAAACTCAACCAAAGACAACACGTCTTGCCAGCTACCACCAAAATCCATCACAACAGCTCTCAACATATCCTCCAACGTCTGGATAGTTCTCTCAGATTGACCA
The DNA here is from genome assembly GCA_001598015.1 of Dorcoceras hygrometricum. Taxonomy (NCBI): domain Eukaryota; kingdom Viridiplantae; phylum Streptophyta; class Magnoliopsida; order Lamiales; family Gesneriaceae; genus Dorcoceras; species Dorcoceras hygrometricum. The sequence continues at coordinate 14,515 of KV005685.1, forward strand.
TCTGTCTGGGGGTGATACGTTGTACTCATAGTCAATATGGTACCTAAAGCTTCTTGCCAACTCTTCCAAAACCTGGAAGTAAACCTTGGATCTCGGTCTGAGACAATCGAAACAGGCACACCGTGCAGTCTCACCACAAAATCAACGTACAGTTTCGCCATTTTCTTCAAATAAAATGTCATACCGTAGGGAATGAAGTGCGCAGAATTCGACAATCGGTCGATAACAACCCAAACAGCATCACACCCTCTGCTGGAACGAGGCAGATGCATCACAAAATCCATCGCTATGTGCTCCCAATTCCACTGGGGCACTTCCAGACTCTGCAATAGACCACCAGGTCTCATCCTTTCAGCTTTAACCTGCTGACAATTTAGACATCGAGCGAAAAAACCAGCTACGTCGCTCTTCAAACCAGCCCACCAGAAGTGAGGCTTCAGCGCTTGGCACATCTTACGCACTCCAGGATGAATACTGTATCTACTGCAGTGCGCTTCTCTAAGGATCTCTTCCTTCAAATCAATCAGATTTGGAACAACTAATCGACCTTGGAAACGCAAACAACCATCAGTCGAGATGGAATAGTCATCCAGCTGACCAGCTCTTACCTTCAGCTTCAGCTCATGGATGGAAGGATCTGTCCTTTGAGCTGCTCTTATACTCGCAACAACTTGTGGCTCAACTTGGAAAGAAGAAACCACTACATAATCCTCAGCTGGGTAAAACCTCCAACCATTAGTGCTGAGATGCTCACGGTCCTTAGAGGTATACAACGACGCAAGCATCTTCTCTGGAGCCTTTCTGCTCAACGCATCAGCCACTACATTCACCTTCCCAGGCTGATATTTGATCTCACAATCAAAGTCCTTAAGCAGCTCCATCCATCTTTGTTGCCTCATGTTCAGATCCGACTGAGAAAACAAATACTGAAGGCTCTTGTGGTCCGAGTACACCACAAACTACTCACCATACAGGTAATGGCGTCAGATCTTCAATGCAAAGACAACAGCTGCCAGCTCCAAGTCATGAATTGGATATCGAGTCTCATGCGGTTTCAGCTGCCATGAAGCATAGGCAATGACTCGACCATGCTGCATCAACACACAGCCCATAGCGAAGAATCTGAACAAACAACGTAGCCACCTGAACCAGACGGCAAGGCCAACACAGGCGCAGAAGTCAGCTTCTCTTTGAGCAACTGAAAGTTGTTCTCACATTGCTCAGTCCATACAAAACGTTTGTCTTTCTGGGTCAGCGTCATAGGCTTAGCTATACTGGAGAATCATTCGATAAAAAGACGATAATAGCCAGCCAGTCCCAAAAAGCTACGAATTTCAGACACATTCCTGGGACTCTCCCAACTGACAACAGCTTCTACCTTACTGGGATCAACCGAAATCCCATCTGCTGAAATCACATGACCCAAAAACACAACGCGATCCAGCCAGAACTCGCACTTAGAGAACTTTGCGTACAACTGCGAGTCTCTCAACGTCTGAAGAACAACTCTCAAATGCTCCTTGTGTTCCAAATGAGTCTTCGAATACACTAAGATGTTGTCGATGAACACTATCACAAACTGATTGATGAACTCCTGAAATACCCGGTTCATCAAGTCCATGAAAACTGCTGGGGCATTTGTCAATCCAAAAGGCATAACCAAGAACTCAAAATACCCGTACCTAGTACGAAAAGCATTCTTCGCAACATCTTGATCTCTAATCCTCAGCTGATGGTACCCTGAACATAGATCGATCTTCGAATACATAGCAGAGCCTTGCAGCTGATCGAACAAATCATCGATCCTAGGCAACGGGTACTTATTCTTAACAGTAACCTTATTCAGATGACGGAAATCGATGCACATCCTCATTGTGCCATCCTTCTTCTTCACAAACAAGATAGGCGCTCCCCATGGAGACATGCTAGGTCTGATAAAACCTTTCTCCAGCAAGTCATCCAACTGCACCTTGAGCTCTCTCAGCTCCGCAGACGCTAAACGATACGGGGCTCGCGAAATTGGAGTTGTACCAGTCACCAGCTCGATACTAAATTAAATCTTCCTCCTCGGAGGAAAACCAGGAATCTCCTCCGAAAACACATCAGTAAAATGGCGCACCACTAGAACATCACTCAGCTGCACCCGTGACGAAGAAGACTAATCTAACGCGTAAATCATGAAACCAGCATTCTTTGCTGACAACAAGCTGAACATCTCCATCGTCGAAACCAAGGGAATCTTGGTGGGAATCATGGCCATAGAAGTTCCAATTCTCACCAAACGAAGGCCTAAAACGCACGATCCCATGGAAACAATCAACAGAGGCTCTATAACTAGACAGCACGTCCATCCCTACGATACAATCGAAATCCCACAAGACTAACCTAATCAGGTTCGCAACTAAAACGTTCTCGCCGAACCTAAGAATACCGTCCAACACAACTTCTTGGGAGTATAGGCTCGCGCCAGCGGGAGTAGCAACAGACACAACATCGCACAACAGTGTGGTATGCAATCCATGCTCGGCCACAAAAGAATCAGCAATGAAAGAATGCGATGCGCCAGTGTCAAACAACACACGTGCAGGAAAATAAAAAATAGAGCAGTTACCTGTAATCACTCCGTTTGGCGTGCCCCCCGCCTGCTCCCTCGTCACGGCATTCAGTTGGGCTTGGTGGGATTCCGGGAATTGTGGCTGGGAAGACTGTCCGAAACCCGACGGACCAGGCTGCTGGAATGGCCTATACGACGTCTCCCCTAATCTCAGCTGCTGCGGTTACTGAAAACCACGACCCCTAGAGGATCCACCTCTACCCTGCGGTGGGGCTACGGTTTGTTGCGATCTGGCCAATGGACACACCCTAGCAAAGTGTCCATACTGCCCACAATTGTTGCACGACCCTTGCACGCCAACACACTGCATCGAGGGGTGCTTGCCTCCACAGAAGCCACAAAACTCTGCCCTAGAGCCACTGCTACTAAAGCTACCAGATCCAGAAGAACCAGAACCAGACTTCATCTTAAACTGCTGGCCACGAGGTCTAAACCTCTGGCGTCCAGACTGCTGAGCCAACTGCTGCTGCTGCTGCTGCTGGGGTTGATGGGCTGACTGCGAAGACTGGGAGGACTGTGCTCCCCGAACAGCGGGACGGACACCCTAAGCACCCTGAGGCCTAGCACGCGACCTCCGGTTCCGTAGACCTTCCTCTATGTCGATCGCATTGTCCACTGCTTCGGCATAGCTCTTCGGCTTACTCGTCAGCACCAACGAATACAGTTCCTCGTTCAAACCCTCAAGGAACTTAATCCTCTTGGCCCTCTCCCGGCCAGCAACATGCGGCACATACGCCAAAAGAGAAGAAAACAAACGGGCATAGTCTCGCACCGACATCCTTCCCTGCTCCAGGTTGTCGAACTCACGCTCACGTGCGTTCACATACGACTCCGGGACGTACTCCTACCGAAAGGCAACATAAAAGCTGTCCCAAGTAATCCCCACACCTATCTCCTCCAAAGTCCTCGAAGCGCCTCTCCACCAACGCTCCGCACCTTTCCTCAGCTGGAAGTTCGCCAAACTCAACTTGATTTCATCATCGTATCGCACACGGTTGAACAGACCCGTGATATGATGTAACCAAGAGTCCGCATCAGTGCTAGACTCATCATCGTTGAAAACTTGGGGATTCATGCGCTGGAACCTAGCCATCACCAGTTCCATGCTCTCCACGTGGGTTGTCAAGTCATCAACCTCATCCTCCACTCGCCTATCGCGACCACGGGAAGGAAAACTATGTTGATCCTCGTTCTGACCTCCAGACTCGTCCTGAAACTGCCCCCTACCTCTACCCCTACGTCTAGGCGGCATCTACGAAGGCACTAACTGGATAAGATCAAACAGAACAGATACAACACAAAATCACATAGCACAAACAATATGCAGCACATAAATCACATAGTCAGGCACAAACAACACACAACACTGTGCCTAGACTCAAGTGTGATCAAAGAAATCGAGCTTATCCCAACTTAAGCTCTGATACCAAAAATGTCAAGCCTCGTGCACATCTCAGAGTTATACCACGCAAAACTGGCGGAAGCATATCAAAAAGTGGCTTAAAATTTTCGCTTTGGCCTGACGAATTTTAAACAGATAGTTTAAATTATGATCATACTCAAAGTAATCCCAGTTTTACATTAAAACAACGCTGAAAGCCACAGTACAACTAAACAGCAGTACATCATACAAATACAACAGCTGAAACATAAACAAACTGCCAGCTACATAAGACTAGGCATCACCCGGGACATCCCACCCGTGGTGATACCAGTGCATATAGATACTATACATAATTGGGACACTCTAACCACCTCCTGGGGCACCACCAGCTGGATCAAAACCACGGCCCGCGGGATAATTTGGAAAACCTGAACACAACAACAGGCAAACAAGAAGAGCCCCAGAGGGACTAAGGGGTCAAATCCCAGTACGGAGAGCAACTATAAAACAGCTATGAACAACAACAGATAAAATTCAGATGCTATGCATGAGACACATGACAACAGCCGAAGGCTACAACCGAACAGGGAGCCAAGGAACTCAAGCACAGCTCAATAGATTCTGCAAGAATGGTCAGTGGCCATGGTTTGTGTACAAGCATACGGGAATTACCCGCTCATCTTTACACCACACCCGAATACCAGATGCATCAACAACTCAACCTGCCGTTGCCTCGCCCATGAACTGTGGTAGTTAACCACTCTGCGCATGGTGGCTAACAAAACCAGCAGGGAGATGAGAGTGCGGTATTGCCGCTCGCCCTCGCATTCTGGTAGGAATAGCTACAGCAACAACGAAGCACGGCTACAACAGCTGAAATGGAAATGACAATGCGTATGCAATGAAACAGCTGATAACAGCACATAAACAACAAGGCAATGCATACACAGCAATCACACAATACCCATGCCAGATCCACGCTGTAAAATACGCTCAACATCCGTACCTCAACTTCTGTGCAACGATTAGCACACACAGATTTCCACAACGGAGTCCTGAGCACACAGATCTGTCACCTGCTAAGCCAACACAAGCTACTGCTCAAAGACCAAAGCACATAAAGGTAACAGATGGGAGTTACGAACTCCACCAGCACTATCCTACCTATATGACTCAGCAGAAAGCTCTAAACAAAGCTTAAAGGTAGAATCTTTACTTACCCCAACGAACTACCGGCGCGGTAGAGACGCTTATGCTAACAGACTATAGAAGGGAGATGTCTCTGTGATCCTCTCCCACCGTCTCTGCTGTCTATGAAAAGGGTATGAGACGAAACGCCTTGGCAATAGGAGTCCAACGCTACCACTCTCGCTCTCGTCGGAGCTGACTACCGACGGCAATCGAAACGAAGAGGGTTACTGTGAACAGTAACTGGGGTATCGCGACAGGATAAGGTTCACGATAAATATCTCTAAGTGTCGGGGAAACAATAATTGAACGAAGGAACCAAGTCCTCTATTTAAATCACAACTAAGGGAAAACAGATCCACCGACAAAATCAACTGTCGCAACCGATAACCCAACCAACAGCTGAACCTCACATCAGCTAAGTCCCTACGTCGATACAACGTTCAACTAAACCAAACGACGTCGTAGAGGGACACGTCACACGCTACCAACAGCTGATCAACAATCCAACAGCTGATCACGCGCATAACCCAACAGCTGAGTCCTAGCACTACATCAGATTTCTTACAGCTGAACGATATAACGACCAACAGCTGGGTTCCCTGGGTTAAACCAAAATTCCATCGTCTCAACTAATCCAAACGACGTAGTTTCATTACTCACAAAGAAACGCGCTAACACCAACGTCTGAAACCCAACGACCGTCGACACTCCAGAATCTCTTAGCGCTCTCAGCTGATAAACAACATTTAAATACCAACGTCTGGACTCGATCACTCATCGCTGATCCAACGTCTGATACTCAAAACAAACGTCTTCCACGCAACGTCTGAAACTAACCAACGTCTGGTTCTAACACTTAACGAATCCGATAGCCACAACACGCATATCGGCTAACAGCTGATGCAACCCAATTCATCCAAGACGAATCTGATCAACAAATAATCGGGTCTCACATTAATTGTTAAGTCAAAGGTCCTATTTTAAAGAAATTAGCCAAATATTTTAAATTTGGGTCAAACTTTTAAAATAATTAGAGCAATGTTTATTTTTAAGTTTTTAGTCAAAATTGGAGACTTTTGATTTTTAATTAAGTTAAAATTGATTTTTGTATTTTAAATTGGTCAAAATCGATCATTTGGACAAAATCGACTTTTGGGGTCAAAATTGATTTAAATTGATTTTAAAAGTCAAAATCGATTTTAATAAGTCAAAATTGATTTTATTAATCAAAATTAGCCTTGATTTTTAAATCAAAAATTTAATAAAATAGGCAAAATGTTTTTAAAGAGGATGAACATTCGTTTCATCGACCAAGTTTAGTGTGATATTTAGTCCAGTTGTAGTGGACCGGGCTCCTGGACCAACCCTTGACCGAAGTATGAAAATGTAGAAGCCCGTGAATGTATAATTGATTATATATGTAGTATGATATGTACGTAAATATTTTAAAGGAAAGAATTAATTGTACATTAACGGGCTAAGGTTTTAAACTTGTATAATTTTATGAAAATGCATGCATCACGAATGTTTTATGAATGTGAAAGGCATGTTCTTTTAAAAGACAAAATCCGAGGGATTGAATGATTTGTGACTTATGATGATGTATGATGAGCCTATGGATCCATGTGTGATATCATGGTGAAGTGGCAGCTTATGGATCCTCGTGTGATATTGGGGTGAAGTGGCAACTTATGAGCCTATGGATCCTCGTGTGATATCATGGTGAAGTGACAGCCTATGGATCCGCGTGTGATATCTGTGAGGACTAGAATTTTCTAAGTACGATTTATTAGCTAATCAGATTTGGTTTGGAGTTAGCTAATTGAGTTTCTGAGTATCGGGTTTTCAGAGTTGAGGATTTAGTGATTTTTAGAATTTCAGATGTTGAGTGAAATCTGGATGCTCAGATGTGCCCTTGTGTGTTTGCGTGAGTTGTCGCAAACAGGGAGCAAAACGCTGTCGTTTTGAGCATGGTCAGTGGTGGGGTTGCGGAGGTGATGCGACGTCGTATTGTGCTTTCAGCAGTGTTGCTAGAAAGAGGAATCTGTTTAGCGGACGTGAACAGATGTGAGCTTTTGCGCGAGAAACTCAGCGATGTTTAGTTGTCCAGAGTCGTCCAGATGTCAACGCTGGTCAACGGAGCGGCATGGTGATCGGTCACTGCTGAGAGGTAGTGAGAGACATCTGATAGAGTTAGCGCGTGGGTACGAGAAGGTGCCACGTGGTAGTCAACATAGCTGAGTTGAACGCTGGTGTTGTTGACGTAGTTCAGCTGTTGCTAGTGTAAGACATCTGTTTCAGTTGTTGGGGTGCTGCTACGTCGTTTTGATTAATTACGCTTGTAGAGAGTTAGCGCTTAGTGAGACCAGTTGTGTGAGAGCGTGAAGGATCAGCTGTGAGATAACGTGACGTCGTTTTGATTTATTTAGCGGGAACCTGATACGTCGACATTTGGATTAGTTGGTGCGACGTCGTTGCTGCTGCGAGTATTGGAGAGTACCAACGTCTGAATTGTAACAGCTGAGCCAGCTATGTTTGAATGTTGATTTCAGACGTGAGGACTTCTATTTTAGCGTAAGATGGGATCTGAGTAAATTAGAACAGTAACTGGAAGCGAGGATTTAATACAAGTGTTGAGCAACACTTAGAATATTTTCGACCCGATATCCCTCTGTTTCTTCTCCGATAACCTTGAAACCCTTAATGTTCACCGTAGTATATTTCTCCGATTTGCCGTCGTTTCCCGTCGTTGTTTTGAGCGAGATTGGTAGCGTTGAGCTCATCTTGCTCAGCTCTTGCGATTGATACCAGTTTGTAAACTGGAGTCGACGATTGTGAGGGACACGAAGTAGCTGCAGAGTTCGTGTAGCTTCGTGATTTTTGGAGCTGTGATTCTCCTACGTTTTAGCAGCTTTGAATTTGAGGTTCCAGGAGTCTCCTGTCGTGGTTGTCGAAGCCAGGAGAAAGCTGATTTGCGCCGGTTGAGTTTGCCGTGCTTGGAGAAATCTGTTGAGGTAGAATTAAGCTGTGAGGTACGAATTTGAGCTTTTGAGTGAAGCTTAGACATAAGCGTGTGGTGTTTTGAGGTATGAGTTGTGATATGTGACTTCTGTGATTTACGTGAAACAGGTTTGATGAATTTTTTTATTGATACATTCTGTTTTACGTGAATTGTGCATGTAGAAATCAGATATGAATTTCTTGGCATACATGCATACATATTGATCCTTCTGATTGATTGATGACCTGAATTATAGCCACATTGTGACCGACAGACTGATTGGTCGTGCCTGAAAGGTCCAACGCTATCATCGGAGTGGTGACCGATTGATTGGTTGTGTCTGAATACCACCGAGCTGTAATGGCTGACGGTCCTGAAAATCACGGACCGATGATTTCCCCGGTTGATCCACCGTGCGGGTATAGAGGCTGCTTTGAGATGATTGCCAGTTGATACACTGGTCTAGATGATCGATTATTTGACAGCCCTCATGCATTCATGTTTTGAGATACTTCATGTTTATGATTTGCTGTCATCTTAGTGCTCTTCGTACTGAGGCTTGACCTCGTATTTCCTTTTCCTGCTTTTGTGTTGTTTGGGTCTGCGTTGCCCATCTGCAGGATCTTCAGGTAACCAAACTGAACAGAGTGGAGTGCCAGCTGGTCGATCCCCATTTCCTTGAGTCCCAGTTATGATATTGTATATGTATTGAACCAGGGGATGCCCTGTGTTTTTATGTATTTGGGGATCTGTTGTTGATTTGATATTTTATGTTACTTGTTGTTGTATGAGTTTAGATTTAACTCGTATTTTTATTATGGATATTTGAATGATGATTTGAGTTCAGGTCCAAAATATTTCGAAAATTTTTAAGCCCTGTTTTATGCTTCCGCGATTATGTGCTTAATTGTGCTGTAATCTTTGTCGATTAGCACGGGGCCTGACAATATCGGGGTGAAGTGGCAATATATAGGTGTGACATATAGGGATCCTCGTGTGATATCGGGGTGAACCACACCGCCGCGTACGTTGGTTTATAGATTGATCAATCGACTTCAGTCACACTTCAGGATACGACTCATATGTTTTTCATATTACGTTATATCATGCCTTATATGCTATATGTTATGTTCTATATGGGATGTATGAAGCAATGTTTTAAGATCATGCACGCAGTCATGTTTTTAACGTTATTTTATTTCAAATATGTGCTTGCATGCGATTTTATTAGTATGTACTTTGTTATGTATTACGATAGAGCATGATGAGCCTCTAGGCTCACTAGGTTTAAATGGTGCAGGTGATGATCCTACTGAGTTTACATCGACTGACGGTGAGGACATCTGAGCGCCTGTTGCAGCAGTACCCCTTGACCGCAGCGATGTGTTTTTGAGATGATACAATTTTAGATATTGGTTTTTAAACATGTTTACTTTCAGTATTTTTACTCAATGATTCTATTCCGCTGGAATGTTTCAACGTTTTAAATATTTATTTATTTATGTTAAAAGTATTTTTGAGAAAATGATTTAGAAATGTTTTAGAAGGGAACGAGCCATACTTTAAGTTTATGTTTTCCGCACATATTTAAAAAAAACAAGAAAAAAATTTCTAGAGTCTGGTTTGTTTCAATCTCCCAGTCAAAGCTACCGTGAAAGTCAATCACCGACATATTCAGATCTCAGCGTCACTTCAGATCTTAGCGCTATCCAGATCTTGGCGCTAACTCAGATCTGAGTTCTCAACGCTACGCTAAACACCCGCTACTAATCAAAATGGCGTCTCACAAAGAGTCCGCTCGCTATCGCTAAACGACGTCATGTTGTCTCCAGATCTGAAACAGATCTCACTCACACAAATCTGCTAACACTCATCCAGATCTAAACAAATCTGAACCGTACAGGTCTACTCCAAACTCACGAACCGAACTGGTCCACACAGTACCGTTGACCTCTCGCTTGACTTCACTTCGGTAACCAAATATGTTTCCTCTCTCAACACCAGATCTGGCTACCACTCAAAACGACATCGCATCACTTATGCTCTACCAAAACGACATCGTTTCGCTCCCTGCTCATGACAACTCACTCAAACCTGCAAGGACCAGATCTGAACACCCAGATTTCACTCAAATCTTGAAAACCCAAAAATCACCAACAGAAAAACTAAATCCTTCAAAGCTAAAAACCCGATGGTTAGCATCTCCATTGGCAAATCCTAATCCAGATCTGATTAACCAATAAATTACCAAATCAACAATTTCTAGTCTTCACAGGGAATCTATCAGCTCGATGTCAAATCTGCTTTTCTGCATGGTGAGCTGAAGGAAGATGAATTTTTAGAGCAACCACAAGGTTATGAAGTAGCAGGGAAGAAGGACATGGTTTATAAGCTGCATAAGGCTCTTTACGGACTAAAACAAGCGCCTAGAGCTTGGTTCAGTCGCATTGAGGCCTCTATCATCAAGGAAGGGTTTGTAAGCAACTCTAGTGAACAAACATTATTCATAAAACAAAAGAGAGGTAAAATCATAATTGTGAGTATTTATGTTGATGATTTATTGTTCACTAGTAATGATGAGGAGTTTCTGAATGCATTCAAGCGATCCATGAAGAATGAATTTGACATGACTGATTTAGGGAAGATGAGATATTTTCTTGCCATTGAAGTGATGCAGAAGGCTGATGGCATTTTTATATGTCAAAGAAAATATGCTGCTGAGTTGATCAAGAGGTTTGAGATGAAAAATTACAACTTTGTTTGCAATCCGATTGACCCTGGACAAAAGGTTGGCCGAGATGAAGCTGGTGTGAAGGTCGACTCAACATTATATAAGCAAATGGTAGGCAGCTTAATGTATCTCACAGCCACACGACCTGACTTGATGTTTGTGGTAAGTCTTATTAGTCGTTTTATGGCAAAACCTACTGAGTTACACTTTGCTACTGCAAAAAGAATCATGAGGTACTTAAAGGGAACTCTGGAATTTGGGATATGGTATCAACGTAAAGGGAAGAGTGAACTCTTAGGCTACACCGACAGTGATTATGCGGGAGATGTAGATGACAGTAGGAGCACTTCGGGCTATGTTTTCTTGATGAGTGGAGGAGTTGTGGCATGGTCCTCAAGGAAGCAAGCAATCGTTACTCTATCAACCACCGAAGCAGAGTATGTAGCAGCAGCAACATGTGCTTGTCAAGCCATTTGGATGAGGAGGATATTGAAAGAAATCAGGCATGAACAAGATGACGAAATGGTTCTGTTTTGCGACAACACGTCCACTATCAAGTTGTCAAAAAATGCAGTCATGCACATGAAGTCAAAGCACATAAGGGTTCGATACCATTTTCTCAAAGAATTGACAAAGGAAGGTGTCGTTAAATTGATCTATTGCAGCACTGAAGAGCAGCTGGCTGACAAAATGACAAAGCCTTTTTAGATGGCATCATTTCAGAGCTCTCTCTCCTGTCTGAACTTTGGAATCTTTTCTTAGATTGGTGCAATGGCTCATGGGAAGATTGATAATGAGTATACAGATGATTTTATAGCAGGTAGCTTCTTGCCTAATATAAGGACCTTCTATTATTTTATCTTGCAATGCTGCACTTTTATTTTCTTGCCTGATAATAATATATCAACCTTCAATTATTTGATTATGCATGGGTATAAATTTAGTTTCTTCCCTATCGTAATGACCTTCAATTATGTTATTTTGCATGGGTGCAGATTTAATCTCTTGCCTACGTAACGACCTTCAATTGTTTTATCTTGCATGGGTACACATTTATGCATATTTGAGTTAAGTTTTTTGCACTTGTTATTATAGATTATCATGACCAGTAATAAACAAGAATCGTGAAATTTCTGGCATATATCTTTAGCGATCCTATAGACTCACTCACCTCTAATTCTCTGTTAATGGAAGGAAGCAGAGGTTTGGATATGCAAAAATATATTGCTAAAAAGTGAAGGTATGTACAAAGAAATACAACTTTTCTTATTGGTTACGGGCAGGGTCGTGAACCGATGGGTCCGGGCCGGTTCGTGAACCGATGAAGTTTTTAAAAAAATTCGAAATTTTTTAAAAATTGGTTTTTTTTTTTAAAAAAAAAAAATCTTCTTACAAAAATTAAAAGTTTTAAAATTGAAAATAATTATGAAAAATAAATATTTGAATTCAAATTCGAAATTTGAATGTAAAATTAAACAAATATAAATATATTAATAACAATTATATTCGAAATAATTAATATTTTCAACGTAACGATTCGTCGTTATATTATATTCAAATTTTAAATTACCGCAGCCGGGATCGAACCGATTTCATTATCGGATCATTTTGTCATGAGATTGTCATAATAAAAAATAAACATTTTAATTCTATTTTAATTACTAGAATTGAAATAAAGGCAATAGATCTACTATCAATGATAGATAAGAACTGTCGACTTAGATATAACACGACACGTACAAATTATAGTCGAGATTTTAAATATTGATTATTAACATACATAATGTGTATATGTTTTATGTGATACAAGTTATTTAATTATAAATATTTTACAAAATTATATTGAAAATATAATATCGGAATTTACATGTATATTATTTTTAAAATTTTTATATAAAATAATTATGTACTATGTTCAAAATTGTTCGTTTATATATTTAAAATTAAAATAATTTGTTTGACATAATAAATATTAAAATGAATAGGATGTTCTTTTTTTTCATTTTTGTTATTATATTTTAAATTTATTGTTGAAGTTAATTAATTGTTTATATCATTGTTAAACTTAAACTTCATAACCCGTTATAGACATCTTAATTAATTCCTATATTAATCAGAATGCCAAATTTATATTCGTTTGAAAAATAAAATTAGATTATCTTCTTCAAACAAAATGCCAAAATTATATTTGCTTACACATAACTTGTCTATTTGTCTCACTCATGTTATGATGATATATTAATATTAACAACTAAATCGAGATTTACGCTTCCTTATTTTACACTAGTGCATATATATATATATGTTACATGTGCATCAATATACATTATATATTATGAAAATTTTAATTTTAAATTTAATAATAGTTTATGTTTTTATGTAAAATATTGAGGTAATGAATATGACAATAAGATATAGGGAAAATGACATGGAAATTTTTTGAGTAAACTATTATATTATTGCACTTTAATTGTTAAATATTTGAAAAAAAAATGATAAGGGTGAATGTAACTATTAATTAAAATAATCAATATAGTTACGTTAAGGTATTTAGACATTTTAAGATAGTACAAATTAATCAAATGCTCCTAATTTAGTGATAAATGAAACTTTTTTTATAGTTTATAAAATTTATTATTGTATAGTTATGATAATAATATATTGAGAAAATGACGTGAGAAATTTTGGATAAGTTGTTATATTATCGCACTTTACTTGTTAAATATTTGAAAAATTAATAAGTTAAATGTAAATATTAATTAAAATAATCAATATAGTTATATTAAGGTGTTTAGGTATTTTAAGATAGTACAAATTAATCAAACATTTACAATTTTATGATAAATGAAATATTTATAATTTATAAAACATTATTAGCTCTTTGTATAGCAACAAGGACTTGGTACAAATGTTAGTACTCTAGTTCGATTCTCAGCAATGCATACATTATTTTTTTAAAAACCTGTGACCCGTCGGGCCGATCCGGATCGAACCCGACGGATCCACGGGTTATATATTTGATAAACCGTAATCGGACTGTTAGGTGGACGGTCCAATCCGGACCACGGATCGAACCCGTTGATCCGATTAACCGGACCATTGATCTCGGGTCGGATCTGATTCGTTTCATGGTTCGACCCATATATCCCCATTTACCCGGAAGAAACCAGCATGGAAAAGCCCTAAATTTTAGGGCCCTTTTCATCGCCCGCAGCTTTCTCCTTTGATGCATTGGAAAGGCCCTAAATATTTCCGCCGCGTTGAATAGCCCAACTTCCTCCTCTATTCGCCATCTACTATAGTTAATTGTGTAACGCCCACGAATTCTTCTAACTACAATTAAGGTGTTTTAATATTATTTCCTCCTATTTTAATAATTATGTCTTTTAATTATTAATTTATTATTTTTTTAGAATTTTTGTTACGAAGCCGGAATGAAGACGATTTGGGAACACCGTGGTAAAAATGATTTCGTTTTTATAAAAGTTATTTGTAGGCCAATCTTTAAGTTCGGAACCAATATTCCTAATTACTAAAATTTTTATAGAACCTTCAATATTTAATTTTTCATATTTTATTTTCTAAAAAGAAAGGGGATGGGACACGAATAAAATACCCTCCATTCTCTCTTTTGCACAAGCAGAGTCGTCCCTTTTCTTTCCCCGATTAGCTTCACTTCTTTCCCAATTTGAGCCGTCTCGTTCCCTTTAATTTTTCCGACTGCCTTGAGTTTTCCGGAGTAAAGCAGCGGTGTTTTCAGGCGTCTTCCTGCACACAGCTTCAAGACACCAACCGTAAGTTCTTCACGAACGAGGCAAGTACAAATCTTCGTTTGACTGTACCAATCGAACATATTATTGTGTGTTTATGATTCTTCGTTTCTCTTTTTTATTTCTGAGTTTCGAACCTATGAATTGATGTTTATGCGAAGCAATTCCTCTTTAAAAAGAAATTGTCGAGGCTGCCATGTTGACGCAGGAGGATGAGTTGAGTGATAATAGGTTTGAGAAGAGGGGCCATATGTCGTAATTGGAGTTTTGAGTTCTGCTCGTCGAGTCGTAAGATGTTCTCTGCTTAAGCTGTTTGTTTTCTTGAGTTAAGCTAAGTTGTTATTCTTGAGCCCCAAGTTGTTTCTTTGTATTTGAGCTAATTTCTTTCCTTTAAACTGTAAATTGATCGGCCTTCTTTGGGCGTAAGTTGTACTGCTTCTGAACATAAGTTGTTCTCTGCTTTAAACTTAAGCTTCTTTCTTTAAAGCTTAAGCTGTTAGATTATTCTTCCTTGGGTTTAATTTGTTGAGCTTAAGTTGTTCTCTCTTGTTGAGCTTGAGATGTTCCGTTTTCGTTGAGCTTAATGTGATCTGTTTCTTGAGCAGAATCTGTTTCCTTTCAATTGAGCGCATACTGTTCTCTTTTGAACTATATCTTTAACTTATGCTGTTCTGCCTCCTTTAAATTTGAGATGACCTGTTCTAAGTTCTACGAGCAGAAGCTGATCCTTTTAGTTGAGTGTATACTATTATTCTTATTTGAAGCACAAGCTGTTCTATTCTTAGAACCATAAGCTGTTTTCTTCTTAGCTTAAGTCGTGAAACCATTCTAACCCTGTAAGCTGGTTGACTGTGTTAAAACGTGGCTCTTGATTCATGTAAACTGTTTGATCCCGTAATCCGTATGACTTCTGTAAACAGATATTTTAAGCTTAAGATGTTCTTTTCTTTGAGCTTAAGCTGTTCTGCCTCCTTTGAGATTAAGTTAATAATCTGTGATGATGAGCTTAAGCTTTAATCTGTTCTGTTTTCCCTTGAGCATAATCTGATCAGTACCTTTGAGCACAAGATGTTCCTTTCATTGAGTGTATGCAGTTCTTTCTTTTGAGCTATAAGCTGTTTTTCTTCTTTAATCTTATGCTGTTTCTTTCTTTGAAGCAAAAGCTGTTCTTTTCCTTCTATAAAGCCTCAGTTGTTTTCCTTCTACAAAGCTTAAGTTGTACCCTTGAGAGAAAATATAAGATGATGATATCTTAAAGGTATTTTAAGAATAGTATCAAATTTTTAAAATGAACTGCAGTTTAGTTTGATGATGTTTATTTCAAAGATATTTTAAAATGACGAGCAGCCTTGAGATTCTTGAGTTTACAGCATACTGCAGTTTCGAAAAGATTAGAAAGATTTCACTTTGAGGCAGATTACGATTTGAGACATGAGATTTGAGACTTGAGACAAAAAGTTGAGAAAGAAAATGATTTGAATGAAGTGACTTGATTGTGGTTAAAGGTTATTACGGGTATTGTGAGCCGGGAGACGTTCCGGGGAAACATGCCAAATTACGGGTATGAGAGTCGGGAGACGTTCCGAGGAGACATACCAAAACATGACGTGTATAGAAACCAGATAAAGTACTGGGGAGCTATACCAAAAGCTTAGTACCATGGTATATTTAAGAGCTTGATCAAGCGAACAAAGTAGAACAATGAACCACAGTCAGGAATCTAAGTTCACAGAAAAAGAAAAGACTTTTATTTATGAGCTACAGATTTCACAGATAAGACATTTTATTTACGAGTTGATTTCCGATGCATGAGTTTTAAGTTAAAGTTTTAAACTGCTGCTCTAAGCTGAGAAATTATTTAAGTATAAACATCTTATGCATGTGTATGTATTATGTATTATTTGTTATTATCCAGTTTCATGCTGAGGGGCAGGATTTCTGAGTGGGAAGTGGATTCAGTTGGCACAATCCAGCGACCAAGCGTTTCCACAGCAAGTTAAAAGAAAAGATTTTACTTTACCAAAATTTCAGGTTATAGTTTGTGAAAAATTACTTACTTGTTTAAGCAGTATAGGGACTGAACTGTTCCATCAGGTTTGTTATAAAATCCTTAAGCATTTTAAAAGCTTGAGTTACGAAGTTTACAGTTATAAATGATTCATCAGATTTATTTTAATTTCAGAAATTCTTATGATGATTAAAAATTCAAGCAGTTTGTGAAATTTAAGTTCGTGGGAATTTCGATTTTATTGTACAAATTAAAGCAATTGTTCCGCATAAATATTTAAGAAAGGGGTCGTTTCATTTGTTGGATGCTTCAGGAGGTCAAAGATGGATGGTTTTGGATTGACAGAAGACGATGGAAAGGGGAAAAAACGCATTACTGAAGCCAAAAATCATGAATTCGAAGATGCTTCTAGCTGTGAAAATGACGCCCAACCGGTAATTTCATCAGGTAAATTAAAATGTGCGGATAGTGGATCTGTTCTTTCAGGAATTCCACGGCTTGCTCGCAGCAGAGAGACCAGACCCGGAGTTATCTTTGTTTTCGAGAAGGCTTCTTTGGTATTGGCGAAATTTAAGAATGTAAGAATTTAATCTATTTCAAAAGATTTAACATATTCAATGTTGCTTGATGGGTAGCGTTCAATTTTTTGTCTTTAGTTTTTCTTATTTTTCGTTTTTCCAGAGCTATCAAATAATTAACCCGGATGAGCATGTTAGTTTTATGAAGAAACACAATTTAAATCGAAGTGATTATAGACCTGATATCATTCATGAGGTAAATAGCAAATCCATGTAACAAGCAAATCTAGTACAAATGATATCTTGCGTGACTTTTTTTTGTATTGAACTTAAACAGGTTCTTGTTCGTCTCTTGGATAGCCGTCTTAACTTGTGTGGTGGAATACAAGCTGTGTATGTTAAAACCATTCAAGGGCATCTTATCAAAATTGAACCCAATCTATGTGTTCCGAGAACTTTGAAGGGATTTTGTGCCATGATGTGTGAGTTTTGTTGAGCAAATCTTTATGTGTTTTGATCTTGGGCTGTTTTGTGTTTGCATTGGTTTTTATTGTCTCTTTCTTTCTATGCGTACTTGGCAGCCCAGTTGTTTCAGAAATTGAGCATCAAAGGTTCAGGTAGAAGTAAGTGTCGGAAGCTGTTAAAAATGGTCCAAAACCCTGTGACTATGCACCTACCCGTTGGTTCACAGAAAATAGGTGAACAATAAAATGCATTTGGTCCAACTGATTTAATCTATCCGCGGATTTATAATGACAGAAGACATATTTTAGGACTCTCCTCAACTTCTGCAAAAGCTGTGAACTTATGGGAGTACTTTGATAGCATTCACAATGAGCACCCTCTAGTTTTTGTGGTATGTTTTACTTTTGGGAAATATGAATTTTTGCCCTCTAGTTCACAGAGCTCTCTCTCCTGTCTGAACTTTGGAATCTTTTCTTAGATTGGTGCAATGGCTCATGGGAAGATTGATAATGAGTATACAGATGATTTTATAGCAGGTAGTTTCTTGCCTAATATAAGGACCTTCGATTATTTTGTCTTGCAATGCTGCACTTTTATTTTCTTGCCTAATAATAATATATCAACCTTCAATTATTTGATTATGCATGGGTACAAATTTAGTTTCTTCCCTATCGTAATGACCTGCAATTATGTTATTTTGCATGGGTGCAGATTTAGTCTCTTGCCTGTGTAACGACCTTCAATTGTTTTATCTTGCATGGGTACACATTTATGCATATTTGAGTTAAGCTTTTTGCACTTGTTATTATAGATTATCATGACCAGTAATAAACAAGAATCGTGAAATTTCTGGCATCACATCTTTAGCAATCCTATAGACTCGCTCACCTCTAATTCTCTGTTAATGGAAGGAAGCAGAGGTTTGGATATGCAAAAATATATTGCTAAAAAGTGAAGGTATGTACAAAGAAATACAACTTTTCTTATTTCCCCATCTAGCTCTCCTATCCATATAAACACACCTTTAGTAGGAAATTCGACTTCTTTACACTTACCCTCAACACCGATCATGGATAATAAATAACCATGTTGGCTTCTTCCCGATGATTTTGTAAGAATATCTGTTGGTTACTCTCCTGTGATCCCATGTTAAACGAAGTTATACAACTGTTTGTATTGTTCCATCTAGCTTTTCTGTTCATGTAAACACGATTTTACAATAAAAATATGACTTCTGTACATTCTTGAACTTGTTTCACTGCTTGAGTTGAGCTTTGCACTGAGCTGCTCCACTCGATGAACAAGACAATGTTCCCTTGATCTCTAAATGCTCTATGGCGTGAATATATTAGCGTTCCTGCTCAATTGTATCGATTCTGCAAAATTATTTTGCAAAGTATGATGCATATACTCGTAGCTTAATTTGCAATCTACGCAAGCATGAACTGGTTGATGATGCACTTTGTGGATTTTTTCTTGTGATTGCAGTATCTCGACTTCCTTTAAGTGCTAGTCTTTGTGTGAGACGTATATGTAATGCATTGGAGAGACAACTGAAGGTTTTGTAAGGTATGTCAGGTTCCTCCTGCATGAAGTAATATGCTTAAGCAGGTTCAAGCATACGGCAAGTGAGAAATTTTAGTTGAGTTTGTATTCCAGTGCAAGGAAAGCTTGGACAGATGCAGGTAGGTTTTCAAAGCTTATTTCTTCTGAAATATATTATTTGTACGAATATTTATCTTTTAGTTTAATCTGGCAACACGAAATTTTTATTTGATAAGGATTTATATTCGATTATTCTGTTTTCAGAACTTGAACTTTCTATAATTTGTATTGTCTTGGATTGTGCTCGATTTCAAGTGACTTCAGTTTATAAGAGTTTCAACGCCAATAAAATTGACTAAGATACAAATTTGTAATGTCACTGAAGCAATTTAAAATTCAAAAAGTTGAAGTGCAGGTGATTTAAATAACGAAAACACAAATTTGAAATGTTAGTGAAGCAATTTAAAAACCAAAAAGTTAGTGCAGGTGATTTAAATAATAGTTCGAAATCTCAATATTTAAGATCTATGACTCTAGGTACTTCATTTAGTTCGTAATCAGAGTATGTGACTTGTACATGATAAACCAATAAATATTATATGATATGATATTTTGACTATATATAATATATGGTTTAGTTGTTATCGCTAGAGCAATATCCAATTATATCATTCTCTATCTATATTTTTTTCCTCTGAGACCCATGGAAAAACTAACTTTGTCACTTTTAATGAATTTTTAGAAATACCCTATGAATTTTGTTTACTCTCTTTACTTCCTAATTTCAAACTATTTCTACAAGTTATGGTTCAAATTAAATAAATATAGCTTAATGTATTACATTATTTTAACTTATGTGATTTTATATGATATATCTGCATGTATCCGATTGACTAGTATAATTTATGGCTGAGCGCTTGGCGCCAAATATTATCTTTAATGAAGATCAAACGATAACGGTTAAAATTTTTTTGTCCCCATGTATGTATATGTATTAAACCAAAATGATCGATAATTAAAAGTTAATGTATACCAAATTTTGAAAACTTAGTTCATAAAATTCTGAATTGGACAAGATAGTGGAAGAAAAAACAACTTTTCTTATTTTTAGATTTGCTTATCAAAAGTTTTATTTAATCATGACTCTAGCTAATTTGTTCCATTTTTTGGGTTACATTTACTAAATTCAAGTATTTATTATAACAACCACATACGATATAATATATCATATATAAGTTAGAAACTTTATTTTTTAGCACATATCATATTTTCCTTTACACCATAAAAATATAAAAAAAATCGGTTTTATATAAATATCTCTTGTATAACATTCTTTATATTTGTCGGTACAAAAAATAGAAAAATGCTACAGGTAAATATTTCTCGAATTCGTTCACTATATGAATTTAATTAATTATATATTTCTCACTCTGAATATTCAGCCATCAATGAAATATATATTTTCTTTTCCTTTCATTATGGTACATGTATTTTTATTGGAAAAAAAAAAACTTCACAATTTTCACAAATGTAGGATCAAACGCTTACCACTAAGCCAAAAGTTATATCTATTAGTCAAGGTGCAACTGTTGGATCTGTGTTTACAGATCAGAATCTAAATATTGATTAACACAAAATCTGTTATTATCTTACTAACAACTTAGGATTAATGTGCAGTTTCTTCATTATAACCAGAGCAGCGCAAAAGATGTCCAAGTTGGTTAAGGACAAACCAGATCGGTATGACAGAAGACCAGATCGGAAGGTCGGTCAAGCTGGATGCTTACAAGAGATGAGTCTATTGTGGAAGATGAAGATGAAGATGGAGAAGAGGAAGAATCCATGAGAAGTTTGACAAGCTCGAGGTGAACCCCGTAGAAGAAGAAGAAGAAATCCAGAGCAGGGTGCACTCGATCAGTCTCCATAGGTCCAAGCTGTTACAGATTAGAAGAGAGCTGCATACTATTGAAAAGATGTCCAAGCCGAAACAGTAAGGGAACGCCCGAGCTGGTAAAACAGAAGACAGCCAAGCTGGAACAGTGAGGGGACGTCCAAGCTGGTACAACACAGGAAAAGCAGCGCAGTAGAATAACAGCTCAAGAGCAGATGTGATCCAAAAAAGAAGGAATATAATCACTGGTACAAGATATATCAAGTGTAGAGGATCACATGCTGTTAGATACCAAAAGTATCGTAGAGGACGGCTCGACAACTAGTTAAAGAAAAGACAAGTTGGGAAGGAAATCAGCTGGGAGAACAGAAGCAATGTACCTGGAGAGTACAAGAACAGTACAAGAGCAGATAAGAAGTGCAGCTCAAAGAAGAAGCGCAGATCAGCTCAAGAGCAGAACAGATGAAGGAGCAACCAGCTGGGAGGACACCAGCTGGTAAACCAGATCTGGACAGACCGGATGAGACGAACAAATCAGTTTGAACACAAGATTTTATGAAGATTATATTGTTCAAACTGATTTGCTTCGTCCTGTCCATATCAGGTACAAGATTTACAGAGGTCAAATTTAGCGAAGGCTGCAAGCGCAGAAATAAGAAAGCTCAAGTCAAATAAAGCCTACAACACGTTTATTGCTAAAGGACACAAAGTACAACTTTATCAGAAGCCTTTAAAATGGCTACATCTTTGTGTCCAACGGATCTAACAGATCAGAGGCTTTATATATAGAAGTGTGCACGAGCTAAAAAAAAAGGAGCTAACAGAGAAAAGGAAGCGTATGAGCGATAATAATACAAGTGCAGTGAGGCACAAAACAAAGAGATTGTGCAGCAGTCGAAAAGCTTGAACACCCAGGTGGCAGCTGGTATTCAAGCTGGTCAAGTGCCCAAAAGTGAACTGTGCACTGCCATGAGTTTCAGTGAGATATTCATCAACTGCACAATCTGAGAAGACATTGAGAAGTCAGCTTAGAGAGCACCTTCCCGAGTGTGAGATACAAAAGAAACAAAGTTCTTACAATGT
This sequence comes from Dorcoceras hygrometricum, assembly GCA_001598015.1. Classification (NCBI taxonomy): domain Eukaryota; kingdom Viridiplantae; phylum Streptophyta; class Magnoliopsida; order Lamiales; family Gesneriaceae; genus Dorcoceras; species Dorcoceras hygrometricum. Next base: position 36,716 of record KV005685.1, read on the forward strand.
AATTCTCAGACACGATTCACTCATATTTGAAGAGAGTTGATTAGATTAGCGGAGTGAATCAAAAACAAAAACGACTTTCTTGTAGTCTTTGGACAGAGACGTTAAACAAGTCTATGCAGCCTTTCTCACTGGCGCGTAAAAGAAGTGTTGTTAGACACACAACTTACGGGCTGATGTGCATTTGGTGGCTAGGAGTTCTTGCAGCTTGCGGGCTGTTGGATCGGGTTATAGAGGAGGCTGCTATAATCAAAGTCTTCTAGTGGATCCTTCCCGATTGCGGAAGATGGGTAGACGTAGGAGATTCAGCTCCGAACTTCCATAAAAAAATTGCAGCGTATTTTTCTTTACAGCTTTCTGCACTCAACATTCACGCATTACATATTTCGAACTGTGTTTAAAACTGTTAACAAAGCTTTCGATTTATAGAGTTCAGTTTGGGTGTTTACCGCATGATTTTATTTCATACCCAATCTTTATCTCGGTGCACTCTCTTTCAAGAACACCGATTATTAACACCCAATGCAGGTGCCCTTATCCTTAACGAAGATCGAACGATAACGGTTAATATGTTTTGTCGTCACATAAATTAAACCAAAATGATCGATTATTAAAAGTTAATGTGTACAAAATTTCGAAAACTTAGTTCATAAAATTGAATCTTGAACAAGATAGTGGAAGAAAAAACAATTTTTCTTATGTTAGATTTGCTTATCAAAAGTTTTATTTAATCATGTCTCTAGCTAACATATTCCATTTACTTTTGGGTTACATTTACTAAATTCAAATATTAATTATAACAACCACATACGATATAATTCATCATACATAAGTTAGAAACTTTATTTTTTTTAGCACATATCATATTTTCCTTTACACCATAAAAAATATATAAAAAAATCGATTTTATATAAATATCTCTTGTATAGGTTCAACATATGATTCTAATCATCGAAATATATCTCATCGCTTGAATGTTCATCATCGATATTATCTTTTACTATTCTAATAGGCCAATTTAGATATTATAATTTGATCATATATCTTATATCAATTGTTTTGTTTATTACTCAAATTTGACAGTAATTCATCATACCTATAAAATGCAAACAGTTCATTGAAATCACAATATAAAGCAAAGAATGATATTATGAAAACAAAATGTTATAATTAATTATACATGCTCTGAATCAGCATTTATACATTCAATTTAACTTTTCCTACTAAAAAATCCTAGAAAAAAGTTTTTTTTTTTGCTACCTTTTATGTTCTGGTTAGATCTGAAACAAAAATACTTAATAATTAAATACACAATTGATTCCACGATTTTGATCACATAGAAAAGTTTTCCATAGTGTTAATATTTTTTTTTTCTCATTTCTTTGTGATGTATTTTTACTATCAAATTGATATTTATAAGTCGGAAATATACAAAAACGAAAAAAAATCTATTCATGTAAATATTTCTCTAATTTTGTTTCACTATATGACTTTAATTAATTATATATTTCTCACTTTGAATATTCATCCATTAAAAATATATATTTTCTTTTCTTTTCATTATGGTACATGTATTTTTTATTAGAAAAAAATTCTAACAATTTTCACCAATTTCATTTATTAATCATTCATAATAATATTTTCAACAAGATGGTTTTTATAACCAAATCATTTCGATTTGATAGCTATTAGAAACTTGTTTATAACCATGTGTAAGTAGTACGATTACTATTTAGTTCAAAAAACAATAATATAGCAATAATTATATATCAAACATGACTTCCAGTTATTGAATAAATATGCTAGGACATGAACAAAATCACACATAAAATATTATTTAGTAAAAACTTTTCTACACTATATCTTTCAACCAATTTCTCACGATCAAATAATATTAAGATAAGAGATAGTGCAATGCATTTGATGACATTCAATTCCTTGGTATACAAATAAGGCCAGTACCGGCAAATAATCTCATGTTTGGCTTGATTTTAAACACCTTTCGCAAGCCTACCGGTCCGTGACTAAGAACATTGTCTGTCTCTCTGTTTGGGACAACATATGCCTTCTAACTACATGGTATAACCAGTCCACATACTACAGTTTAGAAGGAACTATGTGTAAAATTAATGATGCTACTCTTAGCCCTAACAAAAACTCATATAAAAAGTGTTTTAGCCCTATCTTCTTTCCACCGGTCGTGCACAAGAGGGAAGAAAAATTTGTTTTCTGGTTCAGTCCTTGTCCGAGATCTGCACCTCCTGAGTTATAGAGTGAACATAAGAAACTTCAAACCCGAAACCAGAAAGCTAACAAATCTATGAAATCACCTACACTGTTTCCGTCACGACGAGTTTGACCATACTCTTCATGATAATGGAATTTCAGATCTATTACTCGGCTCAAATTGCTTGACCTAGGAAAAGAGCACAGGGAGAGATTGGGACGAAACAGAAGGAGAAACATGTGCACGATTTTCAGAATTTGTGGGAATAGGAGAGATTTGAGGAAGGTTGGCATATACAAAAAAGTACATGAGTGTTTTGGTAAATTAACATTCATTTCACATTTCATTCATTTTATTAGAAAATCAACCAAACAAAACTCTTGTATATCTCAAATTTCCTACTGCTATTTTAAATTATCACTCAAATTAATTATTCATTATCAATCACATCTTACTTACCAAGCGGACCCTTCAAATATTTCGTGTACACATATATCCATTTTTTATCGTAACTTTTAACCCAATTCCCACCCAATAGCAATGCAGTAAACTCAAATAATGGCAAAGTAGAAATTTAACAATGCTTTGCCCTTCTATTCATATTTTATAATCAGTTGTCTAGGTAGTACGATTTAATTTTTTAGTAAAAAAAATAATCTAATGTATTTATAAATTTAATATATTCAATTGACTTGCAGTAACTAAATTAAATATGTTTGGATATGAAGATAATTTTAGATGAAATTTTATTTTGGTACGAAATTTTCTACAATATTCTTTCAACCAATGAATCATGATCAAACAATGTTGATCAAAAGAAATAAGTACAATGCATTTGATGACATTCAATTCCTTGACGTATTTATGTACTTAAAGTTATTCTACACGTACACATAAACTTTATATTCAATTTTTCCTGTAAAGTGTAAAAAAAATATTTAGCTCAGAGATAAGTAAATCAAACCAGGTCGGATCCAACAATATTTCTCAGTCAGATCATATTAGAGTTAAGTTGAGTAATGACAACTAAAAGCAGAGCTTAGATCAATTCAGAATAGATCAAGTCAACCAAATATAAATGCAGTCCATATCATATTAGAAGTGCAGATCAGATCACTCTGTGATATTCATCCAATACATAATAGAACATAGTAGATAGGCATATCATATATGAGCTTCATTTGTTGATTGGATTAGAACATACTTAAGAAAACTTTTATAGCAGTTGAACAACTTATGGATACAATCAGAATTTGTCGGAACTAGTAAGATACCAGGAGTGCTTGTTTTGAGCAAAAAGGAACTGCATGTAATGAAGCATTATGAAGCACAATACAAGAATTAAATGTGCATTTATTACTTGGAGTCAATCAGTACAAGGATTCATCGACTGAGTCTACTAGTCGTATCGTTTGAATCCGATTACTATAAAAGTAGTGGGATTTGAATCAAGAAATAGTAGTGAACGAATTCTGAAACCAAGTTACAAATCAATCAATTTTCATCCCCCTCGGTGCTTAAATCTTTACTTCAGAAGATCTTTTATTCATTGCTATTTTATTCATAGGTCCTCTTTATTTTTTTTCAGCTTAGAGCTGAAACATATGCGTTGTATTTCATTGGATCCATTCATTCTAAGTCTTTCGAGCATTTGTCAATAAGTCAATAACAATGTTTGTTATGTTATAATAAGAGTACTAAGATTTCAACTTAGGTGCTGTCTGACTAACAGATTTAGTACACATTGTATCTTGTTCAAAGTTTTCTAGTGGATTACCTTCTAGATCGAAAGAAGGGGAGATGTACAAACTTGACTTCGAACTTTCAGAAATAAATCATTTCTTTTGTCTGATTCAATTTACACGCACTATATATTATTATTCACTATTCGATTGAGTTCATTCCATGTAATTTATTTTATTTTTCAAGAGAACAGTTACGACTGACTATAGTTGTCAGCTGGTAACTCAGCTGATTTGCAAAAATTACTTTAAAGTATAAAATTTTGAAATGAATTTATTCACCTACATCTAAACTCCATGTCGAAAGTATTCGATCCCATCAATTCCCCGGAACTTTTGACTCCATTTTTCACCAATACCCGTGTAAATTCAAACAACCTCCAATTTAAGGGCAAAGGAAAAATTTTAATTGAAAACTTTGCCATCCTATTCATACTACATAGGTAGTACAGATATAATATAGATACAGATAATAATATAGAGAACCCAAAATGATGTTTACTTGTAATAATTTTCTGATATCGATTAAATAAATGTGCAAATTTATGAAATACATATAATAATTAGAACATGATAAATTTTAATCATAGAGATTAATTTTCAGAATGGCCTGGAAAAAAAATGTTTAGATGAAAAAATTTATCAATTGAGTGATTTTCCTATGAAGTAAACTCTCTCTCTCTCTCACCAAACTCGGTGGATGTGCCAACAAAAAAGTTTGAAATTAGGTCATAAATTTAAACGTCGTTGCCAGTTTCTTGGGTTTCTATTTTGTTTATATCACCTCTATTTCCTCTACCTTAATGATATACTAATCATGTAACTGAATTTTTACATTTACATCTGATACCACTAAAATTTAGCTTAATATCCAAGCTCGGGAGGCTGGCCTACTTTAAGCTCGGGTGAGCATCTCGTTAGCTAGCAACGTTACCTCGGGCTCGCGTGGCCTATTCATTCTCGCAACACGATCGGGACTGCGATGGACAATAGTTCGACCCTACACTAGCAACTTGATAGACCACTTGGCCCTCTTGTCCGACCGAAGTACTGACAAACATTAAGAAAAACTATCCCTACTTACAGGCGGTAGATGAGGAAACATACCAGGCCCACACGAGTTCATAATTACTTGGACAGGTACGTTTAACCATATTCACTTACCTATAAATACCTAAGTATTTTCTCATCTTGAGGGACATTCAAGAGACTTATTACACTCTTTATATCACTTCGATTACCCGAGCTGACTTAGGCATCGGAGGGCCTTCGTCGGGACAACCCCGACGCCCTTTGACCTATTTCTTTGTTGACAGGATATCGCAGGTGGAGCACTCCCCGACCTATTTAACCAAAAAGTGTACAACCCGAGCTGAAAAGATAACATCATTGAGATTCCCGACCTGATAAGTCCTGCATGGCAATTGTTTATTGGCTGAGCAAAATTCGGTTACATCAATTGGCGCCGTCTGTGGGAAACGTGAGGAAAAGAAGACAAGATGCCACCAAGGAAGGTCGGGGTAACAGAGAGGCCGATGGCACGAAGAGCTTGTCTCAGAGTTCAGAGAATCCCAGTCTCACTGCTGCTCAAATAGCCGAACTGGTAGCAACTACGGTGGAGCAAATACTGGCGGAAAGATCTAATTCAAACCCGCCACCTGATCAACAAGCTGAAGAGATCAAGAAAATGCGGGAGGAACTAGAGAATCCGAGGAAGGAAAGAAGCTCGGCACCTCCTCCCCCACCAGCTGGGGAGGTGCCATTCTCTGCTGATGTACTGGATGCCGAGCTGCCCCAGCACTTCAAATATCCGAACGTAGGAGAGCATGATGGGATGGGAGATCCCGAGGAGCACTTGTCCCGATTTAAGAACGCTGCACTTCTCCACCGATATTATGATCCTATCAGGTGCAGAATTTTTCTTACCACTTTGGTCCGAGCTGCCCAGCAGTGGTTTAACCTCCTGCTGACTGGGAGTATAAAATGTTTTCAAGATTTTAGCCAGGCGTTTCTGCATCAGTTCTCCAGCAGCAAGAAAAAGCTTCTGATCACGCTGAATCTATTTACCGTGAAGCAGAAAGAGCAGGAGACGCTTCGGGAATATCTCCGGCGGTTTAACAGGACTATCATAGAGGTACCATCTGCTACGCCCGACCTCCTGATAGGGGCGTTCACCCAGGGATTGCGAGGGGTGATTTCTTCAAGTCACTAGTCAAGAAGCCTCCGAAGACGTTTGATGAGCTTTTTACTAAAGCGGAAAAGTATGTTAACGTGGAGGAGATACAATCTTCGAGGAAGAATGAGCAGAAGATACCACCTCGGTTTAGTCGGGAGGCTCAGGTTGAAAGACCCCAGCCGAGATCACTTCGGCAGGAACCCCCTCTGTTGTTAGGAGAATTCACCGCTCGAACCCCTTTTAAAATGAGTAAAGATCGGGCGCTGGAGATCTGCGATGAAAGGAGGTTAGTGCAGCGACCTCGGGGTAGCGATGGGGCCCCGAGGAACCCTAAGTCAGATAAGTTCTGTGATTTTCACAGGGATTATGGTCACACTACTGCAGAGTGTCGACTGTGGGATCAAGAGCTGGAGCGAATTATCCAGAACAATCCCGACGTACGCGCAGCGCTGCTGGAGGACAAACCGCGTCGCTGGGAGAAGAGGCCTCGTGATCTCTGGAGGACCTACCGATGGGGACTCCAATAGAGCCAGGAAGGCGCGATGTCGCCGGATGGAAACTATGGAGGTTGAGATAAGAAGGTCGGGGCCTACTATCTCTTTTGGCCCTGAAGATTTTCCCGTCGATGCGGAGACGCATAATGATGCCCTGATCATCCGAGCAATGATATCCAATTATGAAATTGCCCGCATCTTTGTGGATTCAGGGAGTTCTGTTAATGTAATTTTCAAAAGGGCTGTAGATCAAATGGATCTCGGGGAGTACCGCATAGAATCTGTGAATACGCCTCTGTTCGGATTCACAGGTCATTCTTTGCAGCCAGTAGGGGTTGTTCAGTTGCCTCTCTCACTTGGGGCAGGCGAGTATAGGAAAACCAAGATCGTCGAGTTTACTGTGGTAGAAACACCTTCTCTTACAATGTCATATTGGGGAGGCCAGCTATGGCCGCTTTCCTGGCTGTAGCCTCGGCTTTACATCAAAAGATTAAATTCCCAGTGGGAGATTCAGTGGGAGAGGTGCTCGGGGATCGGAAAGTGGCGATGAAATGTTACGTGGAAGAGGTGAGAGTTGAGCAGAAAGTTGCCAAGGCTCGGACGCATGACCACCATGGAGCTTGGGTTGATAGAAGTGTGAATTTGGTCGGGGAAGATTTCCAATTGACCACCGAGGACACGGAGGAAGAAGTAATACTCGTCCCTCCGTGTGGATTTGTGAAGATAACTAACACTCTTCCCAAGGATGTGCGAGAACGGTTGGTCCAATGCTTGGGAAGAAACAAAAATGTGTTTGCCTGGTCTCCCACCGACCTAAAAGGGGTCACACGCGAGGTTATGGAACACAAATTGAATGTTTCCCCGAACTCTCGACCTGTTCTCCAAAAGAGGCGACATTTTGGACCAGAAAAAGATGCGGTGATTAGAGCTCAGGTCGGGGAATTATTACAAGCAGGGCATATAAAAGAGGTACACTTCCCTACCTGGTTGTCGAATGTTGTTCTGGTGCCCAAAGTCACTGGGAAATGGCGGATGTGTGTGGACTTCCGAGATTTGAATAAGGCATGCCCCAAAGATTGTTATCCACTTCCAAGGATCGATCAACTTGTCGATTATACCTCGGGTCACGAATTGCTTAGTTTCCTAGATGCCTACCAGGGATATTGTTAGAACATGCATCGTTTATTTAAGGTTTTGTGTAAATCAAAAAGGGAGAGATTGATGGATCTGTTTTGATAGATCCTGATTAAGTTTTGAATTACACAAAACCTGTTATTGTGTTTCTAACAATTCCACTTAAGTGTACAGATTCTAGCTATCGAAGAAGATGATGAACAGTCGAAGAATCTGTCCAGTCGATGGTTCAAGATATAAAGATTCAGCAGTTGGTCCAGTTTATCATGGAATCGGCAGCTGGATTAGCAATGGAGACGTCCAAAGTTAAATCAGTTGTTCGTAATCAGGCGGAGGCCAAGTTGAACCAGCTGGAGCATAGAAATCAGCTGGAACGACATGAACCAGCTGCAAGCGCTAAAGAGAAAAGATGAACCAGCTGGAACAGGAATTGAGAAGTCTGCTGGGGAAATAGATCGAAGAAGAAGATTTCAGGCGCAAGTTACTGTTGACGAATCTGTTAGCAGTCGCGATTATAAGTACTGTTGATGAATCTATTGACAGTCGCTATTCAAGAAGCTAAGAAGAGTCGCAAGCTGGAGCTGGAACGGTAAAGATCAGCTGGAGCGCTAAGTGTTGATGACATCAGCAATAACGTCATCATTCAGCAGGAAGCTACAGTGATCAGCAGGAAGTAATCAGAATCAGCAGTTGAGAAGATGCGCAAGATATGGAATCAGCTGTGATGACATCAGCAGTGATGTCATCACAATCAGCAGTTGGCAATCAGCAGATGAAAAGAAGTGAAAGAGATGAAGCGACGTCGTGCTAAAGAATCAGCAGATGGTTTAGTGTTGATGATGTCATCGGTGACGTCATCATAATCAGCAGATGGTTTGAGTCCAGCAGACGCAAGATACCAGCAGGAAGCTACAGTACATCCAGACGAGAGCTTTAGCGTTATATTCAACCAGTCGAGGATGCATAGCAAACGATGTCGTTTGAATAAGTTGATACGACATCGTTTGATCTAACCAGCTGGACAACCAGTCACAAGCGTTTGATCTAACCAGCTGGACAACCAGACGCAAGCAACAGCACATCCAGTCGAGAGATTCAATGAACCAGCTGTTGCTATGAATCCAGTCGCAAGCTTTGCATATCCAGTCGACGTGGAATCCAGTCGCAAGAAAGCAGATGTAGTGGAGAGTTACAATCCAGACGCAAGATTCCAGTCGCAGTAATTGAAGATTCAGTAGAAGCGCAAAGCAGCAGTAGACTTGAATCAGCAGCAAAGCAGTTGACGATTTACGAGAGCTGGATGTCAACTGCTGAGCGCAATTCAAATGGCAAAAACGCTCAAGATGGAAAGAATCAATGGCTGAGATTAAGTCGTGCAAATTGCCTCAATTCAAGGGAACAAGATTTGTACTATTCTGGGAAATAGTACAATTTACAGAGGAGCGTTTCACTGAAATGGAAAGACGACAATTTGGCCTTGACAAGCGCTGAACAGTTTTGGAATCTATCTAACGGCCATATTTCAAACAGAGGCTATATATGCGAAGGCAACGCCATTGAAGAAGATTGACGAGAAGACGATGTTGGTGCGACTACAGCGCTGTTGCAGAAATACATTGATTACACAGTGCACCAACAGAGGAAAAATGAAAAGAAAGACGAAGCTATCGACCGCCATTAGAGAGGAGCTTTCACGAGAGTCGATTGCTGAGTTTTAATTAGCTTGTTTA
>KV005685.1:46261-77161 GCA_001598015.1 Dorcoceras hygrometricum
CTGATTTTATACTTAGAATATTTTTGATAAGATTATATCAGCAGAGGTATAAAATCAGCTTTCCTATTGTAGATAACCATGAACTACGAAGGTTACCTTCCTCTAAAGACTTCGACATACTTTTTTTAAAACTTCTGGAAAGAATCGAATAAGCTACTTGTAAGCTACTTCGATGAATGAATCACTGGAAACTCAGGAATTCATCAGAATAACATCACCAAAACATTTTCTAAATCATCCTTGAATCAAAATTTACAGTAACTCAACTTTTTCATAAAACAGAGCATGAACTTTATGGTTTTTCTTTGAAGAACAGTCGAAACCATCTTCCTTTAAAACTCATACATAACATAAGGACAGAATCGAATATATGCTTTCTATTGAGTGAGCAAGAAACAGAGTTTACTTGCCTGGTATCTTTAACACAAGAACAACAGAAATTCAATATACTTCTTGCGCACCGCCTGTTTCCTCTAAAACACTTTTGAAAGTATTTTGGTTCGGCTTCTTTGAGAGCGAGCACCGCTTAATATGATTTGATTTGAAAGTAATGATGCATGAAGCAGCTTAAGATCCTATTTATATGATTCATTATGTCTAAGGAAAATAAACACGTTATATCAATATGCAAAACTCTTAAGAAAGCGTGCTCTGTTTTTCAAAACAAAAGATATGCATGGAAACCGAGAATTTTTAGTTAAACAGAGAATCCATTTGGTTTGCAGAAGTCATTAAAAATCTACGGTACTTGTATTCTAGCATTAGAATATCAATCCATAATAATCTAAAGATCGATCATAACGTAAACTGAAATATTCAAGAATCGAATTGAAATAGCAATGTAATCCCTCAATCTCATATCTTTCTAATTGTGGACTTCTAAAAGAGCTGGTCGTTACACATGTGCTATGTTTTTAATGTTTTAACTGTTTTGAGAAACTTATTTTATGAAGGCAGATGTTGTTTTAATATAGAACCGGTTTTTCGCTTGATGAACTGTCGGGATGCGCGAGTCTCGGACAGATGCCAAGCTTCTGTTTTCGTTGTGCTATAAGATCACTTGGAGCGAGGCTCAGTGACAAGCACATGGGGCGAGATAGAAGAAGGAAAAATCTGAGCTTTTATCTGTACTGGTTCTTCATATATTTAAGTAACTCAGTAGCATGTGTTCATTTGAAATAATATTTCGATGCTCTGATTTGTTTTTAAATTGTTCTGTTTTGCGGATTTCCAGCTGATGCAAAATTTTTTTGTTTTTAAATGATTTGAGCTCATGTTATAAAAGACAAGGAGAGTGGCGTCACTGTCTTTTATAATTTTGATTTATGCATCAGTTCCGCTTTTCAAAATCATGTAACTTTTGCATACGGTGCTTCCCAAAAGCTGATTTTGTTTTTCAAATTAAAACTCCTGCTGTTACGTTGTTTTTGTTGTAACAGTGTAGGGAGAGTTTTGTTTTAAATATCAGGAAGTCCCTGAATTCGCTCTCTTTTTGATTCCCACAAAAAGGGAGAGAATTATTAGAACATGCATCGTTTATTTAAGGTTTTGTGTAAATCAAAAAGGGAGAGATTGATGGATCTGTTTTGACAGATCCTGATTAAGTTTTGAATTACACAAAACCTGTTATTGTGTTTCTAACAATTCCACTTAAGTGTACAGATTCTAGCTATCGAAGAAGATGATGAACAGTCGAAGAATCTGTCCAGTCGATGGTTCAAGATATAAAGATTCAGTAGTTGGTCCAGTTTATCATGGAATCGGCAGCTGGATTAGCAATGGAGACGTCCAAAGTTAAATTAGTTGTTCGTAATCAGGCAGAGGCCAAGTTGAACCAGCTGGAGCATAGAAATCAGCTGGAACGACATGAACCAGCTGCAAGCGCTAAAGAGAAAAGATGAACCAGCTGGAACAGGAATTGAGAAGTCTGCTGGGGAAATAGATCGAAGAAGAAGATTCCAGGCGCAAGTTACTGTTGATGAATCTGTTAGCAGTCGCGATTATAAGTACTGTTGATGAATCTATTGACAGTCGCTATTCAAGAAGCTAAGAAGAGTCGCAAGCTGGAGCTGGAACGGTAAAGATCAGCTGGAGCGCTAAGTGTTGATGCCATCAGCAATAACGTCATCATTCAGCAGGAAGCTACAGTTATCAGCAGGAAGTAATCAGCAGTTGAGAAGATGCGCAAGATATGGAATCAGCTGTGATGACATCAGCAGTGATGTCATCACAATCAGCAGTTGGAAATCAGCAAATGAAAAGAAGTGAAAGAGATGAAGCGACGTCGTGCTAAAGAATCAGCAGATGGTTTAGCGTTGATGACATCATCGGTGACGTCATCATAATCAGCAGATGGTTTGAGTCCAGCAGACGCAAGATACCAGCAGGAAGCTACAGTACATCCAGACGAGAGCTTCAGCGTTATATTCAACCAGTCGAGGATGCATAGCAAACGATGTCGTTTGAATAAGTTGATACGACATCATTTGATCTAACCAGCTGGACAACCAGTCGCAAGCGTTTGATCTAACCAGCTGGAAAACCAGTCGCAAGTGTTTGATCTAACCAGCTGGACAACCAGACGCAAGCAACAGCACATCCAGTCGAGAGATTCAATGAACCAGCTGTTGCTATGAATCGTTTGAATAAGTTGATACGACATCATTTGATCTAACCAGCTGGACAACCAGTCGCAAGCGTTTGATCTAACCAGCTGGAAAACCAGTCGCAAGTGTTTGATCTAACCAGCTGGACAACCAGACGCAAGCAACAGCACATCCAGTCGAGAGATTCAATGAACCAGCTGTTGCTATGAATCCAGTCGCAAGCTTTGCATATCCAGTCGACGTGGAATCCAGTCGCAAGAAAGCAGATGTAGTGGAGAGTTACAATCCAGACGCAAGATTCCAGTCGTAGTATTTGAAGATTCAGCAGAAGCGCAAAGCAGCAGTAGACTTGAATCAGCAGCGAAGCAGTTGACGATTTACGAGAGCTGGATGTCAACTGCTGAGCGCAATTCAAATGGCAAAAACGCTCAAGATGGAAAGAATCAATGGCTGAGATTAAGTCGTGCAAATTTCCTCAATTCAAGGGAACAAGATTTGTACTATTCTGGGAAATAGTACAATTTACAGAGGAGCGTTGCACTGAAATGGAAAGAAGACAATTTGGCCTTGACAAGCGCTGAACAGTCGGCCATATTTCAAATAAAGACTATATATGCGAAGGCAACGCCATTGAAGAAGGTTGACGAGAGAGACAAGCGTGAAAAGAAGATGACTGTAGCATTATTACAGTAGACGACGTTGGTGCGACTACAGCGCTGTTGCAAAAATACATTGATTACACAGTGCACCAACAGAGGGAAAATGAACAGAAAGACGAAGCAATCGACCGCCATTAGAGAGGAGCTTTCACGAGAGTCGATTGCTGAGTTTTAATTAGCTTGTGTAGAGCAATTTCCCTAGTGTGTGAGAAACAGAGAGTTGAGAGTTTCATTGTATCAAATCTCACACACAGAGATTCATTCACATCCATTGGTGAATGAATCTCAAAAACGTTTCAAAGAGTCCCGTCCAAGCACGATGACGTAAAACTCATGTGTATGTAGTTAGTCACACAGTTGAGGCTGGTGTGCATTTGTGGAGTCTAGGAGTTCTCGCAGCTGCTGGTTGTGGGATTGGGTCTGTACACGAGTTGTAAGATCAAATCTTCTAGTTGATCCTTCCGAGGTGGAAGAAGGGGAGACGTAGGACATTGAAGTCCGAACTTCCAGAAACAAATTGCTGTGTATCGGTCCATCTCCTTTATTCATTCAGCACTCATATTTACTTTAGCATCTTAGCATCGCATACAGTTAGCACACAAGCACTTGCAAAGTCTTGAACAGATTCATGGTGTACATAAATCTGTTTGAGTTGTTTTAAAATATAGGATTCAGATTTTCCGCATGATTTTTAAATCATACCAGATCTGTCTCCGGTGCTCTTCTCGTGTTGCTTTTATGTGTTCAAGAACAAGAGGTATTGCACCTCAAGTGTTTTAGCAGCGCGCAAAATTTTTAATCGCTCATTTTAAACCAGCGGCTGCTAAGTTCCTTCGAAAAACAGGGACCAACAGATATCATCAAATCCCGTTGGTCGAGGAGGATCAAGACAAGGTTAGTTTCATTACAGCGGATGGTACGTTCTGCTATGTGGTTATGCCATTTGGACTCAAGAACGCTGGGGCGACATATCAAAGGTTGATGGATAGGGTTTTCAGGAAGCAGATAGGGAGAAATCTGGAAGTGCATGTTGACGATATCCTGATAAAGTCACGAGCAGAAGAGGGTTTCATAGCTGACGTGGAAGACACCTTTTGCACCTTCCAGGAGTATCAAATAAAGTTAAATCCAAAGAAGTGTGTGTTCGGGGCAAGAACAGGAAAATTCTTAGGGTATATGGTTACCCGACGTGGAATCGAGGCTAATCCTGAAAAGGTCCAAGCTCTAGCTTCGATGTGTTCCCCTCAAAATTTACAGGAGGTTCAGAGGTTAACGGGGAGAATAGCTGCATTATCAAGGTTTATTTCCCGATCTGCTGATCGAAGTCTCCCTTTCTTTAAGATGCTTCACAAGGTTGATAATTTTGAATGGAACGAGTCGAGTGAAAAGGCATTTCAAGAACTGAAGGAGTATCTGAAGGAATTTCCCGTACTTAACAAACTGAACCAGGGGAACCATTGTATGTATACCTCGCCGTGACACCACAAGCTATTAGTTCGGTTCTTACTCGAGAAGAGGGGCTGGTTCACAAGCCTGTTTATTTCGTTAGTCACGCTTTGAAGGGTGCTGAGGTGAATTATACCACGCAGGAAAAATTGGCTTTGGCTTTGGTGGTGACAGCTCGGCGTCTTAGGCCGTATTTTCTCTCTCACCCCATCACTGTACTTACAAACAGCATCTTAGGACAAATAGTTCACCATCCCGACGCTTCTGGAAGATTGGTTAAATGGGTCACGGAACTCAGTGAGTATGATATCCAATTCAAACCCCGAACAGCCATAAAAGCACAGGTGCTGGTTGACTTCATAGCAGAAACTACCCATCCCAAGCTTGAAGAACGGTGGAAAATGTATATCGATGGATCTTCTTGCTCCTCTGGGAGTGGTGTTGGAGTAGTTATCATCTCTCCTTGGGGTGAAGAAATCAGTATGGCCGTGACTTTGATTTTAAAGCCACAAACAATGAAGCGGAGTACGAGGCCTTGCTAATTGGACTCCGAGCTGCTAAGAATATGGGAATTGCTCGAGTTTTATTATATTCCGATTCCAAATTAGTTGTACAACAGTGTAATGGCAAGTTCGAAGTAAAAGATGAAAAGATGGTTAAGTATGCGGAAGCCCTGAGCAGAATGACCGAAGATTTCTCTGAACTTATTTTTTCGTAGATACCTCGGGAGGCGAATGAGAAGGCGGACCGGTTAGCTCGAATGGCTAGTTCGCTCAGGCTCGCCTCGGGAAACGAAGTGACAGGGCAAGAGCTACTATCACAAATTTATCAAGTTGAGGTAAATCTTGAACGCATACTCACCTCGGATTGGCGACATGAAAGTTTTGAGTATATCGCTCATCAAAATTTACCCGAGGATCCCCAAAGAGCTCGACAAATCAAGCGAAGGGCTCTTCGTTTGTGCTATTGAATGGCACGTTGTACAAAAGATCCTTCTCGAGACCATTGTTGAAATGTTTAGGGTCAGAAGAAGCTAAATATGTGCTAAGATAGATTCACGAGGGATGTTGTGGAAATCACCTCGGGAGTATTGCGTTGGCAAGGAAGGCTCTCCTGGCAGGATTCTTCTGGCCCACTATGCAGAAGGATGCTTCGGATTTAGTTCGCGCTTGTCATGACTGTCAGAGGCACGCCAATTTGCAAAAACAACCCGCCGAGTTGTTAAGGTCAGTTCTCTCCTCATGTCCTTTTGACCAGTGGGGCGTTGATATTATAGGACCATTCCCCCCGGCTGGGGGGCAAAGAAAATTTTTGCTAGTTGCCATGGAATATTTTTCAAAGTGGGTGGAGGCGGAGCCACTATCTAAGATAACTGAGTCAGAGGTGATGAAATTCTTGTGGAAAAATATCGTCTGTCGTTTTGGTATTCCCAGAAGACTTGTATCAGATAATGGGAGACAATTTTGTGGTACAAAGGTCCGAACCTGGTGTCAAGAAATGAAGATTGAGCAGATCTTTACCTCGGTTTCTTATCCACAAAGCAATGGGCAGGTTGAGGTTACCAACCGATCTATTGAGCAGGCCCTCAAGACAAGGCTAGGATCGGCCAGAGGAAAATGGGTGGACGAGCTACCCAGTGTTTTATGGGCCTATCGAACTACCACCCGAACTGGTACTGGAGAAACACCTTACTGCGTGGTCTATGGGACCGAAGCTCTTTTACCCACGGAGATTGGTCAAGATAGTCTTAGGGTAACGGAGTATGGCGAAGGTAATAGCGAAATTCGAAATCTCGAATTGGACCATGTCGAGGAAAGAAGGAGCAGAGCAGAAGTGCGATTATTTGCTTATCAAAGAAGAATGGCCCAGGCCTATAATAAAAGAGTTCGACCTCGAAGATATGAAGTGGGAGATTTGGTCTGGAAGAAGATTCAGTATCCAGGAGATAGAGGAAAGCTTGATCCCAAGTATGAAGGGCCATTCAAAATTGTGGGTAGAGCAGACATCGCCGCCTACTATTTGGAAGACGCCTCGGGAAAAAGGATTCAAAGGCCTTGGAATATTATACATCTTCGGCGATATTATTCTTAAGAGTCTGCTCTTCTGAAAACCACCTATTTTATGAGGAAAGAGAAGTTCAATTTGAGCAATGATTCTTATTGACTACACACTAAGCCCAACTATCGTTGGCAATAAGCCCGACCAGCTCGGCAATCGAAGCCCAGTCCCGCACTGGCACCTCTTCGCGTAGCTCTTCTACGCAATTACATAAGCCCGACCAGCTCGACAATCGAAGCCCAGTCCCGCACTGGCACCTCATCACGTAGCTCTTCTACGCAATTACCTAAGCCCGACCAGCTCGGCAATCGAAGCCCAGTCCCACACTGGCACCTCTTCGCGTAGCTCTTCTATGTGCATACGTATGTTCGACACAACTCCCGGCCAAGCTCGATATCTAATAAAGCTTGATTTTTTTTTTATGAAAACTCTCATTGACAAAGAAATTTACCCCTTCGCGTATGGCTCTATTAAACTCAAGGCAAATCTTGCTACAAGTTACCTCGATAACATCTATTCGGATTTCTATGATTAATTTTAGAGGTAAAATATACAAAATAGACAGAGATAAACAGCGGAATAGTTGATTTCATTAAAATTCCCAAAAATAAGGTTACAACACAAGTAAATTAAGCTGGAGGGGTTTCACCAGGACCCGAACTACCCTCTACAGGATCATCGGGCATGTCAACCAAGGCCTGCTCAACGTCAAGGAAAGAGGCCGGATGTTTCCTCAGAATAGCCATTAGCCCTAAATTGGGCCAGGCATCCATCAAAGCCCTTGTCAAAATACATCACGGCCCTCTTCAAGCACAAGCTGTCGTATCAACTTATGTAAACGACATCGTTTTGCTATCGCTAACTCCAAATAGCATCTGCTGAAAGCACTGTAGCTTGCGACTGGATCTCCTCTACGACGTCGCTTCCTCTTGCGTCTGGAATGCAAGCTACCTGCTGATTCTTGCGACTGGATGACGTCACCGATGACGTCATCAACAGACGCTTCTTCTTCTTCCTCTTGAATATCGACTGTTGATAGATTCATCAACAGTACTTATAAATGAAATCTTCTTCTTCTTGCTTCTTGGATAGCGACTGTTGATAGATTCATCAACAGTACTTATATCTTTGCGACTGCTAACAGATTCGTCAACAGTACTTATAACTCGAATCTTCTTCTCTTGCGCCTCCAGCTGATCTTCATCATCTCGAACTAACTCTTCAGCGCGCCTCTCTATCCATGTACCAGCTGGTTCACTTGCTTTTTAGCGCTTGCAGCTGATCTTCATCATCTGCTGGATTATTATGCTCCAGCTGGTTTCTCTTTGGCCTACGCCTGATTACAAACAACTGAATCAACTCTGGACGTCTCCATCGCTAATTCAACTGCTGATTCCATGAACGCATCAAACCAACTGCTGCACATTTATTGTGAACCAACTGCTGAACATTTCTTCGATCTGAAATCTGCGCACTTGAGTAGAATTGTTAGAATAACAACAATAGGTTTTGTGTAATTCAAAACTTAATCAGGATCTGTCAAAACAGATCCATCAAAATCCTTGGACTTTAGAAATTTTTCCTTTTCGAGTGCCCAAGAATTCGCCCTTTCTTCCTGAAGTTTCTCCACCTCAGCTAGATGGAGCTTGCTTTCTTCCTCAGAAAGTTGAGCTCGGGCCTCTAAAGATTGCACTTGAGTCTCCAAGGACTGCACCTGAATCTTGAGGGTTTGGGCTTCAGCTCGAGCCGATTCTAGCTTGGCATTCAGAGATTCATTTTCTACATTTTCCTTGGTCTGGATTTCCTCCAGCTGCTTCAACAAGGCTTCATGACGACCAAGCACCCCATCATAAGAGCGCTTGGTCTTGATGACCTCCGCACGAGCCTTGGAGAACCGGCTCGCCGCCTCCCCGAACCATGCCAAGGACTGCACAGATATAGTAAGTTAGCAATGATAGTAAAGTACAAAAACGCAACCCCGAACTAGTACGGACCTACATGAAGTGAAGCCCGGCAGACTCAAAGACCTCAAAGTCAGGAGTCCTCTTCAACTGGTCAAAATCCTGGTCAGGGACCATATGACGGATAAAATCTAGAGAGGCGGAACCTGATGGGTTGGATACAAAAGAGATTTTCGAAGCGTCCAGTAGCGTGTAAGGCTCCTCGGTGGACTTTTGCTCGGGGCCCCTATTGGAAGTATCCTCGGGCTCGGAAATCGTCACCTCGGGGATGGATTCTTGGGTAGAACCGGTATCCCTCTGTTCATGGCGGCGCTTCTTGCGCCTCTCTTTCTTTTTTGGAGAAGCTTTTCTCTTCTCCTTGCTCGGGGAACCCGAGCTGGTCTCGTTCTTGTTCTGGGCTCCCGAGCTTGAAGCCCCCCCATATTTTGTTTTGCTCTTCCTCTCCTTTAGAGCTTCAAGCATCGCAGCCTTATCCATCCTGTCGCCTGCAAAAATTAAAAAACAAGTTAATAGATTAGATGTCGTGTGCGGTAAGGGCAGTATAAAGAAGGCAGTACCTAAATCCCCGATCAGCCGAGCCTTTTTTCCGCTAAAGTTGAAAAAACATAGAAGATCTTCCTCGATCAATTGTTGGGCGTTAAAACATTTTCCTCTCATGGCTTCTAGAAATTTAGTAAGGTTAGGTTTTTGCTCGGGGGGTGAGGGGGGCGACGTGTGGGCGTTATCTCGCCATGACATATCACAACCCCAAAAGTTCTCCCGGCCTGAGATACGCCTAATAAAAAAATACCTACTCATCCACCCTTTGTGAGAGCTCGGGTTACCACCTATAAACCCGAATTCTTTCTTATTCGAAATATAGAATTTCCCAGGACCTAACCTCTTAATAGAGACTAGTTGCATTAGGGCATAGGTCGAGAGGGGGATCCCGTGAAATTTTAGTAAAATTGCTAAGGAAATAAGTGAACTATAAGAATTTGGCGCAAGCTGGCTAGGGCTAACCCCAATATAATGGCAGAGGCTTGCAATAAAGGTGGGGAGGGGAAACCTAAGACCCCGATCTATTTGGTTTATGTAGAAAGTATGAAAACCAACTGGAGGGCGATGAGCTCGGGCGTGTATGGGGGGGATTACCACCTCATATATGCTAGTTATCCCCGCCTTATCCTTAACATAAGAAATATCTGAATGCCTAAGGGTAGAGTCCTTAATCTCGTACCTGGTGCAGCCCTGGGCAGTTAACCTCGCCTCATCCTGGTCTATCCTGAGAATCCTAGCCCTGTAATTATCTGCTAAGCTCGGGGTTTCATCTACCCTATTGCTGGCCTCGGGGGGCGGGGAGTGATCTATAGATTCCGCTAACATCCTAACTAAATTGCTGTCAGGAGAAGACATCTATGCAAAAAGAGCGATGAACGATGAGAACTTACGGAAAAGTCGGGAAGCAGAGGAGTAGCTCGGGAACAAGGAGAAATTTCAGCAGAGTTTCAGTACTGGTAAAGAGCAAAGGTACAAATGAACGAGAAAAATTGCTTATTTATAAGAAAAATCGGTGCCTCGGGAATTCCAAGCGACTCCTCGAGATACGGGCTCAAAATCAACCGTTCGATTGAAATTAATCAAGGGTCAGAAATCATTTCACCCGGATCGTGGTTTTCTTCAAAGAAACACAAACAGTAACTTGCGAAATCCGAGCCTCATCACTATCGTTTCAAAAAATATATATATATATAATAATAATAACTTATCAACAACTTGGATATAAGACAATAGGGACTGTTGTTCTATCTAAGCCTTCACTCGACGCCCGACCTCAACCTAACATAGTCCTAAACTCTTATTTCTCGTTTAGGACTCCTTGAGGGGGGTTACTATTTGATACCACTAAAATTTAGCTTAATATCCAAGCTCGGGAGGCTGGCCTACTTTAAGCTCGGGTGAGCATCTCGTTAGCTAGCAACGTTACCTCGGGCTCGCGTGGCCTATTCATTCTCGCAACCCGACCGGGACTGCGATGGACAATAGTTCGACCCTACACTAGCAACTTGATAGACCACTTGGCCCTCTTGTCCGACCAAAGTACTGACAAATATTAAGAAAAACTATCCCTACTTACAGGCGGTAGATGAGGAAACATACCAGGCCCACACGAGTTCATAATTACTTGGACAGGTACGTTTAACCATATTCACTTACCTATAAATACCTAAGTATTTTCTCATCTTGAGGGACATTCAAGAGACTTATTACACTCTTTATATCACTTCGATTACCCGAGCTGACTTAGGCATCGGAGGGCCTTCGTCGGGACAACCCCGACGCCCTTTGACCTATTTCTTTGTTGACAGGATATCGCAGGTGGAGCACTCCCCGACCTATTTAACCAAAAAGTGTACAACCCGAGCTGAAAAGATAACATCATTGAGATTCCCGACCTGATAAGTCCTGCGTGACAATTGTTTATTGGCTGAGCAAAATTCGGTTACATCAACATCCTTTTGTATTTATTTGACATTTTTATCGTTTTTGACATTCATTTGTTCCATCAAATGCAAGGATTATAATATAGAATATGGAAAGGGGAAAAGTGCCATATTTATTGTATTTGACATTTTTGTTGCTTTGGACATTTATCTGTCCTTTCAATGCAAGTATTATGAAATTGGTATGGAAAGGAAAAAGTGGCAAACTGATTAAATATAAGTGAATACAAAAAATTTAATCACTTAACACTCACAATAATTTTGTAAGAACTTATTTTGTAGTAATAGTTGTTACTTATTAATCCAACCAGATCTATAGAGCCAAACAAATTAATAAATATCAGATTATTTTAGTAATACGTATGCAAAATCGATCTAAAAATATAGGACTCGTGACTTTAATCTGGATAACTATCTTAAAACTAGAACTATTTTGGTATATTCAATAGGTGATGTAACAAAAGTATAGAATAAACATAGTGTTCTTGTTAAATAGGTAGTATATAATGACATTTTTAAATTGATAGGAATATTTCGAAAACATCGATTACTGACACATCAAAGCAACCAAAAGCTATACAGATGGTTTGACTCAATTGTATCATATAGTGTAGCTAGTTGTGTAGGGATTAGGAATGAAGGTACTTTTGTAATTGTAATGCTATGTGTCACAACCATCTATGTAGTTAATATGTATGTACCATTGTATTTCATATCCTATTTCCAACGTCATAGAAAGTTTTACACACAGATTTTACAAATATGCTAAGGTATTAGCTGATCCGTGATCAACCATGTCATATTTCCTATGTTTTGGTCATCACATATTCGTGGTGCCAAACGATAGAGTCCAATGGGAGGAATTAAAGGCCATGCTTCCAAGATTATCAAGAAAACGTATACAGGATTACTCGATTTATCCAGTTTTCTAATTGGCCATCCATCAATTGCAGCTAAAAGATGTTCCATTTGCGAGAAACGGTTTGCACGATGAGTGCCAAACTTGTAGCAACATTCAACTCATGCTGGGAAACTGCAATGACCCCAACAAATAATTTGTCAACCAAGAAGGCCAAAAACATAACGCAGAGTAGCCTAGTTGTAATAATTACTAAAAAAAATTGAAATACATTAACATTTTGATCTCTTTGAGTTATGATTCTTTAGGAGCAGTTCTCGGTTAAATTTAGTGAGGTAATAGTATAGATCGTCGCTGAAGTGTATCCATATCTGACATATAATATGTATCTACAAATAAGCACCCAAGAACAACTCTGGAACATATGGGTGTATTATGTACAACATTGAAAGCTCAAGCATATATATGGGAGGTGATACAAAGAAACTCGATTTCTACACCTCCCAACAATTAAGTGTGGTCCAAGCAATCATTCCCAAATACATCAGTCGTCATCATCTGTACTTTGAAAACATCACATCCAATGTTTAATTCAAGCTCTGCCAATACATTAGTTGATTCTCCAACAACAAAAAGCATAAGTCCTGTACGGGCATCTTAAAACATACAAAATGAACTCAAATCTCAACGAAATGGTGACCAAATTACAGCATAGGCGCCATCCCACTATCATACTAGATCATTCAAATCATCATGGACAACTTATTGAATCATATCAATTTGAAATTAGAAATTTTCCATTAGTAGAATGAGAGTTGATTTGAGAATTCTTAGACATGATCGTTCATTGAAACTCATTAGTAGAATGTGAGTTGCTTTGAGAATTCTTAGGCATTATCGTTAAGTGAAACTCATTATCTAAATTGCGTTACATATTCAATAGGTTGACGGTACGTGCATGCCAATAATTCTCAAATGGACAAAATCTAACACTTGGACTTCAATATGAATATCAGTCCTATACATAATTCAAATGTCATAAAAATCTTAAAATGTTTTTTTAAGATCAACATCATGTATGTGACCACATTCTTGTCTAAGGAAATTTTGTTGTTTTGGGCAAAGGGACAATTATTTACCTTTTCATCTCTAATTTAGCTTATGGTGACATGTTCAAACCAATATTTGCTGGTGTAGAACAAATCCTCAAAGACCAAACTCCTTTATACAATTCCATGTATAGGCGTCGGTTTAAATGACACGGGGCCCTTCATGAATATAGGAGAACCTACCATATCTTGGAATACAATGGAACCTACTCAACTTGTTATATATTTGTGGGTCTAGTGAAATTACATTTTCGAGTTAACTACCGTTTATCTTTTGACTATGAGTGAAATGCATTTTTATTTATTTGTTTTTTGGATTACAAGTGGATTGTGAAGTGCAATTATCTCATATGCAACGGTTTTTGGTTAGATACAGTGTGTAGCTTAACAAATTTGTTTACAAACTAAAGATCGGGATGCAGCAAAAAGGTTCAAACTGCAGCAACAGGAAGATCGACATTTGGTACATCGATTATAGCAAATCGTTGATATTTATATGATTTGCACTTGAACTTATATAATGTCAATAAAATAGAGAAACGGATATAATGGCACCTTTCACAACCTCTTCCAAGTTTCGTTCAATGACAGAACCAGCAAAGTCGCCAACCTGAGTTCAAGACATTACTGTTTGTATTATGATTTCCATACCCAAATTTACAATCCTAGCTAGGTAAACATAATTAACGATGTAAATAGCAAACAGCAAAGTTTCCCAAATGATCATACGACAAATAAGAGTGTCTCATCATCATTGGTTGAGTTGACAATCTCCCACAAATCACCAACAGCAATGTCCTCCGGGTCAGGACCAGATAAAACTCCTGATAAGAACTTTTCAGGTAATGAATAGCTTAAGACACAATGTATAAATGAAGGGGGAAAAACATACCAATCCTGCGGCAGTTCAGTGGTAAAGCTGCAAGAAACGTATCCACATCGAGAACCTTGCGAGCAAGTTCTTCGTTACTTTGAGGGTGCAGAACCCGTTCATTCAGAAACATCTCCCCTGCATTAATTCCATTTACATTTTTACTTAGAAATCACCTGAAACCATTTGTATGCACCTAACAGTAAGAATCTACAAGTAAAGGATGTACACTCTTAGTTACAGATGAAAAGAGGACTATTTGTCTACTGCCCCAATCTTGTACGATGAAATTTTCGTTCTCACATGGGATGAGACCGTGAAACATCCATATTTTATTCATGAGATATAGATCTCAACCTTATAATAGATACATATATACATATGCTTTTGCATGTAGCCAAACCAAAGAGTTTTTTTATAATGCATGCTATATATCCTAAAGCAAATTACTCATTTTTCTTATGTAAACTTAAGGTTCATTTAACTCACTCAAAATGTTCTTAAACTGCCGGGGAGTCATATCCCGAAAGAGATGGTCACGAGGTTTACAAAGTTCAAACAGACCACACCGACCAAAGTTGATGTAGATGGTCTGTACTCCACCCAAATAGTTGAGAGGGGTGTCCAATATGAGCTGCAGTGGCTGAAATCACAGACAAAGTCACTAAGTATAGCCAGAGCACACTAAACCTCATATACCGTATACTAACTAGAAGATGAGCATCAGCAATCTGATCCAGTTCAGTCGGCATATGTGGAACAACCTGCGAAAGCCAATGATAAGCATTCTATGTCAGTCATTGAAGTCTCGACTTAACTGCACCTGATACGCAATAAACAAATAAGACAATGAAACAAGAAATAAAGATATATGAGTGTACACGTGATGGCAAAATTTTTATGATGCAACAACATATATGTACCACATGACATTGTTATTACATATATACAAGAGCCGAGATTCAAAAGAAATTTGGCAAGTAAATTGCATGCAAAATGCATGTACCCAAAGTTGATTCCGCAATCATCACCATTATCACACTCTTATCCACCTTCCAATACCTGAATCTAAAGGCTCCATTACGATCGAACACAGTATTCAGCAGCGGAGTTAAAACTTCAGATTTCTCTGGATCCCCTCAATCCAACAAAACTAACTAATTTACCTTCTCATTCAATACTAATCCTCCATTGTCAAATGGATTAAATATACTGGTCCAGATCTGCTCAGAGTAGTTTCGCAATAGACAATATTTCCACTTCATTTGACTTTTAAAAAATGCATAAGAGATCGGAAAATAGCGGCGAATACCACGTCAAAATCGTCGTCTACTTCAATATTGATGGTATGGAGGAGGAAAATGCAACGAATTTGGGGTGCAAATGGAGCAGAGACCCCACTTGTGATCATTTTCTAGCTTTAATCCCCAGTCTCCGTACACAGGCGCTATCAAAAAGTTGGGAGAATGAGAATCAGAGAGAAACCCCCGGTGGTATTAAATTTAATCTTTGTGGGGAGAATTATGCTGAAAGTACTGGATTGAGTTTCGTTTTCCCGCTTTTTTTTTTTTATGTAATTTTAGTTTTCTTAGTCAACTATAATGAAAAAATAATGAGAGAAATAATGTCAACTATAATGAAAAATAAAGGAGCGAAATACTTCATTACAGTTACAGTCTCGGTTTAGTTGGCCTTTAATTTCACCATTTTTTTTTTTGCATTTGTAATCAGTCGGGATATAATTAGAAATGCATGCATCCGATGAGTGCTTCAAAGCATTTAATTACTTTACTCTGTAAGTGTGGATTAATCGTTTTAATGTTTAACTTGTAACACTCTTACTTATTACTTTTTTTTTTCTATTTTTTTTAAGGTTAGCATATTAATGGACTAACCCCCAATATAGGTCAGAGACTCCAGCCTATATGTTTTAAATCGAGGATATACACGAAAAGACATGGGTCCAAATGAGATGTCTTATATAACGGACTAAACCTCAAAATATACATTCACAATATTTCAGTGAGTAATATGTTCCACACGAGAACCAAATCCGTGAAGCCGAAATAGATACTCTCTCATTACTACAAGTCTTACCAACTCGTCTATGTCACTTGGCGCTACTTTTTCTTTATGAGTGGTGTGTGTATTTGTCACGTGATATTTATTCATATCACAAGAAGACTAGACTTGGGACTATATGAAAACTTAAATTAATTATCTTTACAAGATAGTAACTACTAACTAATATGAGTAGTAAAGTCCATTCTATGAATTGTGGTTTACCCAAAGTACATCTAACTTGGGACATTAGAAGTTAGAATTGTGGTTCAATTGTAGGCTGTATGCGAGAGTGGAGTTTTTTGTTTTAAATATTACAGTTTCTTAATAATCAATTGAATTCCAATTTAAATAATCATTACAATATAAATATATAACTAAGAAACCAATTTAAATAATCATTACAATTTAAATTTCCCCGTTATTCTTATGTAATTTTAGTTTAAGAAAACCAATTCATGTTGATTTCTTTTTATTTTGAAGAATTTTGTGGACGAAAATGTTGACAAATTAATTATCCAGTTATCAAAATTTTGAGTTGTTTAATATTCCCGGTTACTATTTTATCCATTTGATGTTTTTCGAAATGATTTGACCAATACATCTCGCTATTTGTTTATATTAATTTATGCAAAATAACATGATTACTAGAAAATTTGATTTGAAGTCAAATACTAAATTTTTCTAATGAGATTTCTATACGCTAACCAAACCAAAAATAAATATATAAATAAATAAATAAAATTGGTTGATTAACTTTTAAGAAATACAACTTATTCTCCATTATGTACGTGGCTTCGCTGCAGTACTAAAGGAATGAATGAATCAGTAGCATTTTCTTTTATAATTAAAAGATTTTAAATTCAAACTTATGACTACATTTATTTGAGGGGGAGTGTCTGTGTTAATGAATCGCAAAAGAATCTGTAGTAAACCTAGTTTCATTAAAACCAGCACATGTAGAGTTAATGCACTCAATAGTTATTTAATTTAATTCAATCAAAGCAAAATAATTACTCAAACTTTTAGTCCACTCATCACTTAATTATGACACTAATACAAACGGTGTGATCAGAACAGCTCCAACCAATATTTTTAATTTTTCGCAAATTATTTTACCAAAGCATCTCAATTTTCCACCCATTCCAATTCCGACGAATATTTTCAGTATTACCTACTACTTTAGTTACCACAAGTATTTTAGATTGTACTTAAATTAATATTACGATCAAACGCTTACCATTGATTCAAAAGCTATTAGTTATTAGTCAATATATAATTTCATTAACGTATATTGTGGCAGCACAGTGCACCTATTATGTAATGCCCAGATATTTTAAAAACCAAATTAGAAAGTTATGAGATTGAGGGATTACAATGCTATTCTATTTAACTCTTGATTTAATCGAGTTTCAGATTTCAGATATGTATTGTTTAGCTTTTTATCATTTAAGAGCTAAATTTCAAATGTTAGAACGTAATAACAGTAGATGTTTAGCAGATTATAGCAAGTCGATCGAATCCTTTTGTTTTAACTAAAATTGTTCGGTTTCCATATGCATCATTTTTATTTTAAAACAGAGTACGCTTTTAGAAGGCTTCGACATATTGAATTAAATGTGTTTCTTCTTTAGGCATTTACAAATCATATATATAGGATGTTAGCTGCTTCATGCATCATTATCTTCAAATCAAATTACTTTAAGTGGTGCTCTCTCTCAAGAAACCAAACAAAAGACTTTTAAAGTTTTTCGAAGGAGACGATCGGAGTGTTAGTAGTTGGCTAGATTTCTACTGCGGTTGTGTTCAAGAATTCAGGCAAGTAAACTCTGTTTCTTGCTCACTCAGTGAAAGCATATATTCAGTTCTGTTTGCATGTTTATATGAGATTTTAAGGAAAGGAAGATGGCTTCGGCTGTTCTTCAAAAGTTCAGAAAAGTTCATGCTCTGTTTTTATGAAATTTACGGTTTTACTGTATTTGATCCAGCAAAGTTTTAGAAAATGGTTTGGTGATGTTCATCCATTAGATTCTTGAGTTTTCTTCAGAAATTCCATCGAAGTAGCTTACAAGTAGCTTATTCGATCATTTCCAGAAATTTCTTCAGATATTTTGAATTCTTCAGACAAAGGAAAACCATCGTCATTCACCTGGTTAAGTCTGAAATCTGGTTCTTATACCACGACTGATATTTCTTTGTTGAAAATATTCTAAGTATAGATTTCAGCTGCCGCATTGTTGCGTTCAGTCGTTGCGATCAGCAGTCGCTCTACTTCATGTTCAGCTGTTGATAATTTATTGTTCATCAGCTATTAGTTTGTTCATCAGCTGTTAGTTTGTTCATCAGCTGTTGCATTATTTTGTTGTCAGCTGTTGTTTAGTTCATGACCAGTTGTTGTATTATTTAGTCATCAGTTTCTTCACCAGCTGTTGTTTTGTTACTCATCAGCTGTTGTCAACAGTTGCATTAGTTCATGTATCACTGTTACTTCGTTACCCAGAGACATATTCTGCTGACAGCAACCTTCGTTTCCCATAGAGATATCTGTTGGCAGATATCTACTGTTCACTTCTTTCAGCAGATAGTTACTGTTCATTTCTTTCAGCAGATAGTTACTGTTCATTCTTCGTTTTTCTTCAATTGATACAGAAATTCCAGAATCTGATTCCTTATTCATTTCCGCTTCATTTCAAAAGATTTATTCGATTCAATTGAACAGATTTGAGAGCTTTTATTCAGTTTTCATCTTCGCAAGTTTTACAGAGAAATCCCTTGAAGTTCCAGAACATCATTAGACAAGAGAAAAACCAGTAAACGTATAGAAAGAAAGAAAACAGATTTTTAGAAAGAAAATAAAGAGCAGAACAATGTTTTAGAAAATGTTTTAAGTTATGACAACAAAGAGGGTCCCCAGAGGAAGGGTGAGTGCGCGGCTGACGAACCGTGTGCCCTTTCAACAGAGGAAGGATCAGGTGTATAGGTCGACGGATCTGTATATCCCTTCACCATGAGCCATAGTGCTAAGAGACTGATATCAGGAGTTTGATCAAACGAATTGGACCAAAATGTTTAAAGTGTTGTCATAATTTCAGAAGAGCGCAAGTGTGATTTTAATCACAGCTCTAGAGAATGTTTAAAGAAAATATTTTCAGAATTTGATTATGTTTTATGCTTTCAGTTTCTATCAGATTTCTTAGATATGTATTGCGCTTGTTCATTCTAAAGCGTATTCAGAATTCAGTTATGTATTCAGCTTTCAGATTTCAGTTACAGTTTCAGTTCTATTGCATGATTTCGTTATTCCAGAGTTTACTTGCTGAGCCTTTGGCTCACTAGTTTTCATTGAGTGCAGGTAATCAGCAGTAAGGAGCTGAAGGTAGGTGATCAGAAAGGAAGGATGTGTTTATCGTGGACATCTTCCGTTGTTTCTATTAGACTTTGTTTTGATGTACAGAACTTTAGTTATAGTTTTGTATGTTAACAGATTTCTAGTTCCTCATTTTTGTAGAAATCTGTATGAACTTTTGGTGTAAAGATATATGCAAGTCATTCGTATTTCTATCAGCTGTTGTATCAGTTCCGCGTGTGTTTTTACGATCAGCTGAGGATTTAGTTCAGTGTTTTGTATACCCTTGAAGCTGATTTTCTTCATTGGCCATAAAAAGTGTTTATCAGATTTTGATTCTACTTCCACTTATGTCATTGTTTCATTTGTTCCGCATTTCAGCAGTAATGAATTGTGTATATTCGCAATTTAGTCCAGAATTTTAGTAACGACTTTTATGTTTGTTAAAATTGAAATTTTTGGGTCTTTCAATTCGAACCCCAAATTTCTAAATTTCTTTTGAGAAAAGTCCGGTCGTTACATATTATATACGTTAGGATCGGGCTATTAGGCCCATGAGTCTGGAAGGTGCGTGTCTAACTGTTGGTGCTGTCTCATATCTATTTGAGATCAGTTTTACCTTTTCCGTTATTGTAGCGCCTCAAAAATCCATAGGACCACAAATTGTTTAGCATTTCTATTTTAATGGCTGATCTAAGATTTGAGCATTTAGATTTCAGTTCAAGCCTGATTTTTTTCTTTTCTTCCAGCTAAGAAGCAACGGCCAGAATCTGAATTTTGATTAACACAAAACCTGCGTATATCTCTCTAACAATCTTAGATTCCATGTGCATTGCTAGACTGGAGGATCTAGAAGATATCCAGGCTCGAACAGTGAGGGGACGCCCAAGCTGGTTCCGTTGAAGATATCTATGCTGAAACAGTAAGGGGACACCCGAGCTGGTACAACAGAAGAGATCCGGATTGCAGGGAACGTCAAGCTGGTTCACCAGCTTGGTACAAGGGCAGGCCCAGAGAAGCAGCTGAAGTGCAGTGATCAAGCGCTGTATTGAAGAGCAGAATGGTAGAAGCGCAGATCAAGTGCATAATACAAGTGCAGTGTTCAAGTGCCGATGAATAGACACGCGCAGTGATCAAGTGCAGGTCGGATCACTAAGAGCAACAATAATCAGTTCATAATATGGATCTGAACTGATTATTTTATAATCGCTGGTGCTGGATTGGAGCTCTACGAGGATAAGATTTAAAGTATCCTCGAAGAACTGGCTCAATAAACCAGTTGATAAAAAACTGTGTGCTTGCCGATGGTTTGGATGAGGTGTCTGAATGGAACAAGGACAAGAAAGCAACACAGGGGCTCTTGAGGAGAAAAGAGCCAAGCTGGTAAACCAGTTCAGGAAAGAGAATACCTGATCAAGGATCTCAGTAGCTAGATACCTACGACGGGGAAACAGAAGGCTGCTGTAGTGAATAGAGCAACCAGCTGGGAAGTAAACCAGCTCAGAGAAATTGTGAGACCCGAAACATATTTGGATTAATTGAGTTAATTAATCGGGTTTAATATAGACCATATTTGGCTTGAACAGATTTGGATGGACTAACTTTGAGCAGGTATACTTGGTGAAGTAATCGAGTCAGTATAAGTAGTGGAAACAGCTCTGGATTGTTGTAGAATTCCCGCGAGAAAGTGATCAGATTTGAGAGCTGGAGATCAAATCTGGTGGTCGCGTGTTATTCTGGGCACGCTAGTTGAATATCCTTCGTGGGTAGCGAAGCGACGCCGTTTGAAAGGATTCAGATTTGAGTTGCGCAAGAGTTAATAATGCGTGGATCGGTCCGGTTCATGTTTTGGTGTAGACCGATGCGGTTCAGGACTTTCAAATTTGACTGGTCAACACTTGTGTGAGATCTGGTCATCCAGATCTGGGTTGCGATGCTTGCCACATTTTGATGACGTCTTGATGGACGCGATGCGATGTCGTTTAGCGATAGCAGATCTGGTGTTAGCGGGGTGACGTATATTAAACAATGACTTTCTGTACGACGTCGTTTGGATGAGTTCCAAATCTGTTTTGTTGTAGGGTTTAGATCTGGAGTTGGTGCTCAGATCTGAGCGGATGTCAGCTTTGAACCTTAAATTGTCGGTGGCTACTGTTCCTCAGATTTGGACAGATTTGAGTATAACTAGAGTACTTGGTGCTTTATAGCCATTATTGTTTCCCGACACTTAGAATATATTTCTCTCTCCCCGATAGTCTACCTTCTGCTACAATGAAACCCTTACTGTTCACCGAACCTTTTCTTCTTCGATTGCCGCCGGTAGGCAACTCCGACGGGAGCAAGGGTGGTAGCGTTGGACTCCTCTTGCTAAGGTGCTTTGTTCTGTACCACTTTTGGAGATTGTGGTTAGCTGGAAGAAGAGCGCAAAGAAGCAGCAGTGCGTTGTTGGTTCATGTTTAGTAGATTTGGTTCTTCTGTTCAGGTAGTGCTTTGAGTAAGTGTTAAGATCCTACCTTGTGCTTTGTTTAGAGCTGTTTGTTGAGCTATAAGGGTAGGACAGAGCTGGTTGAGCTCATAGATCCCAGTTGTGGTTTCTGTGCTTGTGTCCCTGAGCTAGCGTTGTTGTTGGCTTAGCAGGTTTTCAGATCCGTGTTTCTCGGGACCTTGTTGTGGTCATTATAGCTCAGAAAGCTAAGGTACGGATGTGAGCTTGTTTTACACTTTGGGATTGGCATGGATATATGTGTTGCTTGCTGATATGCTGCGCTGTGTATGTTATCCGTGTTGTCTTGCTAGCTGTTGCATTTCATACACGCATTTCCCATTTTGTGCTCAGATCTTGTTAGCCGTGCTTTGTTATGATAACCTGTGTGTACCAGGATGTTTGTAATGAGGCTGAGCGGCATTACCATCACCCTCATCTCCCTGCTGGGTTGTTGTTAGCCGCTATGAGCGGAGTGGGTAGCTCTCACATCTCATGAGCTTGGCAACAGCAGGTTGAGTGATATGTTTATGCATCTGGTACCATGTGATGAGATGAGTGGGTAGCTCCCATATACTCACACATGTTGTGGCCACTTCTGTCTTTGATCAGTAACAACTTTGAGTTGTTTTTGATAGCCCTGACTCCCTGCTTTCGGTTGTAGCCTGTTGTTGTTCCCATGCATAGCATCTGCATATTTTCTGTTGCTGTCTATAGCTGTTTTCAGTTGCTCTCCGGTACTGGGGTTTGACCCCTTGTCTCTCTGGGTCTGGTTGTTTTGTTTTCCTGTGTGTATTTCAGGTTATCATGGTTTCTCAGCTGGTCGTGGAGTTGATCCAGCTAGTAGTGCCGCGGGAGGTGGATAGAGTGTCCCAGTTATATATAGTATATACCTGTTATAGTGTATTATCTATGTTGAGCGAGAGACTCATATACTTGTATGTTTGGGAGTCACTCTATGATTGTATGTTGGTTCGTGTTGTATGCGGTGTAGTTGGTTTTCGAGTGTTGTAAAACCAGTATTTTGTATATCGGTGTATTTTTAAATTATGTTTTCTAAGGCAGGCCAAAAGCGAAAATTTTAGCCACTATTTTAATTGCTTCCGCTATTGTTATTGTGTGGTTTATCTCTGTGTTGCGCACGAGGCCTGACATTTTTGATATCAGAGCTTAAGTTGGGATAAGCTCAATTTCTTTGGATTACACTTGCATCTAGGAACTGTGTTGCTTCTTGCATGTGCTTGACTATGTGATTATATTGCTGTGATATACTTGTTGTATGATCTTACTGTTCTATTTGTCTCGTAGATGCCGCCTAGGCGTAGAGGTAGAGCGAGAGGATAGGTTCCGATAGAATCCGAGGGTCAGAACGAGGAGGTTGAGCGTAGTGCCCCCTTCGTAGACGCGCGAGGCAAGTTGAGGATGAGGTAGATGAGCTGGCAGCCCATGTGGACGACATGGAACTTGTGATGGTGAGGTTTCAGTGGATGAACCCTTTGCGGCATCTTATCGGATTGTTTGACCGTGTTCGGTACGACGATGAGCGTAGACTGAGTTTGGCTACGTTCCAGTTGAGGAAGAATGTTGAGCGTTGGTGGAGAGGTGCTTCCCGAGCTCTTGAGGAGATTGGTGTAGGGATCTCGTGGAACAGTTTCTGTACTGCCTTCCGACAGGAGTACGTCCCGGAGTCCTATGTTAACGCCAGGGAGCGTGAGTTTTACAACCTGGTGCAGGGGGCTATGTCGGTGGGAGAGTATGCCCGGAGGTTTTCTTCTCTTCTTGCGTATGTTCCGCATGTTCTGGACGTGAGAGGGCAAAGAGGAACAAGTTTCTAGAAGGGCTGAATGAGGATTTGTATATTTTGGAGCTGGCGAGTTCATCGACTAGTTATGCGGATGCGGTGGACAAGGCTATGGATATCGAGGAAGGGTTACAGAACCGGAGGTCTCGAGTTAGGCCTCAAGTTGCTCAAGGTGTTCGCCCCATGGTTTCGGGAGTGCAGCCTTCCCAATCTTCCCAATCATCCCAGCCACCCCAGCAGCAGGCAACCCAATAGTTAGGACACCATAGGTTTAGGCCTCGTGGTCATTAGTTCAAGAAGAAGTCGGGTTCTAGTTCTTCTGGTTCAGGCAGTTCTAGCAGCAGCAGTCCCAGGGTCGAGTTCTGTGGTCAGTGTGGGGGAAATCATCCTACAACGCAGTGTGTAGGAGTGCAGGGTGCATGTAACAACTGTGGACAATATGAAAACTTTGTGTAAGGCCCGAAATTATTTGATTTAATAATCCGAGAGTAGTTAAGTTTAATCGAGAATATTTAATTTAAGAATATTTAGAGTTTGGAATTAAAATATAATGTTCTTGAATTAGGATTGAAATTTGATTTAAATCACTTGTCCAGGGATTGAATGCAATTACGGGAGTTTTCAGGGACTAAACTGCAATTTGGCTTATATGTATCTAATATTCACCTCTTCACCTCTATTTTCACATGAGAAGGCAATAGATTCAGCATATTTTTCACCCATTTTTCTATTTTATAAGCTTCATTTTTCATCATCCGACCGTCAGAATTTAGAAGCGATCGTATATTTGCGATCCTCGCGTCGAAGGCTTTGTTCTGAAGTAAGTTTTATTATGTTACACTATTCTTTGATTTTGAGATGCTTATGGAATCAGATTATGATGGTATATATATGTTCTTGAGTGGACAACGATTGTATATCCAAGACGGATCAAGAAAAGTTCGGCGTTTGAATTAGTTATGATTTTTTTGAGCTAATTTTTAAAAAGAAGCTTGCTGGTACTGCTGAATTCGAGTTCCTTATGCTGTTATAGTGATGATATGGTTGTGATATGGATTGTATTTGATTGATATCTTGATATATTTAAAGTTCGGGTTACCGATTTTTAGCCGTTACGCCGCCGGTTCGAGAATTGATAAGTTTTGGGGCAAATGTATTGGATTGAGTTTGAATTCTGATTTTGATCATATTATACTTCCTTTCAGATTTTAATTGAAGGTAATCGAACTCGAGAATTGTAGAATTCGAATCGGTAAAGTTTTAATCAAGGTTTGTAGTTTCTACCCTTGGTAATTGATATGTGGTTGAGCAGATTTGGATATGAACTTGTTGTTGTTGATACATGTTTCAGATTTGAAGCACTTTCAGAATTGATATTGAAGGTATAAATTGACATCAATCAATATGGGATAGAACATTCGAGATAGATATGATTCTCGAATTCCCAAAACCACATACTTGAATGCTTACTGCCCTTGTTTGATTACTTGACTGATTTTGTGTAATGTACTTGTTTATACTTGCTTGATTAGCATGTATTGACTTGATTGATTTTAGATTAATGCATCAAGATTATGTTGCATTCATCTTGAACTTTACCTTGA
Source organism: Dorcoceras hygrometricum (assembly GCA_001598015.1). Taxonomy (NCBI): domain Eukaryota; kingdom Viridiplantae; phylum Streptophyta; class Magnoliopsida; order Lamiales; family Gesneriaceae; genus Dorcoceras; species Dorcoceras hygrometricum. The sequence continues at coordinate 71,608 of KV005685.1, forward strand.
AAAGCATAGAGGGCTGGATAGCCTAGAGTGCGAATGACGTTTGGAGGGCTATAGTTGAATGACACAGAATATAGATTTACTTCCAGAGCTAGATGAGTCACTATGGTTGCACCAAAGTCAGGGGATTGACATACTTGACGCCACCTCGATTGGGAGAGTCCGTGGTTGGTTTGAGATTTTCTTCCCCGGGATCCCAAGAACTAAGAATTGTTATCAGATTTGATAGCCTATTCCTTCCACATGCATCGCATCCATGCTCATGATATATTACATGTTATGTTTTTTATACTGGGAATTATATTCTCACCGGAGTTATCCGGCTATTGCTGTGTTTTTGTATTTGTGCATGGCAATAGATGGGGCAGGATCGAGTCAGAGACAACCATGATAGATCGAGATGAATATTAGAACGTGTGACTCGAGTTTTAGCAAAAGTTTTGTAATATATGAAGTTGTCAAACATGTTCGAAAACAAGAAACCATGTATATGTTTTCTACTTGTTGAGTACTAGTTTATGTTTGAGACTTTATGTATCCTAAATAATGAGTTTGAAGTTTAAATGCATGTTTAGATTTTTTTTGATGTTGTTTATCTCTTATAGATGCATTTTGAGTTGAATGAAAGAGTTATACAACATCAAACTTCTTTTGATAGCAAGGAGATCAAGTTGAGAAAATTTTCGGGTCCTTTAAGCGCCCCCCCGCCCTATATAAAGAAAAAAAATTTGTTTCTTCTTTTTCTTCTTGCTTAAATTAGATGAACAAAATTATGATTAATATTTATTCGCCCTTTAAGATGATATTAGCAACCTGAAGTCCCCACACTTTGCGAGAGTGTGTCCCTTGGCTGGATCTCAGCACACCGCTGCCCCACCACAGGGTCGTTCAGGAGGATCTGGTAGAGGTCGTTCTTTCCCTGTTCAGCAACAGAGAGTGGGGGAGACTCAGTATAGGCCGTTTCAGCAGCCTGATCCTTTGAATTTTGGACAGTCTTACCAGCCTCATTTCTCAGAACCCCAGCAAGCCCAGATGAATGTCATGACGAGAGAGCAATCGGAGGGCACGCCAGGAGGAGTGATCGCAGGTACTTTCTTTGTTTTTGATTTTCCTGCGCGTGTATTGTTTGATACAGGAGCATCACATTCGTTTATTGCTAATGTGTTTGTGGTTGAGCATGGTTTACATACCACTTACTTGTGTGATGTTGTGTCTATTGCAACTCCTGTCGGCGCGAGCCTATACTCCCAAGAGATTGTGTTGAACGACATTATTAGTTTTGGTGAGAACGTGTTGGTAGCGAATCTGATTCGTTTAGTGATGTGGGATTTTGACTGCATAGTGGGAATGGACGTATTGTCTAACTATAGAGCTACTGTGGATTGTTTCCATGGATTTGTGCGTTTTAGGCCCCAGTCTGGTGAGAAATGAAATTTCTATGACCACGATTCCCAGTCGAAGATTCCTTTGGTCTTTGCTATGGAGATGTTTAGCCCGTTGTCGTTGGAGAGCGTAGGGTTTATAATCTATGCATTAGATGCATCCTTTTCTTCGTGTGTGGAGCTTAGTGACATCCCGATCGCTTGTGATTTCCCCGATGTGTTTGAGGAGATTCCTGGTTCTCCTCCGAGAAGGGAGATTGACTTTAGCATTGAGTTGGTACCTGGTACAGCTCCGATCTCGCGAGCCCCGTATCATTTAGCACCAGCCGAGTTGAGGGAGCTTAAGGTACATCTTAGCGACTTGTTGGAGAAAGGCTTAGTTAGGCCGAGTATTTCCCCGTGGGGAGCGCCTATCTTGTTTGTGAAGAAGAAAGATGGATCGATGAGGATGTGCATCGACTTCCGACAACTGAATAAGGCAACAGTGAAGAATAGACCCTTTGCCAATGATCAACGATTTGTTTGACCAGTTGCAGGGTTCAGCAGTGTATTCGAAGATCGATCTGCGTTCGGGGTACCATCAGTTGCGGATTCGGGAGCAAGATGTTGCAAAAACTGCCTTCAGGACAAGGTATGGGCATTATGAGTTCTTGGTGATGCCTTTTGGTTTGACTAATGCTCCTGCAGTTTTCATGGATTTGATGAATCGAGTCTTTCGAGAGTTCATCGATCAGTTTGTAATTGTGTTTATCGATGACATCTTGGTGTACTCAAATACTCCGATGCAGCACAAAGAGCATTTGAGGCTAGTTCTCCAAACACTCCGAGATTCACAGCTGTACGCTAAATTCTCCAAGTGCGAGTTTTGGTTGGACAGAGTAGTATTTCTGGGTCATGTCATTTCAGCTGAAGGTATTTCTGTGGATCCCAATAAGGTTGAAGCCGTTGTAAGCTGGGAACGTCCCAAGAATGTTTCTGATGTAACGCCCAGACATTTTATTAGTCACAAAATAGAAGTTATAAGATTTGAGAGATTAAATTGAAATGCTAATTTATTCAGCTTCTATTTTGGTTGAATTCATTCCCAGATTTATGAATGCAATTGCAGAGGTTGTTTGGTCGATCCATACAAGCCAATTGAATCCTTCTTTTTAAATAAAATAACTCGGTTCAAAGCATTAGATTTTACTTTAAAAGGGAGTAGCACGTTTAAAAGATTTTATCATATTGATTAAACATATTTCTTCCTTAGGCATTTTAATTCATATATATATAGGATGTTAGACACATCATGCATCAATATTTACAAATCTAAACACTTTCCAAAAGCAAGCGGTGCTCTCTATTGAAGAAACCGAGCCAAAACCTAACAAATCTTTTTCAAAGGAGCCAAGTGGTGCGTACGTGATTTCCGTATTTCTACTGTAATTGTGTTACAGAATTCAGGCAAGTAAACTCTGTTTCTTGCTCACTCATGAAAGCATATATTCAGTTCTGTATGCATGTTTGTATGCATTTTTAAAGAATGGAAGATAGCTACGGCTATTCTTCAAAACCAGAAAGTTCATGCTCTGTTTTTACGAGAAGTACATGTTTACTGTATTTTGATTCAAAAAAGATTTTAGAAAATGGTTTGATGTTTGTCCAGTAGTTTCTTGAGTTTTCTTCAGATATTTTTTCGAAGTAGCTTACAAGTAGCTTATTCGATCAATTCCCAGAAACTTCTTGAGATATTTTGGTTCTTCAGGCAAAGGAAAACCATCGCCGTTCATGTTTATTCTTCGGTTAAGTCTGAAATCTGGTTCTTAAACCACATCTGATATTTCTATGTTTGACAAATTCTAAGTGTGACGTTCAGATGTTACGTTAGTCTATGTTCAGATGCGAGTTTGTTTCACATCTGAATTGGGTCACTTACAAGTAGCTTATTCGATCAATTCCCAGAAACTTCTTGAGATATTTTGGTTCTTCAGGCAAAGGAAAACCATCGCCGTTCATGTTTATTCTTCGGTTAAGTCTGAAATCTGGTTCTTAAACCACATCTGATATTTCTATGTTTGACAAATTCTAAGTGTGACGTTCAGATGTTACGTTAGTCTATGTTCAGATGCGAGTTTGTTTCACATCTGAATTGGGTCAGATCCTTCATTGTTGATCACTTCACTTCTGAGTTAACCATTGACATCTGAATTACTTTGTTTAAATTGCGTTGACATCTGAGTTGACCATTGACGTATGAATTAATTCATTTAAATTGCGTTGACATCTGAGTTGACCATTGACATCTGAATTATTTCTTCTTCTTTGTGACGCTTATGTTCGATTCAGATTTTGATGGTCCCTGTTTTTGAAAGGAACTTAGCAGCCGCTGGTTTAAAATGAGCGATTAAAAATTTTGCGCGCTGCTAATACACTGGAGCTGCAATAGCTCGATGTTCTTGAACACATAAAAACTCACCAGAAGAGCACCGGAGACAGATCTGGTATGATTTAAAAATCATGCGGAAAATACCAGAACTGAATCCTATATTTTAAAACAACTCAAATCTGTTCATCCGTGCAAGTGTGCTAACTGTATACATGAGTGCTAAATTAAAGGCTTATGCAGAATGAATAACAGAATACAATACACAACGATTTGTTTCTGGAAGTTCGGACCTCAATGTCCTACATCTCTCCTTCTTCCACCTCGGAAGGATCCACTAGAAGACTTGATCTTACAACTTCTTGTACAGACCCAATCCCACAACCAGCAGATGTGAGAACTCCTAGACTCCACAAATGCACACCAGCCGCAACTGTGTGACTGACTACATACACATGAGTTTTACGTCATCGTGCTTGGACGGGACTGTTTGAAACGTTTTGAGATTCATTCACCAATGGATGTGAATGATCTCTGTGTGTGAGATTTGATACAATGAAACTCTCAACTCTCTGTTTCTCACACACTAGGGAAATTGCTCTACACAAGCTAATTAAAACACAGCAATCGACTCTCGTGAAAGCTCCTCTCTAATGGCGGTCGATTGCTTCGTCTTTCTGTTCATTTTCCCTCTGTTTGGTACACTGTGCAGTTCAACATATTTTCTGCGACAGCCTCACAGCGACCAACTTCTTCTCGTCTTCAATGGCGCTCTACTCAAATAAATAAGCCTCTGTTCAAATTATAGCCGTTAGATAAATTCCAAATCTTTTCCGCGCTTGTCAAGGCCAAATTCGTCGTCTTTCCAAATGCGTGCAGTGCTCCTCTGTAAATTGTACTATTTCCCAGAATATTACAAATCTTGTTCCCTTATTCAGGCAATTTGCACGACTTAATCTCAGCCATTGATTCTTTCCATTTTGAGCGTTGATTGCGTCCAACAGCTTCTGTTCCTTCATGTACAATAAAATGTTGACCGCTTCTGCTTAATTCTTCAACTCATTGCTGTCGACAGCTTCTTCAAATGTTCAACATCTGGTTGAATCTTCAATTCATAAACTGTTGACAGCTACTTCAAACTTCTCTGCTGCTTCGCTTCTATTCCTCATCCATTGATTCTTTCCATTTTGAGCGTTGATTGCGTCCAACAGCTTCTGTTCCTTCATGTACAATAAAATGTTGACCGCTTCTGCTTAATTCTTCAACTCATTGCTGTCGACAGCTTCTTCAAATGTTCAACATCTGGTTGAATCTTCAATTCATAACTGTTGACAGCTACTTCAAACTTCTCTGCTGCTTCGCTTCTATTCTTCATCAGCTTCTATAATAGAGACGATGACGTCACGGTTGCTGCCACAAGCTTGTCCAACAGATATGATGACGTCATCAAAGCTGTTTCTCGATTTCTTTCAATCAGCAATGCTGACGTCATCTTTGCTGCTCACAGCTTTCTCCAGTAGATATGCTGACGTCATCATTGCTGATACCAGATCTTGCGCTACTGATTCCAGACATCTACTGTTCATCTTCTTTCTTCGACATTTCTTCCAGCAGACTTCATAGAATCTGTTCCAGATCACATTTTCGCATGAGGCCTGTGCTATTCCCTCCTAAACGGTCCAACGAACAAGACTCACTGCAGTGAGCTCCTCCGTTTTTGGCCAAATTCCTTTGTTTAGGCCTCCGAAAATACGATTTACTCTTTAGCTTAGCACACAACTGCTGGTCTAAATTGGCCTCCACCTGATTA
>KV005686.1:4190-18094 GCA_001598015.1 Dorcoceras hygrometricum
CCAAGTGAGTCGGCAAACGAGTCAAAGTGAGACTCCTATCACGTAGAGTCTCAATGACGTTTCGAGTCGTGAGGACTAATCAGTACAACCAAGACCTCGGACTTATCCACTCGACAAATGGTAACCACTTGGAAAGTCCGAACGAGGGTAGTTCGATAGATCACCAGGTCACTATCTATCTGCATGCTCATAACATCACAATGTTCCCTACCAATGAAACATGGTACTTCGCATCGCAGATAACTAGTCTCGAGCTCCGGCGGCCTTATACTCATTTTGACGGCCCAATCGACTAGGAACTAATTCAGAATACACAGTGACTATTAGATGTGTTTCATGATAGCCGTCATACCCACTATCACATCTAACATACACTATAGTGCATTCTAGGTCTTACTCAACGAAATTGTTAATCATCATACAACACAATGAAAGTAAAGAACGCCATAAATAAATGCAAATATCATATATAAAGATTGTCATATACAAGAGTCTATAAATCCACACGCCACAAGTTGGCTAGTTGGGCATCTACTCTAACACTTCAGCCACTAGTTGAGCAGTTCGTGCTGCTGTGAGGCCTCGTGCTAGGATCCTCAGGGTGGATTGCCAGCATTGTTAATGCTGTTATCTTCTGCCTCCTGGAATCTGGTCCTTATGGGTGGCTTATTTCTTGTCTTCTTACTTTGTCATTTCCCAAAGACGACGTCAATTGATGTAACAGAATTTTGCCCAGCCAATGAGCTGTCCCCACGTCAGACTGTCAGGTTGGTAGGTCGGGAGATATATCCTCGAGGTGTGAGTTGAGTGAAATCTGTTGGAGCTGAGCAAGGAGGAACCTACATGGATGAGTCACCAGCATCGAGGTATTACAAGGTCTGGGCCACGAGACGGTATTTCTCGAGGAGAATGAGAGGACCCATCGGGAGATCTGTCCTCAGGGGATGAGCTGGATGTCTTTCTTTCAATGACTTACAACCACACACTGGTCAAAGGGCTTCAGGAGTTATCCCGACGAAGGTATCCGATGCTTAAGTCAGCTCGAGTGATCGAAAATATATAGAGAGTGCAATGAGTCTGTCGAATGTATGTAAAATGAGAGATACCTAGGTATTTAAGGAGATCCAAGCGGTTGCGTGTGTTCAGCCTGGGTAATTATGAGTCGGTATGGGCTTTGCTGACCTTGTGTGTACACTACCTTACCACCCGTAAGCAGAGATGGGTTTTGCAGCGTTGTCAGTGCACTAATCAAGATGGGTTGTTGTCGATGGTAGATCTCTTGTCCCGAGGTTGCGTAGCAAAGCTAGACGCATTACACCCCGAGACCCGAGGTGACCTGAAATTACTGCTCGAGGCGTGTTACGAGTACCCAGGGACCACCTCTTAGGGGTGTATTGGCCGATGAGTGCTTGGACATTTGTTCAATTCCCTTTATCCTGATGTGACATGTTTGATCAATGAAATGTTCTCTAGTACCGAGGTAAACGGGTGATGCCAAGACGAAAATTATCAGTAACATTCCAAGAGGAGCTCTTTTCTCGGATCTCGAGGTGGTTATTATTAGTCGTATCATATTCTTTTTAAAATTAAATATAATATAACAAAATAATTAAGCTCGAGTTTGAATTATAGTCCAAAAAATTTTACATAAAAAATTGGCTTTCCCGTCACAAATAAAGTACTTACACGTTTGGAACTAATCAATAAATCAAGTAAATTTTGAATCTAAATATTACGAGTGTGAAATAGCATTAGAAAAAAGGAGATAATCATATACTACACGAAGGAAACGACATTTATTGTTTTATTTCGCTGAAGCCAACTTAATAATTTAACTCGACAAATATTGTTCACTTTATAAAAATGCCAACAAATGTTTTATGTCACGTGAGAAATATGTTTTGATCACCTACCCTGTCGTTTTCTTTACACAAGCCTATCTTATTCGGAACAGCTAAAATATTATTTTTTTAAAAAAAAACTAATATATCGGCCTGAAACTAAAGCCACTCATTTTAATTTTTAGATAATGTTTACATTGGCCTGCAAATAAAGCCACACATTTTAATATTTTAGATTTTAGATAATGTTAATATTGTTATAAATTAAATAGAACATAAACAAAATAAATTTAATAATTATCTTGGTAATATACTTTAAGATTGTCTTTGCTCCTTAATTACTCCAAATAAATCTTCAATTTCATTTTAATAGAAAATATTATTTATCTATAATTTTCTTAATTTAGAGAGAATTAAAGTACGAAAGAATTTGTATATTTTTTTGTGTATTTTACAATAGTGCACGCTCCTCTACGGCGATGCAAAAAGCAACAAGAGTGCTAAAAGCTCGGGAAGTCCAACAACAGATCTTAAAGCACTCAGCAACCTAAAACAACCAACACAAATAAGAGATTACCGAAACACTCAATGAAATCAGGTCCGAGCAGAACCTGAAACCGACCGTGAGCTAACAAGCTCTAGCCTACAACATCTAGCTCGGATCTACTCCAAAGTTAACGAAACTAATCTTAAATCGAAGCCAAGAACAAGAAATACCACTTACAACTCATAAATATCAGTACGGATTAGCAACACGACTGGGAGAAACGACGAACAGCACGCACTCTACGACTTCGTGTTTCCTCCTCCGACCACCTCTTGCCACAAGATCAGTAGGCAAACGACGTGTTTGGAAAGGGGTTTCTAACGGTGCCTCTCTTGTCCAAATCTGGTCGGCCAAACTTCGGCAATCGGAAATTAACGAATGAACAGTAACACGAGGGTTTTTGGAAAGATATCTGTTCGAACACCAGGAGGTGATATGGTACTTGTGGTCTAAAATGACTAAGTGTTGGGTCAATGGGTCCTATATATACTACTAAATCCCCCGATCTAATCTACAATACCTTCGGACCAGCTCAGACCTCCACTGTTCCAGCTTAGGCAGACACACATACAAGATCGTGCATCGTCTCAGATCGTGCACTCAGATCAGATCGCGCACTCCGTTCAGCTCGCGCAACACCCAGCTCAGCTCGGACCTAAAAGATCGGATTGCGTCTCATGCACAGTAATCTCAGACTGCACCTACTCAGAACACGTACCGACCAGATCATACTCACAGACACAGGTCATCTCTGATGGGCTAAACAGCTCTCGTGCATGCTCAGATCACGCGCCCTCCAGCACAGGGGAAAGAGATCAGCTTACACCAAATCTGACCAGACAAAACAATTGACGCCACGAACAGTAGAATCAGGTCGCATTAACAGACCAGATCACTAACTGGTCAGCTCATGCCATCCAACCAGTTCTTGCCAAACCTGATGAGCACAACAGTTCGCTTCCGATCTGATAACCATGAACAGCTCTCGTCTAAGCTGAAAACTACAAACAATGCTTGTATACATAGGAAGTTACTACTAGCTTACGCCTAAGCTGATTCCACTAACAAGCGTGGCACAACAGGCACATCTGAATACTCAGCTCAGGGCAACCAAAACTTCCCCAAGCTGAAACCAGCTGCATTCCAGCTCCTAACAACTTACACTTATAAAACAAATGCCAGAGCTGCTCGCTCCTTTGCTGTTTTTCTCTAGAACAGCCCGCTACCGAACACCAGCGTTACACCCAACGAAGCAGTTCAGCTCAGAACTATTCCACTCAGATCAGCTTGCAATGCTCTACTCAGCTTTCGATGTCTCGATCAGTTCATGACGCTTTCAGATCATAGCGCACATACCTGGAGCAGCTCACAATGGTCAACTCAGCTCACGACGATCAAATCAGCTTGCGACGATCAACTTAGCTCACGACAATCAACTCAGATCAGCTCACGTCTGTTGCTGCCTACTAAACGATCAACTCTCTAAGAAGATCCTAACGCATAACTTCTAGCACACCCCAAACTGATCTCAAAACAATCCGCAACATCAGCTCAGCACGAGAAACCCCGACCAGCTCGCGTCTAACCTGATCCATGCAAACACGATACTCCTGACCTGCTACCATCTCAGACCACTACACTGAACCTGTTCGCACTACAGAAGCAACAGCTCAGCTCACAAACTCAACACGGCTAAACACAGCATCGTACTCACCTGTCAGCTTGCACCTAATCTGGTCCAATCAATCAGCTCGCACTACGATACTTCTGACCAGCTCGCAAAACCACACCAACAGGCTTCTAAGCTGAAACTCTCCATCAAAACTTCCAGTGCATTTCGAACTGAGTCAGTTCTCCACTGATTAATCAGCTTACACTCCTAAGATCAGCACGGGACACCCAAACAGTCGCACCGGTACTGACCTAAACTGAAACCCAAAACAGTGCTCACCAGCAGCTTAGCATGGAACTCAATATTAGCTTGCATCTGAGCTAATCCATCTCAATCTATAGCTCTCTAAGCTGAATAATCTCGACTGATTAACTGTTAGTCTGAACTGATTAAGTCACTAATCACCTCGATAAATCATGTCCTCACATTAGTGGTTCCCAACCTAGTGGACTTTAAGGAAACTATCCTTTGATAGGCCCATTGAAGTCGTCACAATGTCCATCCGAGTGTGAGGAAGATGTACCATGCCTTGAAATATTATTACTGGTGCGAAGGCATGAATAACGACATTACGGAGTTTGTGGCTCGATGTTTAAACTTTCAGCAAGTCAAGGCTGAGAGAATGAGACCTGGTGGAATGGTGCAGATTTTGGAAGTGTCTCAGTGGAGTTGGGAGCACATCTCTATGGATTTTGTGACCCATTTGCCTCATTCTAACCGAGTATGTGATGCAGTTTGTGTTAGAGTAGATGCCCAACTAGCCAACTTGTGGCGTGTGGGTTTTATAGACTCTTGTATATGACGATCTTTATTTATGAAATACGCGTTTATTTATGGCAACTTTTTGATTTCCGCTGCGCCCCCGGGAAACGGGATCCGGATCCGCCATTGTTCGCCAACAATGGTATCAGAACCCAGGCTCGGATCCTTCAATACATTTGTGCCATATTGTATCGAATCTCAAAATTTGAAATCAAAAATTTTTTTTTGCGTTGCCGGCCGCTGCGCCGCCGCGCATGGCGGCGCCCCCTCCCCCCGTGCGCATATGCACGCGCCATAGCCTTCGCGCTTGCCGCGCGTGGCGGTCGATCGCGGGCTGCTGCCCCGCGCGCGGTTGCCCCCGGATGACTAGCTCCTTCTTATTGGCTTAAGATATCTTGACTCCGGGACAAAATGAATTTATCTAGAGGCATACTAACAGGAGTGAATTCTTTCAGACTAGCTTGCTTTGATCGCTAGGACTCTGTATCGGCCTAAGGGCCTATCCGCGAAGTCCTCCCCTCAATAGTTCATCTAAAAAGCTTGTTCTCGGAAAGATTGATTCCCAATACCATCCCCGATTCTTGAATTGTAAAGTAATGCCTGCACTCCCAGTTTCCATTGATGAGATCTCGTCAGTCCCTGATCTCCTCCGGTGGATTTACTTTGCTTGGAACTCTGGCTTTGGTCGACATGAATTGGTGCCTCAGCTTTTTTTTTTTGTGATTATGGAGTCGCAGGAAAAACCTGTTTATACATCTAGCTGCCATTGAAAGAGTGAAAGAGATTCGGCTGTGGGAAAATGGAACCAGTCTTACGATCCTTAAAGGAAGCAAGTCAAATAAGGATTGGCAGGCAAAGATAGACGATTGAATTCACGGAGGAAGGGAAAAGCGCTAGTAAACTCCTCTCCTTGACGTACTTTCGCCAGAAGCCTAGCGCTTTAAGCATAAAAATAGAAGATCTTTTGTCTTGGCTATCACCCTACGTGACTTAGTTTAAGAGCTGAGGTATATAGAAATCCTATTCTTTATTCTTTCACTTTGCCCAAGAACCCTAAAAAGAGCTCTTTCTTCGCCCGGGAAGAAGATCAGGTCTCTATACGAAAGGTTGTTACAACGAAAGGTAGACCTCTATTATAAAGAGATAAGTGGTTGGTGTCCGGCCGGAGTGACCTTAGGGGACGTAGCGCCAAAGATGCCAACTGGGTCTTAACCTCAAAGAAGCGCCTTTTTGCCCCACAAGCTCGTAGACTTGTTAACAAACAAAGATATTGAAGACCGAAGATCTGTAAAACCGGAAGCAATTGTAATAGGATTGCATTGCATATTGCATTTCACCTAGGACTGGACCCAGATCTGTGATTGGCAACCACGGACCGCATAGCTCTCGCGATCGATCATCCCAAAGTTATATATATATTTGATATATAAAGTGGGTCTGTTTGTGGCCCGTTCCCACCCTTGAGAATTGTATCCCTTACTTGTCATGGAAATTTAAATGTAAATTACTAGATTTAGTGGGAGGACATTTGAAGACGGTGGACATGACGAACAAAGATATTGAAGACCGAAGATCTGTAAAACCGGAAGCAATTGTAATAGGATTGCATTGCATATTGCATTTCACCTAGGACTGGACCCAGATCTGTGATTGGCAACCACGGACCGCATAGCTCTCGCGATCGATCATCCCAAAGTTATATATATATTTGATATATGTTAGTTGAATCCGCATGTTTTAAATTATGATTTAAAATTGCATGAGATCAAATTTTCAAAAATAAAATCCCTCATTTTAAATACGATTTAAAACTGATATCAAGATAAAAGTTTATTCGATAAACTAAGGGAATTTAAATATGTTTAAATTATCCCTGCCTTCCACAACAATGGGTGTACGCCGATGCTACCCGCATACATGGCCCGGCTCATATTATTGAGGGGGTTATGTATGACGGAAAGCTGTCCACGCCATTGACAATTGTTGTGAGTCGGTTGGAACTCCCTTTAATGTTGGCTCATATTATTGGGGACGTTAAGGGGACCGTCCTTCACGACTCAACATTGATGGGTCATCTTGACAAGTGATAGTAAACGACGTCATATTATTGGGCCCTTACTGGACGTGAGGTAAAATACATGGAGGTTGCACCGGTTGCAATTGGGTTCTACCTTTTGGGGGTCATGGTTGGCTGATATTATTCGGGACCATGATCGCTCAATTGTACTCTGTGTATCCACTAAGGAAACTTGCTTTCCCGATTTCATTAGAGGGTGGTGAAATCGTTAAAATAGTGGGAGGGTAATTCATAAAACTAAATGACCTTGTTTTATGTCTTAGCGTTTTTCATATATAGACTAGATAGCAACAAGTTCACCGGTCTGAACTACCAAGACTGGCTTCGAAACCTCCATTGTGTTGGCTTCGGAGAAACTTCTTTATACGATAGAGAAGAGCCCTCCGAAGGAAGCCCCTGCCGATATCAGCCCTGAGGAGCTGGTTACGCTTAAACAATGGTGGGACAACGAGCTTAAGACTCGATGCTATGTGATGGCATCGATGTACAACGAAATGCAACGGCTCTTTGAGAAGACGAAGTATGCTGCTGACATACTCTTTCATCTCAAGGAACTGTATGGGGAGTACTCTCGACATGAGAGGTTCACCGCTGTCAAGGAGCTTATGACGAGCCGCATGCGTGATGGGACTTCGGTCCGCGAGCATGGGGTTCGTATGATTGGGCTTGTTGAAAAGCTGGAGGGCCTTGATATCACACTTCCACACGAGCTGTCTGTGGATGTGCTTCTCCTCTCACTAACCGCTGCATTCGACCCCTTTGTGGTCAACTTCAACATGAACAAGCTGGCAGCCACCCTTGAAGAGGTGGTTAACATGCTGGTCGTGTTTGAGGGAACCATAAAGAAGGACAAGCCCGTCCTCCTTATGGGCTCTTCTTCCTCTGCGAAGAAGTGGTCCAGACGCAAGGGTAAGAAGCGTTCTGCCCCTGCGAAGGAGGAAAAGCCCACTAAGAAGCCCAAGGCAAAGGCTTCCAAGCCGAACAAGTCTGAGGATGTTTGCCACCACTGCCACAAGGTCGGGCATTGGAGGAGGAACTGCAAGGAGTACCTCGAGCAGTTGCGAACTGCAAAAGGTATGTTCAATATCGAAATAAATATGTCTCTTAATTCGACTTATTGGGTACTTGATACCGGATGTGGATCTCATATCTGCAATGATTTGCAGGTGATGACAAGAAGCCGACGTCTTAGAGAGGGTGAGACCCACTTGAGGCTGTGCAATGGAGCAAGAGTTGCTGCAGTAGCTATAGGAGATGTTTATTTATTTCTGTCGTCAAATTTTAAGTTGTTATTGAGAGATGTTTTATTTGTTCCCGAATTGATAAATAACATTATTTCTGTTTCTATGCTTGATAGTGATGGATATTCTTGTGTTTTTGCTAATTCGATTTGCAACATATACAAGAATGAATGTTTGATTGGTATTGGGGAACGCAAAAACGATCTATACACCTTAAAATTAAAACCAGTTCCAACTCGCGATGTGGAAATACATACAACAACAATTAAAAGAAAACACGATATCTTGAACCCAGCACAACTTTGGCACGCTAGGCTAGGTCATATTTCTCTAAGTAGGATGAACAAGTTAGTTAGGAGTGACATGTTTGATCTGTCAGAAATTAACTCCCTACCGACTTGTGAGTCTTGTCTCAAGGGAAAGATGACTAAACAACCCTTCAAGGGCAAGCCTGAACGTGCCCAAGGCCCATTGGATTTGATCCATACTGATGTGTGTGGCCCACTTAGCATTGGTACTAAGTACGGTCACACATACTTCATCACCTTTACCGATGATTACTCTAAGTATGGGTACTTGTACTTAATGAAGCACAAGTCTGAATCCTTTGAAAGGTTCAAAGAATTCAAGGCTGAAGTAGAAAATCAATTAGGCAAAAGTATTAAAGCACTTCGATCCGATCGAGAAGGTGAATACTTGAGTGCTGAATTTCAAGACTATCTGAAAGAGAATGGGATTCTCGCACAGTGGACCCCTCCGGCCACACCACAGCTCAATGGTGTAGCGGAGCGTCGTAATCGAACCTTGATGGACATGGTTCGATCTATGATGAGCTTCACTGAGCTTCCTACCTTGTTTTTGGGCTATGCGCTCGAAACGGCGGTAATGTTGTTGAACATGTTGTCATACAATGGTGGATCCGGATCCCGTTTCCCGGGGGTGCAACGGAAGTTTAAAATTAAGCCCCGAGATACGTTCAATACATAAAATTCAATCTTAAAACATTCATAGGATATTTGTATGAAGGTTACCTTGCTGGCGTCTAGGCGCCTGGCTCCGACCAGTTTCACGAGGAAACCGGCACTTCAAACGGTAGACGACGGTAGATCGTCAATCAGGTCCACGACCGGAATCAAGACGCCTTCGTCAGCCTGCACTAGAAGGCCTGACGAATTCAGCACGGATGGAAACATCTCAGCGCGGTGGCCGGAACAAGTCCGGCGAAGGGGCGGCGCTTAGCGGCGGCGGCGGCGGCGTGAGGCTTGGAGGAGAGGAGGGGCGGCCGAGAGCAAGGGATAGGGTTTGTGTGTTGTGTTGTGATGCCCTAGATACAACTCATGTATGTATAAGTTATTCATGGGCTTGAACCGGCCCATTGGACCTGGGGCGGGCCCAGTCCAATATATGAACATTCGGTTCATCCGCATCACCGTGGCTTCATCATAACTCCGATCGACGATCAGATCGGACCGATCGACCCAGTTTCCAAAACTAAATATTATGATGTGAAAATAATTTTTCGGATTACCTAGTCCAAAATGACAGTTTTGCCCCTCAACAGTGGGAAATCGCAATTTGACCCCTGTTGACTTTTAGGAAGTCGCATTCCCTAAAATTCTCCTCATATGCTCAACACATTGAGCTCAGTTTCCATGCGGGAATCATGAATCCAGTACTTGTGTGACCCTCAATGGTTCAGGGATACAGCTAGCCGTGGGCCCACAACCATTGCGGCTCCGAAATCACAATTTTGGACTGACCCATCGGATCATGGTAAAGCGCCTAGCAACATCGTCCCATGATCCCCTAGGTATCACTGATAGTGCATGCAAGAACCAGTTGGTTGTGGTTAGCGTACAGTACGGTCCTTTCTACACATATATCCCGATCAGATCAACGACCATTGGTAAATCGAGAGTCGCTATAGATCCGATAGCTATGCATACATCTTGGAGATCGAATAGTGACATCGTGAGTGTAACTAGATAAACCCATTTACCTAAAACACATCCAGTACTCTGGCCAGAGATATATACACTATTATCCCCTCAGATAGCATAGGATATCCACGCATGAAAGCGAGCGGTGAATCCTCGACAACGAAGCATCGACTCCTACATGCATCGGGATCTCACCCAATCCCGCCGCCTAATGACCCCAAGTGAGTCGGCAAACGGGTCAAAGTGAGATGCCTATCATGTAGAGTCTCAATGACGTTTCGAGTAGTGAGCACTAATCAGTACAACCAAGACCTCGGACTTATCCATCGACAAATGGTAACCACTTGGAAAGTCCGAACGAGGGTAGTTCGATAGATCACCAGGTCACTATCCATCTGCATGCTCAGAACATCACAATGTTCCCTACCAATGAAACATGGTACTTCGCATCGCAGATGCTAGTCTCAAGCTCGGGCGGCCTTATCCTCATTTTGACGGCCCAATCGACTAGGAACGAATTCAGAATGCACAGTGACTATTAGATGTGTTTCATGATAGCCATCATATCCACTATCACATCTAACATACACTATGGTGCATTCTAGGTCTTTATCCAACACAATTGTTAACATCGTTTGACATAATGAAAATAAAGAGCGCCATAAAGAAATGCGAAAAACATATATAAAGACTGTCATATACAAGAGTCAATAAAAACCCACACGCCACAAGTTGGCTAGTTGGGCATCTACTCTAACAATCTCCCACTTGCCCTATATCCAACTACTCATCAGACGTAGTCCCATTGTTTCACGATGTTTTTCAAACAACGGTCCTGGCAAGGGCTTCATAAGTGGATCAGCAACGTTGTCCGTAGAGACGACTCTCTCAACTGCTACGTCACCTCTAGCCACAATATCCCGGATTATATGGTATTTCCTCAGTATGTGTTTGGATCTTTGGTGAGACCTAGGCTCCTTTGCTTGCGCAACGGCACCCGTGTTGTCGCAGTAAACCGGGCCTGGACCAACTCCATCAGGAATGACGCCCAAATCTTGGACTAAATTCCTTATCCAAACCGCCTCCTTAGCAGCAGCTGATGTTGCGATGTACTCAGCCTCAGTTGTTGAATCCGCGATGGTGTCTTGCTTGGAACTCTTCCAAGAGACAGCACCACCATTGAGCATGAATACAAATCCAGAGGTTGACTTCGAATCATCCACGTCACATTGGAAGCTAGAATCAGTGTAGCCTTCCAATTTCAGATCACCACCCCCATAGACCATGAACATATTATTAGTACTTCGTAAGTACTTAAGAATATCTTTCACGGCCTTCCAATACATTTGGCCGGGGTTGGCCTGGTAGCGGATCGTGACACTCAGAGCATATGCGACATCCGGTCTAGTTGAGATCATGCCATACATAATACTACCTATCGCCGAGGCATATGGCACACGTGCCATACTCTCTATCTCCTCATCAGTCTTTGGACACATAGACTTAGATAGAGTGACCCATTGGCTCATAGGTAGGTGTCCTCTCTTGGACTCTTCCATAGAGAACCGCTTAAGTATGGTATCGATGTAGGTGGCTTGGGTGAGTCCGAGCATCCGTTTCGATCTATCCCGATAGATCTGTATTCCAGGAATATAGGATGCTTCACCCATGTCCTTCATCGAGAATCTACTAGGCAACCATAATTTAGTTGAATGCAGCATTCCTAAATCATTCCCAATGAGTATGTCATCGACGTAAAGTACAAGGAATGTCACAGCACTTTTAACTACTTTCTTATATACACATGGCTCCTCGGGATTCTTGATGAAACCAAATTCCTTAATTGTTTCATCGATCTCAGGTTCCAACTCCTCGACGCTTGTTTGATACCGTAGATCGATCAGTTGAATGCAGCATTCCTAAATCATTCCCAATGAGTATGTCATCGACGTAAAGTACAAGGAATGTCACAGCACTTTTAACTACTTTCTTATATACACATGGCTCCTCGGGATTCTTGATGAAACCAAATTCCTTAATTGTTTCATCGATCTCAGGTTCCAACTCCTCGACGCTTGTTTGATACCGTAGATCGATCTCTGAAGTTTGCATACCTTATGCTCACTTCCTACAGATGTGAAACCCTCCGGCTGCGTCATAAAGATCTCTTCCTTAATGTTTCCATTAAGGAACGCAGTTTTCACATCCATTTGCCATATCTCATAGTCGTACCATGCGGCTATGGCCAGTAAAATTCTAATCGACTTGAACATTGCGACTGGTGAAAAGGTCTCATCATAGTCAACACCTTGCCTTTGAGTGTAACCTTTTGCGATCAGACGTGCCTCGTAGGTCAATACCTTACCGTCAGGTCCACGTTTCCTCTTGTATATCTATTTACACCCAATGGGAACAATTACTTCGGGAGGATTAACAAGAGTCCAAACTTGGTTCGCATGCATTGAGTCAAACTCAGACTGCATTGCTTCAAGCCACAAATTAGAATCAGCATCGGAAATTGCCTCCTTGAAAGTCCTTGGATCACATCCAACAACTTGATCACCTTGATCATCTTCAAGAAGGAAACCATATCTTTCAGGAGCCCTAGGAACCCTTTCGGATCTCCTTGGTGCTACCATTTCTGGCACTGGCTCTGGAGGCGCAGGAGATTCACTCGGTACTTCTGTTGGTTCTCGAATCTCTTCGAGTTCTACTATTTTGCCCTTTCTATCAAGTAGAAATTCCCTTTCCATGAAGGTGGCATTTCTAGAAACAAACACTTTTGTTTCGTTGGGATAGTAGAAGTAGTATACAATGGAATTCTTTGGATATCCAACGAAGTAACATAAGGTGGATCTCGTATCCAGCTTATCTCCCACTGTCTGCTTCACGTAAGCAGGACATCCCCAAATTCTCATGTATGAGTATTTGGATGGTTTGCCCATCCATATCTGATATGGAGTCTTATCCATTGCCTTGGTGTGGACATTGTTCAACAAAATTACCGTCGCTTCGAGCGCATAGCCCAAAAACGAGGTAGGAAGCTCAGTGAAGCTCATCATAGATCGAACCATGTCCATCAAGGTTCGATTACGATGCTCCGCTACACCATTGAGCTGTGGTGTGGCCGGAGGGGTCCACTGTGAGAGAATCTCATTCTCTTTAAGATAGTCTTGAAATTCAGCACTTAAGTATTCACCATCTCGATCGGATCGAAGTGCTTTAATACTCTTGCCTAGCTGATTTTCTACTTCAGCCTTGAATTCTTTGAACCTTTCAAAGGATTCATACTTGTGCTTCATTAAGTACAAGTACCCATACCTAGAGTGATCGTCGGTAAAGGTGATGAAGTATGTGTGACCGTATTTAGTACCAATACTAAGAGGACCACACACATCAGTATGGATCAAATCCAATAGGCCTTGGGTACGTTCAGGCTTGCCCTTGAAGGGTTGTTTAGTCATCTTTCCCTTGAGACAAGATTCACAAGTCGGTAGGGAGTTAGTGTCTGACAGATCAAACATGTCACTCCTAACTAACTTGTTCATCCTACTTAGAGAAATATGACCTAGCATAGCGTGCCAAAGTTGTGCTGGGTTTAAGCTATCGTATTTCCTTTTAATTGTTGTTGTATGTGTTTCCACATCGCGAGTTGGAACTGGTTTTAATTTTAAGGTTACCTTTTGCAGTTCGCAACTGCTCGAGGTACTCCTTGCAGTTCCTCCTCCAATGCCCAGGCTTGTGGCAGTGGTGGCAAACATCCTCGGACTTGTTTGGCTTGGAAGCCTTTTCCTTGGGCTTCTTAGTGGGCTTTTCCTCCTTCG
>KV005686.1:28953-65897 GCA_001598015.1 Dorcoceras hygrometricum
TATTATTCCCTCAGATAGCATAGGATATCCACGCATGTCTGCGAGCGGTGAATCCTCGACAACGATGCCTCGACTCCTACATGCATCGGGGTCTCACCCAATCCGATGCCTTATGACCCCAAGTGAGTCGGCAAACGAGTCAAAGTGAGACTCCTATCATGTAGAGCCTCAATGTCATTTCGAGTCGTGAGGACTAATCAGTACAACCAAGACCTCGGACTTATCCACTCGACAAATGGTAACCACTTGGAAAGTCCGAACGAGGGTAGTTCGATAGATCACCAGGTCACTATCTATCTGCATGCTCAGAACATCACAATGTTCCCTACCAATGAAACATGGTACTTCGCATCGCAGATACTAGTCTCCAGCTTGGGCGGCCTTATCCTCATTTTGACGGCCCAATCGACTAGGAACTAACTCAGAATGCACAGTGACTATTAGATGTGTTTAATGCCGTCATACACACTATCACATCTAACATACACTAATAGTGCATTCTAGGTCTTTACTCAACGCAATTGTTAATCATTATACAACACAATGAAAGTAAAGAATGCCATATAAATAAATGCGAATATCGTATATAAATATTGTTTCATACAGGAGGCTATGAACCCACACGCCACAAGTTGGCTAGTTGGGCATCTACTCTAACAATCTCCCACTTGCCCTAAAGCCAACTACTCATCAGACGCAGTCCCAGTGTTTCGCGATGTTTCTCAGACAACGGTCCTGGCAAGGGCTTCGTAAGTGGATCAGCAACGTTGTCCGCAGAGGCGACTCTCTCAACTGCTATGTCACCTCTAGCCACAATATCCCGGATTATGTTGTAATTTCTCAGTATATGTTTGGATCTTTGGTGAGACCTAGGCTCCTTTGCTTGCGCAACGGCACCCGTGTTGTCGCAGTACACCGGGACTGGACCAACTCCATCAGGAATGACGCCCAACTCTTGGACGAAATTCCTTATCCAAACTGCCTCCTTAGCAGCAGCTGATGCTGCGATGTACTCAGCCTCAGTGGTTGAATCCGCGATGGTGTCTTGCTTGGAACTCTTCCAAGAGACAGCACCACCATTGATCATGAATACAAATCCAGAGGTTGACTTCGAATCGTCCACGTCACACTGGAAGCTAGAATCAGTGTAGCCTTCCAGTTTCAGTTCACCACCCCCATAGACCATGAACATATTCTTAGTCCTTCGTAAGTACTTAAGAATATCTTTCACAGCCTTCCAATGAATTTGACCGGGGTTGGCCTGGTAGCGGCTCGTTACACTCATAGCATATGCGATATCCGGTCTAGTTGAGATCATGCCATACATAATGCTACCTATTGCCGAGGCATATGGCACACGTGTCATACTCTCTATCTCCTCATCAGTCTTTGGACACATAGACTTAGATAGAGTGACCCCGTGGCACATAGGTAGGTGTCCTCTCTTGGACTCTTCCATAGAGAACCGCTTAAGTATGGTATAGATGTAGGTAGCTTGGGTGAGTCCGAGCATCCTTTTCGATCTATCCCGATAGATCTGTATTCCCAGAATGTTGGATGCTTCACCCATGCCCTTCATCGAGAATCTACTAGACAACCACACTTTAGTTGACTGCAACATTCCTACATCATTCCCAATTAGTAGAATGTCATCAACATAAAGTACAAGGAATGTCACAACATTCTTAACTACCTTCTTATAAACACATGGCTCCTCGGGATTCTTGATGAAACCAAATTCCTTAATTGTTTCATCGAATCTCAGGTTCCAATTTCTCGATTCTTGTTTGAGACCGTAGATCTATCTCTGAAGCTTGCATACCTTATGCTCGCTTCCAACATATGTGAAACCCTCAGGCTGTGTCATATAGATCTCTTCCTTAATGTTTCCATTAAGGAACGCAGTTTTCACATCCATTTGCCATATCTCATAGTCTTACCATGCGGCTATGGCTAATAAGATTCTAATTGACTTGAACATTGCGACTGGCGAGAAGGTTTCATCATAGTCAACACCTTGCCTTTGAGTGTAACCTTTCGCGACCAGTCGTGTCTTGTAGGTCATTACCTTACCATCAGGCCCAAGTTTCCTCTTGTATATCCATTTGCACCCAATAAGAACAATTCCTTCGGGAGGGTTAACAAGAGTCCAAACTTGGTTCGCATGCATTGAGTCAAACTCAGACTGCATTGCTTCAAGCCACAAATTAGAATCAGCATCGGAAATTACCTCCTTGAAAGTTCTTGGATCAGATCCAACAACTTGATCACCTTGATCATCTTCAAGGAGAAAACCATATCTCTCAGGAGCCCTAGGAACCCTTTCGGATCTCCTAGGTGCGACCATTTCTGATACCGGCTCTGGAGGTGCGGGAGACTCACCTGGTACTTCGATTGGATCTCGAACCTCTTCGAGTTCTACTATTTTTCCCTTTATATCAAGTAGAAATTCCCTTTCCATAAAGGTGGCATTTCTAGAAACAAACACTTTTGTTTCACTTGGATAGTAGAAGCAGTATCCACTGGAATTCTTTGGATACCCAATGAAGTAGCATAATATGGATCTCGTATCCAGCTTATCTCCCACTGTCTGCTTCACGTAAGCAGGACATCCCCAAATCCTCATAAATGAGTACTTGGGTGGTTTGCCCATCCATATCTCATATGGAGTCTTATCCACTGCCTTGGTGTGAACATTGTTCAACAACATTACCGCCGTTTTGAGCGCATAGCCCCAAAACGAGGTAGGAAGTTCAATGAAGCTCATCATAGATCGAACCATGTCCAACAAGGTCCGATTACGATGCTCCGCTACACCATTGAGATGTGGTGTGGCCGGAGGGATCCACTGTGCGAGAATCCCATTCTCTTTCAGATAACCTTGGAACTCAGCACTTAAGTATTCACCACCTCGATCGGATCGAACTGCTTTAATACTTTTGCCTAGCTGATTTTCTACTTCAGCCTTGAATTCTTTGAACTTTTCAAAGGATTCAGACTTGTGCTTCATTAAGTACAAGTACCCATACCTAGAGTGATCGTCGATAAAGGTGATGAAGTATGTGTGACCGTATTTAGTACCAATACTAAACGGGCCGCACACATCAGTATGGATCAAATCCAATAGGCCTTGAGCACGCTCACCCTTGCCCTTGAAGGGTTGCTTAGTCATCTTTCCCTTGAGACAAGACTCACAAGTCGGTAGAAACTTAATGTCTGACAGATCAAACATGTCACTCCTAACTAACTTGTTCATCCTACTTAGAGAAATATGACCTAGCCTAGCGTTCCAAAGTTGTGCTGGGTTCAAGTTATCCTGTTTCCTTTTAATCGTTGTTGTATGTGCTTCGACATCGCGAGTTGGAACGTCTTTCAATTTTAAGGTGTATAAATCGTTTTCGCGTTCCCCAATTCCAATTAAACATTCATTCTTGTAAATATTGCAAATCAAATTAGCAAACATACAAGAATATCCATCACTATCAAGCATAGAAACAGAAATAATGTTCTTTATTAATTCGAGAACAAATAAAACGTTTCTCAATAACAACTTAAAATCAGAAGACAGAAATAAATAAACATCTCTTATAGCTACTGCAGCAACTCTTGCTCCATTGCCAAGTCTCAAGTGGGTCTCACCCTCTCTAAGACGTCGGATTCTTGTCATCACCTGCAAATCATTGCAGAAATAATATGACGCAGTTTACTATCACGTGTCAAGATGACCCATCAATGTTGAGTCGTGAAGGACGGTCCCATTAACGTCCCCAATAATATGAGCCAACGTTAAAGAGAGTTCCAACCGAACTCACAACGAGTGTCAATGGCGTGGCTTTCCGGCATACATGACCCCCTCAATAATATGAGCCGGGCCATGTATACGGGTAGCATTGACGTACACCCATTGTTGATGGAAGGTAGGGAGATTTAAACAAATTTAAATTCCCTTAGTTTATCGAATAAACTTTTATCTTGATATAAGTTTTAAATCATATTTAAAACGAGGGATTTTATTTTGAAAAATTTGGTCTCATGCAGATATTTTAAATCAAATTTAAAAACATGCGGATTCAACTAACTATATATCACATATATAAAAAACATTGGGATGATCGATCGCGAGAGCTATGCGGTCCGTGGTTGCCAGCCACGGACCTGGGTCCAATCCTAGGGGTAATGCAATATGCAATGCAATCCTATTACAATGCTTTCCGGTTTTACAGATCTTCGGTCTTCAATATCTTGATCGTCATCTCCACCATCTTCGGATGTCCTCCCACTAAATCTAGTAATTTACATTTAAATTGCTATGACAGATAAGGGATACATTTATCAAGGGGTGGGAACGGGCCACAAACAGGCCCACTTTAAATGATAATCAAATATTAAAAACCGAAATCAAATAAAAACCTATTGCATACACCTAACACATTGGGCACGACTCTCGATCACCCCAATCATGCAATTAATCTAATTAACATGCATAATTAAATAATAGGCCCAAAAATCTCAAAATTTCAAAATCGACCAAAACGGGCCCGATATCGAATATCGGCCCGAAAACTTCACGGGCTGCCCGGGACAGGCCCGAACTAAACCCTAGAAAACAAACCAGCCGTCACGACATCGCCGGAGCATCGCCGAACGGCCGCCGCACGGCGGCGCCCGCCGCCACATAGTGCGCGGCACAAGGCCGCGCGCTGCCGCTCCAAGCGCAGCGCATGTAGCACCCAGCGTTGCTCCAATTCGCGCGCCAGTGCGCAAGACAGGCGGGCAACGGCCGGCCAGCGAGTGGCGCAACGGCTTGCGCACAACGACGGCCATCGCCCGCGCGACATGTGCGACCATCGCACGGCCAGCGCGCAACGAAGCGCGCGCGGCTGCTGGCCATGCGCGCCAAAGCGCGCGCGATGGGCCGCCGCGCGAGGCGGCGGCCGGCCGATCTTAAAAAATTTTTTTTTGTGTGTTTTCAATCGATTCAAAATTCGAAATTCAGATGCAATATGGCAGTATTGTATTGATCAGATCCGAGCCTGAAGCTCTGATACCACTGTTGGCACGCAACGGTGTAGGATCCGGATCCCGCTTCTCGGGGCGCAGCGGAAAACAAAATTGCACGGGAGACGATCAATAGAATAATATTCAAACACAATACGAACCATTCATAGGGTGTTTTCATTGATTACCTTGCTGGCAACTCGTGCCTGGCTCCAACCGGAATTACAAGAACGCCGGCTCTTTACGGTAGGCGACGGTAGATTCGTCAATCAGGTCCACGATCGGAAATGATCTCCCTCCGATCAGCCTGCACTAGAAGACTGATGGATTTTATCACCAACGGATTTACCTCGAAAAGTTGGCCGGAGCAAGTCCGGCGAGGCGACGGCGACGGCGGCGAGGCTTTGGAGGAGAAGGGGGCGGCCGTGTCTAGCACACTAGGTTTAGGGTTTTGTGTTGTGTCAAAGTCTTGTATGATTAAGCCTAAGTCTACATTAAGTAGACTTAATGATGGACTTGGACCGGCCCATCGGGCCCGGGTCCAAATGACGATATCCATCATAACGGCTTCATCACAACTCCGATCGACGATCAGATCAGACCGATCCTCTCAATTTCCAAAACTGAATATTATGATATGAAAAACAATTTTTCAGATCATCAAACCCAAAATTGCAATTTAGTCCTCCAACTTTTGGAAATTGCAATTTGACCCCTGTTGACTTTTCGGAAGTCGCATTTTCGAAAATCATCCTCCTATGCTCAACACATTGATCTCAGTATCCGTGCGGAAATCTCGTATCCAGTACTTGTGTGACCCTCAATGGTTCAGGGATACAGCTAGCCGTGGGCCCACAACCATTGTGGCTCCGAAATCACAATTCCGAACTTGCCCAACGGATCATGGTAAGAGCGCCTAGCAACATCGCCCCATGATCCCCTAGGTATCACTGATAGTGCCTGCAAGAACCAGTTGGTCGTGGTTAGCATACAGTACGGTCCTTTCAATCCATATATCCCGATCAGATCAACGACCATTGGTAAATCGAGAGTCGTTATAGATCCGATAGCTATGCATACATCTTGGAGATCGGATAGTGACATCGCGAGTGTAACTAGGTAAACCCATTTACCTAAAACACTTCTAGTACTCTGGCCAGAGATTTATACACTATCGTCTCCTCAGATTACATAGGATATCCACGCATGTCTGCGAGCGGTGAATCGTCGACAACGATGCATCGACTCCTACACGCATCGGGGCCTCACCCAATCCCGCCGCCTAACAACCCCAAGTGAGTCGGCAAACGGGTCAAAGTGAGGTGCCTATAATGTAGAGCCTCAATGTCGTTTCGAGTCGTGATGACTAATCAGTACAACCAAGACCTTGGACTTATCCACTCGACAAATGGTAACCACTTGAAAAGTCCGAACGAGGGTAGTTCGATAGATCACCAGGTCACTATCTATCTGCATGCTCAGAACATCACAATGTTCCCTACCAATGAAACATGGTACTTCGCATCGCAGATACTAGTCTCCAGCTCGGGCGGCCTTATCCTCATTTTGACGGCCCAATCGACTAGGAACTAATTCAGAAAACACAGTGACTATTAGATGTGTTTCATGATAGCCGTCATACCCACTATCACATCTAACATACACTATAGTTCATTCTAGGTCTTTACTCAACGCAATTGTTAATCATTATACAACACAATGAAAGTAAAGAATGCCATATAAATAAATGCGAATATCATATATAAAGATTGTTTCATACAGGAGTCTATGAACCCACACGCCACAAGTTGGCTATTTGGGCATCTACTCTAACAGTTAGAAGCAAAGATGCGGCATGACTGGCCTCGTCTGTTTGAGAATGCATTGGTTTATTCCATGTACTCTGGTTATTCCATGTGATTTTGTTAATCATTGTTATTGTTTTCTGGTTTGGTGAAGCTGTTGGTTGATTGCTGTTCAGTGGAGTTTTAGAGTTTCTGGTTTCGGTTGTTTGCTGGTGGTATTAGATTGGTTTCAACCTGCTGTATGTAGAATTCTGATTGATGATTTGTGTTTTGATTTCGAGGACGAAATCCTTGTCTTAGGGGGGAGAAATGTGAGGTTGTGGAAATTAATTTGGATTTAATCGGTTTTAGAGTGGATCAAATCAGGTGCGAGCTGATAGACCCATGTTGTTCGAGTAGATCTAAGCTGATCTGATGGTCCCATGCTGATCTATTGACGCTGAGCTGATGTTTTGTAGCGCGTGCTGATTGGATTCAGCTTAGAGGAGACATGAACCCCCTGAACTGAGTATCATCTTAGAGCCTGTGCTGATCTGATATTACTGTAGATTAGATTGTGAGAACTTAATTTACATACTAAGTGTTGACCAAGTGCTAATCATTTTTTGACCATAAGACATATCGCATATCTTTGAGAGCCCGAGCTGATACTCCATCGTGAAAACCTCGTCATTGTTCACCCGACCCTTATCTTTTCTGATAGCTGGAGGTAGGCGGCTCAAATTAGAGCAAGGTTGGTACCTTTGGAATTATCTCTCCAAACCCATCTTTCCCCTACCAATCTTAAGGCCATTGGTTGGCCAGAGAAGGGAGCGTGACGGTAGTCTAAGCATAGTGGTTTTCGCTTTTCAGACTGATTTGTTCTTCAGTTAAGGTAACGGTGACTGTAAGTGTTAGTATTCATTCTTAGCTTCATATAGGACCAATTTTGGTTAGCCGGAGAATTTA
The DNA here is from genome assembly GCA_001598015.1 of Dorcoceras hygrometricum. Lineage (NCBI taxonomy): Eukaryota > Viridiplantae > Streptophyta > Magnoliopsida > Lamiales > Gesneriaceae > Dorcoceras > Dorcoceras hygrometricum. The sequence continues at coordinate 36,705 of KV005686.1, forward strand.
TTTGAGCTGTTCTCTCTTAGTTCTGCTTTTCGATGAGTCTTTCTCGAGCCGAATTCTTTTAGGTTTGAGCAGATTGTAGCTTGGTCGTAGATTAGAACATTTCAGGCGTATTTCTCCACCACAGTTAGGAAGGTTTTGCGTTGCTGGTCTGAGCTGGTTGTCTTCAGTTCACGGGTTCTGTATACAGCTTCCCGAGTTGTTATTATGCAGTGGAGCTTCTGCCAATATTTCTCCACCTTGTTACCCGCGAGCTGGGTTTGAGGTATTGTTGGTGAGAGATGAAGGTACGGGTTGGAACATGTACTTATAGCCTTCGTAGAGTATGATTATGTACTATGTGTTGTTATTCATGTTGTTGCATATGTTGTAGTTTGACATGTGATTTTGAATATATATGTCATGGCATCGAGCATGTGCATATTCATATTGGGCCTTGAGATTTTACTGCCAGCTGTTACATTGATGCTCTGATATGAGCTGTGTCTCTCGTGGAGTGGATTTGTGCATCATACTCCCGAGGAGAGCAATGATGATTCACCGGCTAGCTCCCATCTCCTCAGTTTGCTGTGGCCTAGGTAGGTGGTGGCGGGTGATTGTAGTACACCTTTGTTTTCCGTCGTGGTCGGGCGGATAGCTCCCCTCACTCTCGACGATGAGCCACATCTATTTTCTGTTGGGAACTCCCGGGTAGCTCCTGAATTCCCGATGATATTGCCACACATTGCTTTTGATCGTTTTGGCCTCCATTTTGGTATCCTCTATGTTCTTGTTACCAAACATGCATTGCATAATGCGTTGCATATATCATACGTACTTCGTTTGCTGTTTTAAATTTTTCTCCGTACTAGGATTTGAACCCTTTTCACTTTGGGGCTGTTTTGGTTGCCATTACATGTTATCCGGGTGGGTAGCTGTGCCAGGTGGAACACCAGCTTCTGGAGCCCCTTAGGATTTGATCGAGTGTCCTAGTTCTATAAAGATATAAGTATGTATTGTCGAGTTCATACCAGGGGATGCCTTGAGTAGTTGTTGAGGATTGGTTTGACTTTACGTTGTTGTTATTGGTACTTTTATATACATACTTGTTGGCTGGGAGATTGGATGTTGTTTATTATCTGGCTTTCTACATATATTGTGAGCAGGTTAGCTCTGAATGTGTGGTAAACTGTTTTTAAAGGACTAATATGTATACTTTGTGTATTCTAATGTTTTTACTCTTTATATTTGTATCAGTCCAAAAGAAAAGTTTTAACCCACTTTTAAACTTCTGCATTTATTCGTTAATTGTGTGCTTAATTGGATTATGAGAAACAGGCCTGACAGATAGCAACAATGATGTTTGGTCTGCTAGAAGTCAATTACATAGCGATCCTATCATCCCTTGATACAGTGTTACCTCAATGGCAGTTGGCTTCATCAGAGTAGCTGCGGCTGAACATTTTTCCCTCCTGAACTTCTTCAGAAGTTCCTTGGTGTACTTTGCTTGATATATGAATGTACCATTCTCAAGCTACTTGAATTGTAATCCCTGGAAAAATGTCATTTCGCCCATCATGCTCATCTCGAACTTATCCTGCATCAGTTTATAAAACTTTTCGCACAGTTTAGGATTAGCTGAGCAAAGATAATATCATCAACATAAATTTGGACGAGCAAAATATGATCATTTTTAGTAAATGAACAGAGCTTTATCTACTGTTTCAATCACAAAATCATGATCACTTAAAATTTTGGATAGGGTATCATACCAAGCTCTTGATGCATGTTTCAGATCATACGGAGCTTTGTCCAGATATAGAAATATCTTGGGTTGGCATGATCAACGAAGTCAGTGGGTTGTGTAACATACACTTACTCTGATAAAATGCCATTCAAGAATGCACTTTTACATTTGAAAATTTTTGAAATTTTTATATGCTGCACATGCAAGAAAATGCTAATCTCTTCTAGTTTGCCTACAGGCGCAAATGAGTCATCACAATCTATTCCTTTCTCTTGCCTAAAGACCCATTTAGTACCTATTATGTTCTGATCTTTTGGTCTAGGAACTAGTTTCCATACTTTATTTCTTTAAAATTGACTAAGTTCTTCCTGCATAGCTCTATCCAGCTTGGATCAACTAAAGAATCTTCTACTTTCATAGGCTCTATATGCTAAATCAAAGTCGAGTTAAAATATTCATTTATAATCTGGCCTCGCGTCCTAAGCATAAGGGTTACCGATGACCAGTTCAGGTGGATGATTTCTATTCCACCAAACTAGGTCCAAGGGAACTTCTATGATCTGTTCTGGTTCCCCTGTGCATCTGCTGGATCATCAATAAATTTCCTTGATTGATCAGCTTGGATCACATCTGTTGTATCAGCGTGGATCCCATTTGCTAGATAAGCATAGATTTCATCCATTGGATCAGCTTGTGTCGTCTCTGCTGGATCAGCTAGTGTCTCATTTTGGATCTCTTCTGCTGGTCTTCTTATCTGTAACTCATCATCACTAGATTTAACAATTTTAGTAGCATCTAATCTATTACTTAATTCACTTATAGAAGCAGTAGAATTTAAACTAAAACTGGATTAATCAAATACAACATGTATTGACTCTTCTACTATCAGCATTCTGTTGTTAAAAAATCTATACTCTCTACTGATAATAGAGTATCCAAGAAAAATTCCTATGTTAGCACTCGAACTAAATGCAGTTAAAAAAATGCAATTTTCCATTGTTGTGAATATAACATTCAACCAAAGATGTTAAATATGAGATGTCAGGTTGTTTGCCATTCCATATCTCATAGGGCGTCTTCCCTAAGTTCTTATTAATCATTGATATATTCTGGGTATAACATGTTGAGTTCACAACTTCTGCCCAAACCTTATGAGGAATCCCAAAATCAGCAAGCATAGTTCTCGAAGCCTCTTTTAAAGTATGGTTCCACCTCTCGGCAAGTCCATTCTGATGAGGTGTTCTAGCCAAAGACAAACCCATGCCTGATTCTGTTGTTTTCAAGATAGGAGGATAATTTTTTATTTAAATATTACCCCGATCACTCCTAATCCGATTGATGAAACAAGTTTCTCATTTTGAAGTCGTATAAAAAATTTTATCAGCTGATCCGCAGTCTGATCTTTTGATTTTAAAAATATTACCCAAGTAAACCTTGAGTAATTGTCGATTATAACCAAGGTATATCTCATTCCCCCTATGCTCATCATGGGTATTGGACCAAAAATATCCATATGCAAAAATTTCAGGATTCAGGAAGAAGAGTTACTACCTATGTTCTTGTTAGAAATAAAATTTGTTTTGGTGATAACAAATATAAGAGATCGAACAGTTTATAGTGGTACGATGAAGAGCTGGACAGAACAGCTTAGAACGTAACATACCAGCTCAGAGCATGTTGATCAGCTAAGAGTGGGCATATCATATCAGAACGACGTATGTCAGCTCAGAGTATGTCCAACAGTTTATAACAATGCATTTCAGCTTAGAGAAAGCAAAAAATTTTACAGCGTAGCTACTCAGCTCAGAATGATGCAGATCAGCTTAGAACAAGTCAAACAGTTCAGAAAGCCGAATTTCAGCTCAGATCAAGTCAAACCATTCAGAACATCGGATTTCAACTTGGAGCATGAAGATCAGCTTAGAGAGTCCCGATTCAGTTTAGAACAAGCAGTTCAGCTTAGAGCATCACTTTTTAGTTCAGGTCAAGCAAAACAGATTTAGAGTGATTTAGAACAGTTCAGATTGAAGCTTCGGAACTAGAACAGTGCAGGAATCTTCTTAGAGAAGATTCAGATAAGAACTTTGTACAAAGAACAACTTACAGCTTAGACAATACAGAAAACAGCTTAGAGCAGAAACGACACAGAGAACAGCCAGAGCTCCAAAATAATTTTCAGTTTAGAGCATATAAGAATTGAGATCAAAGCTTGAAGAGCTAAGTCTCAGTTCAGTATTGATGTTATCAGTTTATAGAACAACTCAGAAGAACGTTTGCCAGATCAGCTCAGTACTGTATATCAGATCAGACCTGGAAAAGATTCAGTTTCAGCAAGAGATCAGCTCAGACATTTATGGATCTGATTTCAAGAGCAGATTACTATTTTTCTCGTAAAATCTTAGAGCTTACATGCTTTCAGAACACGTCTACAGAGAACATCTAAGAAAGTACAGTTATCAATTTTAGATGTGATTCTATCAGATCAGATTAAATCAATCATATGCTTAATTACTGGCCAATTTATCGAATGATATTTCTGGACTTAACTGTGCCTTTCCTGTGATTATGGAAAAATTAAAGACAAGTTCTTCGTAGAAGGAAAGAAATCAACTACTCGGTATAGCATATCATTTGCCGATTGATAGAGATGGAGAACTCTATATATACAGAACGATGAAAAGGAGCAACACATGATTACGAACTCTGACATTCACAATTATGCAAACAAACTTACGCTACATACTGTTACGCTGCAGCATTCACATCTCACAAAAGCTCACTGTTCATCATCATCTTCATCACAACCTACTCTCAAAAGCCTTAAAATTATTCATTAGTGTTGTAACCACTGTGTAGTGTTGTGCCCTTACTTTAAATCATAAAAAGAGTGCATAGAAAGTGTGAAAGCCTAAACAGCTTAGAGCTGTCGTTGTATTTGCAGAACAGATTACGCATCTGTTTCTATCGTAGAATTGCTAGGAGTTCTTGCAGCTTGCGGGCTGTCGGATCGGGTTAGAGCAGGAGCTGCTGTAATCAAATCTTCTAATGGAATCCTTCCTGTTCAAGAAAGAAGGGGAGACGTAGGAGTTTAAGCTCCGACCTTTCAGAAACAAACTCTTGTCCCTTTTACTTTATTGCATTATCTTTTTAGCTTTTATTTACTGCTTTCAGCCTTAGATATTATATATTTGTTCACTGTTTGATCGGGTATATTCTGCACATTTTCTTGTTAGTAGCACACTGAGATCCTCCAAAGCTGGTAACACAGAGTAGAGGCAGCCGATGGTTTTAAAAATCTTTTAGAAAGGAGTTTTCGGAAAATCTGTGAAGGGTTCATTCATCCCCCCTTCTGAACTCCCGAGCAATATTTAAATTGTATTTTCGATCCAACAAGTGATATTAGAGCACGGTCATCTCAGTTTCTGAACAACTGTGCTTATTTACAATCATTAAATATGTCAATCTCTCACAATAAAACTCCTATGATTTCTAAGGATGAATACGACGTCTGGAATTTCAGGATGCAAGATCACCTAGCGGCTCAAGATGACGATATGTGTTTCGTTATCACATATGGACCTATAAAGATTATGAAGCCAAACACTGCTATGGCCATCTCCTCCAATGCAGCGCAATGGGTTGAAAATCCTAGACTGGAATGGACGTCAGATGATAAAAAGAAAGCTAACTTGGACAACGTGGCAAAAGATATCATTTACAAGACATTGGACAACAACATTTTCAGCAAGATCCAGACTTGTGTCACGGCCAAGGAAATATGGGAGAAACTAATTCAGATCTGTGAGGGCAATGAGGAAAGCTCACTGTGGCCCTGCAGAAATTTGAATCAATGAAGATGAACTCTGGTGAAACATTTACTGAGTTTGATGAAAGATTCAGCTCTGTGGTGATAGAGCTGACCAGATTGGGCAAAGAATACAGCAACAGAGAGCTAGCGCTGAAAGTCATTAGAGCTCTTCCCCAGGAGTGGGACGTAAATACTATGACTATGAGGGAATCGAAGGACCTCAACAAAATGGAACTCCATGATTGTTTTGCAAACTTGACGGCCTATGAATTTGAATTGGTGACCAGATCAGAAGAAGGACCTTCCACGTCCCAAACCTACTCAGGAATTAGCTGTAACAGAAGAGAAGCCACAGAATATAGATGAGCAGATCAGCAACGATGCTATGTCTCTCTTCGTTAAGAAGTTTGGGAAATTCATGAGAAGAACTCAATCACCTTCTTTTTCAATTAAAGCACATAAATCTGAACAGAATACTACTGATGATCTGAAATGCTTTGAATGTGGCAGGCCAGGACATTTTGATACGGACTGCAGAAAAACCAAAGCCACATTATAAGAGAACTTAAGATCGTAGACGACACCGCACTGATAAGAAGCCATCGGGATCGCAAAGTGCTTGTAGCAGAGGAAAGCAAAAGCAAGTGGGATTATTCTGATTCAGATGAGAGCACCACTAGAAGCTCATCAAGCGACAATGAAGAGGATGTACAGTGTCTGATGACGGATGACACTGACGAGGTATTTTATTTCTCTAACAATATGTTTACACGAGAAGACATTGTTAATGCACTTAACGAAATGGTCTATGAGTACACACGTTCGAGGATGTTAAAGCTGAAAACGAGTGTTTGAAAGACAAGTCAGATGACGCAAGATTTTTACAGCTTGATGATTCAGACAGTCTAAAAACTGAGTTAATTAAGCTGAAAATAGAGAATGAATCTTGAAATCCAAGTCTAATGAGCTCATGTCTGAAAATGGTAGACTAAATCTGGTGTCTGAAAATGTTAGACTAAATCTGGTGATGAGCTCTTGGACAAAATCTTATATTTCATTAGGCAAGCTGCATAAAGTCCAGAAACCATTTAATGATAGAACTGGACTGAGCTTCAGATCTGGAGAAAGCAGCTCTAGTGATACTAGTACTCAATCATATCTGGCAGATGACAAGCTCAAAAGAATGAGTTTTGTCAAAGTCACTATGATACATGACACACTTGAATCGGTTAAATATGATAATCAGAATGTGTCTAAGCTGAACCAGAAGGAAAAATCTGGTATAGGCTATGCAAACCTGAGATCTCCAAGCCTAACTGACTAAAGAACAGACTAGACAAGGACCGAGCAGAAGCTGGTTCACAGTCATCAGCAAAGGCGTAACTCAATGAAGGTAGGAAGCATAACAGAACAGGTCAGCTCAGACACGATCTGAATGGTCAAAATGCTAAACTAAGGTTCAAAAGATCACACAGTTTTTCAGCATGCACACTAGTGGACACATACACAGGAAAAACTGTCAAGTTAATTCAAGTATGGGTCCAAAAGGGTTAGTCCAATCTGGATCCAAGTGAAATTGGGTACCAAAATTTGTTTTTTGATTGCAGGTTTTCAAGAAGTCTGAATGGTATCTGGACAGTGGATGTTTCAGACATATGACTAGAAATCACAAGCTGTTATCGGACATCAAATACTCTAGAGGACCAAAGATTGTCTTCGACGACAACTCAACAGGTGAAACTATGGTCAATGATAAGATTGTCCATGGTAACATAGTTATAAATGACGTGCTACGTGTTGAGAATCTGTGCTATAATCTGATAAACATTAGTCAATTATGTGAGCATGAGTATGTAGTTAATTTTCACAAACACACATGCACAGTACATAATCCAGCTGGTATGACCGTCCTAACAGGACATAGATCGGGCACTTCTTACAAAGTAAACTGGTCAGATCAGCTGGTGACTGAACCAACCTGTTTGGTTGAAAATTCTTCGGAAGCATGGTTGTGGCATAAACGCATGAATCATACAAATTTTTAAAACTATAGCCAGTCTGTGCAAGCAGGATTTGGTCACCGGTTTGCCCAAGATTGATTTTTTAAAAAATAAATTGTGTTCAGCTTGTCAGCTTGAAAATCAAGTCAGATCAACTTTTAAAAACAAGGTTTGTCAGGCCTCGTAAACAAACACAGAGTTCAACCACGCAAACAATAGCGGAAGCATTTAAATAGTGGCTAAATTTTCGCTTTTGGCCTGACTGATAAAAACATAATTTAAAATACTGCAATACTCAAAATATCCCAGTTAAAATAACACAATACAACAGTACGACATGTATCAAATACAAAACAACAACACTACAACTGAATACAATAAAGCACAGAGCATCCCCCGGCTATCAGTATAGATACATATAAGCTATACGCTAACTGGGACACTCTAACCACCTCCTGGGGCACCTCCAGCTGAGTCAACTCCACGACCAGCTGAATAACCTGAGAAACCTGGACAACACACACAGGCAAACAAACACCAGCCCTAGAGGGACACGGGGTCAAACCCCAGTACGGAGAGCAGCATAAAACAGCTAATGGAAAGCAACAAGTAATATGCAAATGCTATGCATGGGAACAAGGCTACAACCTAAGGTAGGGAGCCAAAGGATCTCAACAGCTGCTCAACAAACGAATCAGATCAACTGAACAACAGTGGACACGGGGTGTGTGAGTATATGGTAGCTACCCACTCGTCTCAACACACGGCACCAGATGCAGAACACAGCTCAACCTGCTGTTGCCCAACTCATGAGGTGTGGGAGCTACCCACTCCGCTCATAGTGGCTAACAGAGCCCAACAGGGAGATGAGGGTGACAGGAGTTACCCGCTCGGCCTCTAAACAAGCATCCTAGTACACACAGATCAGATAAAAAGGCATGGCTAAACAAGATCTGAGCTCAATATGACAAATGTGTGTATGCAACAGATAAAATGTCCAACACAGAACATATACAACGATGCAGGGCATACACAGCAGCACGCATAATAACCGATGCTCAATCCAAAGCTGTAAAACAAGCTCACACCCGTACCTCAAATTTCCTGAGCTACAATTACCACAAAACATTCCCGAGCAACACAGATCTCACACCTGCTAAGCCAAACACTGATACTAGCTCAGGGACAGTCGCACAGAAACTACAAATTGGGAGCTACGAACGCAACCAGCGCTATCCTACCCTTCTGACACAACAGAAGGCTCTAAACGAAGCACAAGGTAGGATCTTAACACTTACCCAACGAGCTACCTGAAGGCAGAAGCAAAAGACTACAGAAGGGAGATGTCTTCACGACATATCCAAGCTTGACGCAAGCCTCCAAAAGCTGTACCAAATGAAGCGTCTTAGCAAGAGAAGTCCAACTCTACCACTCTTACTTCAATTGGAGCTGTCTACCACCGGAAATCGGAGAAGATAAGGTTCGGTGAACAATAGCTAGGGTATCGCAACATGATTCGCTATCGGGAAATATTATAAGTGTCGATCCTGAATAATAAAGAACGAAGGCAAAGTCCTCTATTTAAAGGTCAAATGAAGAACAGAACCCACCGACACTTAAGTCTCAAAACCGATTTCCAACTCGGATCTGAATCTCACATCAGATATGACTCTTCGTCAAAACAGATCCTGACTTACCAAACGACGTTGCGCAGAGTCCACTCTCGCATCTGGACACATCATCCACTACTCAAATCTGAAATGCTAAACGCGTCGCATCGCAACCACTCAGATCCTATCAAAATCTGAAGACCAACGCTACTCGAATCTGAATCTCGCCCGCTAAACCAAAACGCTGTCGTTCCAACTAATCCAAACGACGTAGTTTAGCTATTCGTCACAGAAAACACGCTGGCTCACCTCTAGATGCCTGCGATACCAGATTCCATCACCACAACTGAGCGCGATCGCCCAGCGCTGACCAACACTCACATCTGATCAGTTCCCACGGAAATTCTCCAACTCTCTAGATCTGTTTCAAGGACTTATATGGACCCGATAACTAGCCAAGCCTACCAACTCAAATCTGGCTCATCCCAGATCTGTTCAATCCAGATACTAAACCCGATTAATTAACTCAATTAATCTAATCAACTTTCGGGTCTCACATTTCTCCCCCACTAAAACAAGATTTCATCCTCGAAATCAAACAATAATTCTGGATCAAGAGTTCAAGATAACTGGGAAAACAACCATAAGAAAACATCTACCGAGAAACAACAAGAAACCAATTAGCTACTGGAATCTGATACCATGTTTACTCAAATAGATGAGGCCACTCACGCTGCATCTTCTCTTCCAGTTCCCACATAGCTTCTTCTCTACCATGTTTGCTCCACTGGACCATCACCAAGGGAATGGTCTTATTCATCAGCTGCTTCTCCTTTCTGTCCAAGATCTGCAAGGGATATTCAACATAACTCAAAGTCCGATCTAGCTCCACCTCGTCAGTTCTCAACACATGCGACGGATCTGGCTCATACTTCCTCAACATAGACACATGAAAAACATCATGCAAGGAGGACAGATCTGGCGGCAACAACAGTCGATAAGCCAAAAGACCAGTTCTCTCAACAATCTCATATGGTCCAACATAACGAGGAGCTAATTTTCCCTTGAGACCAAATCTCATAACACTGCGAAAAGGAGATACTTTCAGGAAAACCAGATCACCAACCTGAAATTACAAAGGCCTACGCCTCTTGTTCGCATAACTGGCATGGCGATCCTGTGCAGCTTTCATTCGTTGGCGAATCAGATCTACTTGATCTCTCATCTGCTGCACAAATTCTGGAGAAGACAGCTACTTCTCCCCCACTTCTTCCCAACACACAGGCGATCTACACTAGACAACGAATCTTTCCAGCTACCACTAAAATCCATAACAACAGCTCTCAACATATCCTCTAAAATCTGGATAGTTCTCTCAGATTGGCCATCTGTCTGGGGATGATACGCTGTGCTCATAGTCAATCTAGTACCCAAAGCTGTTTGCAAACTCTTCCAAAACCTGGAAGTAAACCTCGGATCACGATCTGAAACTATAGAAACAGGCACACCATGAAAACGCACCACGAAATCTATGTACAGCTTCGCCACATTCTTCAAAGAATACGTCATACTATAGGGAATGAAGTGTGCAGACTTCGACAACCTATCGATAACAACCCACACAACATCACAACCTCTGTTGGAACGAGGCAAATGAGTCACAAAATCCATAGCTATGTGCTCCCAATTCCATTGGGGCACCTCTAAGCTCTGCAACAAACGACCAGGTCTCATCCTTTCAGCCTTGACTTGCTGAAAATTCAGACAACGGGCTACAAAATCAGCAACATCACTCTTCAAACCTGCCCACCAGTAATGCTGCTTCAAGGCATGATACATCTTCCTTGCACCAGGATGAACACTAAGTCTACTGCAGTGCGCTTCTCTCAAGATCTCCTCTTTCATGTCGATCAGATTTGGCACAAACAACCTGCCACGAAACCTCAAACAACCGTCATACGAGACAGTATAATCTTCTAACTGTCCAGCTCTAACCTTCAGCTTCAACTCATGGATGGATGGATCGATTCTCTGAGCTGCTCTAATGCTCACAACAATATGTGGCTCAACTTGAAAAGAAGACACCACAACAAAATCCTCACCTGGGTAAAACCGCCAACCAGTAGTGCTTAGATGCTCATGGACCTTCGAAATCTGCAACGAAGCCAGCATCACCACTTGAGCCTTTCTGCTCAATGCATCAGCAACTACATTCATCTTCCCAAGCTGATATTGGATCTCACAATCAAAATCCTTAAGCAGCTCCATCCATCTACGCTGTCTCATGTTCAAATCTGTCTGAGAAAACAAATACTGAAGACTCTTGTGGTCTGCATACACCACAACTGCTCACCATACAGATAGTGGCGCCAAATATTCAAGGCAAAAACCACTGTTGCCAACTCCTAGGTAACGAGTATCATGCGGTTTCAACTGACAAGAGGCATACACAATGACTCGAACATTCTGCATTAACACACAATCCAATCCATTCAAGGAAGCATCTGCACAAACAACAAAACCACCTGAACCAGACGGCAGACCTAACACAGGCGCTGAAGTTAGCTTCTCTTTGAGAAACAGAAAATTGTTCTCACTCTGCTCAGTCCAAACAAACCTCTTGTCTTTCCGAGTCAACTGCGTCATCGACTTAGCTTACTAGAGAATCCCTCGATAAAAAGCCTAAAATAGCCACCAAACCCAAGAAACTCGAATCTCAGCAACATTCTTGGGGCGCTCCCTGTTAACAACAACCTCAACTTTATTTGGATCCACAGAAATACCTGCAGCTGAATCAATATGACCCAGAAAAACAACTCGATCTAACCAAAACTCACACTTGGAGAACTTAGCATACTGCTGCGAGTCTCGAAGCGTCTGAAGAACCAACTTCAAATGCTCCTTATGCTGCATCGGAGTCTTTGAGTACACCAAATATCATCGATAAACACAATCACAAACTGATCGATGAATTCTCTAAAGACTCGATTCATCAGATCCATGAAAACTGCAGGGGCATTCGTCAAACCAAAAGGCATAACTAAAAACTCATAATGCCCGTACCTCGTACGAAAAGCAGTTTTCGCAACATCTTGCTCTAGAATGTGCAACTGATGGTACCCCGAACGTAGATTGATCTTAGAAAACACAGCTGAACGCTGAAGCTGATCAAACAAGTCATCGATCCTCGGCAAAGGGTACTTATTCTTCACTGTCGCCTTATTCAACTGCCTAAAGTCGATGCACATCCTCATCGACCCATCCTTCTTCTTTACAAACAAGATAGGATCTCCCCACAAAGACATACTCGGCCTTATGAAACCTTTCTCCAGCAAATCGCTAAGCTGAACCTTAAGCTCCCTCAACTCAGCAGGCGCTAAATGATACGGAGCTCGAGAGATAGGAGCTGTACCAGGTACCAACTCAATGCTGAAGTCTATCTCCCTCATCGGAGGAAAACCAGGAATCTCCTCTAGAAACACATCAGGGAAATTACGAACAACGGGAACATCACTAAGCTCTACGCGCGAAGAAGAAGATGCATCCAAAGCATAGATCATAAATCCAGCATTCTCCAACGACCAGACTAAACATCTCCATCGCAGAGACTAAAGGAATCTTCGACTGGGAATCGTGGACGTAGAAGTTCCACTTCTCTCCAGACTGGGTCCTAAAACGCACAATGCCAAGGAAACAATCCACAGTGGCCCTATAACTAGACAACACGTCCATTCCCACTATACAATCGAAATCCCACATCACTAGCCTGATCAAATTGGCTAACAACACGTTCTTACCAAACCTAAGAATGTCATTCAACTAGATCTCTTGGGACTACAGGCTCGTGCCTGCAGGAGTCGCAATAGACACAACATCACACAAAGTAGTGGTATGCAAACCATGCTCAATCACAAATGCATCAGCAATAAACAAATGTGATGCTCCTGTATCAAACAACACACGCACAGGAAAATCAAAGACAAAACAAGTACCTGCGATCACTCCTCCTCCTAGCGTGCCTTCTGCTTACTCCCTCGTCATGGCATTCACCTGGGCATACTGAGGTCCTGAATACTGGAGCTGGGAAGACTGTCCAAACCGCGAAGGACCAGGCTGCTGAAACGGCCTAAACTGAGGCTCTCCCAACCTCTGCTGCTGAACTGGGAAAGAACGACCTCTAGACGATCCACCTCGACCTACGGTGGGGCTGCAGTATGCTGAGATCCAGACAAAGGACACTGCAAAGTATCCATACTGTCCACAGATGTTACACGAACCTTGCACGCCTACACAATGCGATGTAGGATGCCTTCCTCCACACTATCCACAAAACTCAACCTTGGAACTACCGCTGCTAGAACTACCCGAGCCAGAGGACTAGAACCTGACTTCTTCTTGAACTGACGACCACGAGGCCTAAACCTCTGGTGTCCAGACTGTTGGGCTGCTTGCTGTTGGGGTGGCTGAGACGACTGCATAGACTGGGAAGGTTGCACCCCTGAAACCATTGGATGGTTACCTTGCACCACTTGTGGCCTAACACGAGACATATGGTTCTGCAGTCCCTCCTCAATATCCATAGCTTTGTCCACCGCATCCGCATAACTCGTTGGTGAACCCGCCAACACCAAAGAATACAACTCCTCATTGAGCCCCTCCAAGAACTTGTTCCTCTTCGCCTTCTCTCCGCCAGAAACATGCGGAACATACGCAAGAAGAGAAGAAAATCTCCGGGCATACTCTCCCACGGACATAGTCCCATGTACCAGGTTATCAAACTCACGCTCCCTAGCGTTCACAAAGGATTCCGGAACGTACTCCTGACGGAAGACAGTACAAAAGCTGTTCCACGTAATCCCTACACCTGTCTCCTCTAGAGTCCTCGAAATGCCTCTCCACCAACGCTCGGCAACTCTCCTCAACTGAAACGTAGCCAGACTCAACCTACACTCGTCATCATACAACGATCAAATAACCCGGTAATGTGCTGCAACCAAGACTCCGCATCGAAACTAGACTCATCACCGTTAAACATATGAGGGTTCATCCGCTGAAACCTCGCCATCACCAGTTCCATGTCGTCCACACGGGCTGCCAGCTCATCTACCTCAATCTCAACCTGTCTATCACGACCACGATGAGCGATCAAATAACCCGGTAATGTGCTGCAACCAAGACTCCGCATCGAAACTAGACTCATCACCGTTAAACATATGAGGGTTCATCCGCTGAAACCTCGCCATCACCAGTTCCATGTCGTCCACACGGGCTGCCAGCTCATCTACCTCAATCTCAACCTGTCTATCACGACCACGATGAGGAACACTACGTTGCACTTCCTCATTCTGACCCTCAGATTCTTCCTGAAACTGCCCTCTACCTCTAACTCTACGTCTAGGCGGCATCTACGAAGGCACTAAGAGGGTAAGGTCACACAGCAACAATTATATCACATAGCAAATAAGCAACATAGTCAAGCACATGCCACATGAAACACTCTGCCTAGACTCAAGTGTGATCAGATGAAATTGAGCTTATCCTAGCTTAAACTCTGATACCAAAAATGTCAGGCCTCGTGCACAAACACAGAGTTCAACCACGCAAACAATAGCGGAAGCATTTAAAATAGTGGATAAAATTTTCGCTTTTGGCCTGACTGATAAAAACATAATTTAAAATACTGCAATACTCAAAATATCCCAGTTAAAATAACACAGTACAACAGTAAATCATGTATAAAATACAAAACAACAACACTATAACTGAATACAATAAAGCATAGGGCATCCCCCGGCTATCAGTATAGATACATATAGCTATACGCTAACTGGGACACTCTAACCACCCCCTGGGGCTCCTCCAGCTGAGTCAACTCCACGAACAGCTGAATAACCTGGGAAACCTGGACAACACACACAGGCAAACAAACACCAGCCCCAGAGGGGACACGGTATCAAATCCCAGTACGTAGAGCAGCATAAAACAGCTAATGGAAAGCAACAAGTAATATGCAAATGCTATGCATGAGAACAAGGCTACAACCGAAGGCAGGGAGCCAAAGGATCTCAACAGCGGCTCAACAAACGAATCAGATCAACTGAACAACAATGGCCACGGGGTGTATGAGTATATGGGAGCTACCCACTCGTCTCAACACACGGCACCAGATGCAGAACACAGCTCAACCTGCTGTTGCCCAACTCATGAGGTTTCGGAGCTACCCACTCCGCTCATAGTGGCTAACAGATCCCAGCAGGGAGATGAAGGTGACAGGAGTTACCCGCTCGGCCTCTAAACAAGCATCCTAGTACGCACAGATCAGATAACAAGGCATGGATAAATAAGATCTGAGCTCAATATGACAAATGCATGTATGCAACAGATAAAATGTCCAACACAGAACATATACAACGTGCAGGTATGCAACAGATAAAATGTCCAACACAGAACATATACAACGTGCAGGTCATACACAGCAGCATGCATAATCACCCATGCTCAATCCAAAGCTGTAAAACAAGCTCACATCAGTACCTCAAATATCCTAAGCTACAATTACCACAAAGCAGTCCCGAGCAACATAGATCTCACACCTGCTAAGCCAAACACAGATACTACTCAGGGACAGTAGCACAGAAACTACAAATTGGGAGCTATGAACTCAAAAAGCGCTATCCTACCCTTCTGACACAATAGAAGCCTCTAAACAAAGCACAAGGTAGGATCTTAACACTTACCCAACGAGCTACCTGAAGGCAGAAGCAAAAGACTACAGAAGGGAGATGTCTTTGCAACCTCTCCAAGCCTGACGCAAGCCTCCAAAAGCTGTACCAAACGAAGCGTCTTAGCAAGAGGAGTCCAAAACTACCACTCTTACTTCAATCTGAGCTTTTTACCGCCGGCAATAGGAGAATATAAGGTTCGGTGAACAGTAGCTAGGGTATCGCGACAGGATTCGCTATCGAGAAATATTCTAAGTGTCGAAGCTGAATAATAAATAACGAAGGCAAAGTCCTCTATTTAAAGGTCAAATCTACTCAAATATGAAGACATGAACCCACCGACACTTATGTCTCAAAACTGATTTCCCACTCGGATCTTAATCTCACATCAGATATGACTCTTCATCAAAACAGATCCAGAATTACCCAAACGACGTCGCGCAGAGTCCACTCTCGCATCTTGACTCGTCATCCACTACTCAAATCTGAAATGCTAAACGCTTCGCATCGCAACCACTCAGATCCTATCGAAATCTGAAGACCAACGCTACTCGAATCTGAATCTTGCCCTCTAAACCAAAACACTGTCATTCCAACTAATCCAAACGACGTAGTTTAGCTATTCGTCACAGAAAACACGCTGGCTCACCACTAGACGCCTGCCATACCAGATTCCATCACCACAACTGAGCGCGATCACCCAGCGCTGACCAACACTCACATCTGATCAGTTCCCGTGGAAATTCTCCAACTCTCTAGATCTATTTCAAGGACTTATACGGACTCGATAACTAAGCCAAGCCTAACAACTCAAAGCTGGCTCATCCCAGATCTGTTCAAGCCAAATCTGGTCTATACTAAACCCGATTAATTAACTCAATTGATCTAATCAAATTTCGGGTCTCACAAGGGTTGTAACTCGTCTTCCCGGAGCTTGGAGCTGTTGCACATGGACCTATTTGGACCTGTCCAGATATCCAGCTTAGGGGGAACGAAGTATACCCTTGTGATTCTTGATGATTACTCCAGGTTTACCTGATTAATATTTTTAAAATCAAAGGATTATACCGTGGACCAGCTGATCAAATTTTAAACCTTCTTCAAAGTAAAAAATCTTCTTCTATTGATCGGATTAGGAGTGATCATGGTACTGAATTTTTAAATCAAACTTTATCCTCATATCTTGAACACAAAGGAATCAGATATGAGTTATCTGCGGTTAGATCTCCTCAATAGAACGGGCTTGCTGAGTGCCGTAACGGTACTTTAAAAAAATCCGAAGAACTATGCTTGCTGATTCCGTGATTTCTCAAAAATTTTGGATTGAAGCGGTGAACACTGCATGCTATACACAGAACAGATCAATGAATAACAAGAAGAAGCAGAAGACACCATATGAGATCTGGAATGGCATGCAACCAAACATTGAATATTTAAAGTTTTTGGTTGTCGTTGTTACATTCATAAAAATGGTAAAATGCATTTAACTGCTTTTGATGCACGATCTGACATTGGTATCTTTCTTGGTTATTTAGTTGTTAGCAAAGCTTATCGTGTTCTCAATAATAGAACGATGACAATTGATGAATCAGTTCATGTTAGATTTATCTAGCTTTTCTTCGAATTCTATTTCATTGCTTAATGTTATTAGCAACCGGTAAGAAGATACTAATCTCCTTGAATCAAGTGATGATGAGTTACAGTTTCAAAGACCAGCAAAAGTTATCGACACTGAACCAGATCGCATGCTAGCTGATCCAGCTCAGGAGCCAGCTGATGTAGATAATGTGCAAGCTGAACCAGATCGCGTGCAAGCTGATACAGCTTAGGGACCAGCTGATGCAGATTCTACGCAAACTGATGGAAATCACGCACAAGCTGATGCCCCAAAAATACCAGTAATCTACCTGGATGATGAGGATGAAGAATCTACTCTACCTGAGGAAGCAGCAACCTCCTAGGGATCTAGTCTCCGATGGAATAAAAAGCATCCACCTGATTGGTCATTGGCACTGCACCTCTTAGGACACGAGGCCTGATGATAAACGAGTATTTTAATTTTGCATTCATCTCACATATAGAACCTAAGAAGATAGATAAGCCTTAGCTGACCCAAGCTGGATAGAAGCTATGCAGGAAGAACTTAGTCAATTTGAACGTAGGAAGGTATGGCACTTAGTTCCTAGACCAACTAATCAGACTGTAATAGGAACTAAATGGATCTTTAAGAATAAATTAGATGAAAATAGTAACGTATGAGAAATAAGGCTAGAATAGTTGCTCAAGGCTATCGGCAGGAAGAAGGAATAGATTTCGATGAAACATTTGCACCAATATCCATATTAGAAGAAATACGCATTTTTCTTGCATATGCATCTTTTAAAAACTTTAAAGTTTATCAGATGGATGTTAAAAGTGCATTCTTAAACGACATCCTAAACGAGAAAGTGTATGTTGCACAACCTCCTGATTTCGTAGATCATACCAGACCAGATTGCGTATACAATCTGGATAAAGATCTGTACGGTCTGAAACAAGCACCAAGAGCTTGGTATGATACCATGTCCAAATTCTTAATTGATCATGATTTTACTCTTGGATCAGTAGATAAGACTCTATGTAAGTTTGTTAAAAACAATCACGTCTTATTAGTC
Source organism: Dorcoceras hygrometricum (assembly GCA_001598015.1). Lineage (NCBI taxonomy): Eukaryota > Viridiplantae > Streptophyta > Magnoliopsida > Lamiales > Gesneriaceae > Dorcoceras > Dorcoceras hygrometricum. The sequence continues at coordinate 55,222 of KV005686.1, forward strand.
CACATCTATGTTGATGATATTATATTTGGTTCGACTAATACTAAACTGTGTGAAAAGTTTACAAAGCTGATGCAGGATAAGTTCGAAATGAGCATGATGGGGGAGCTTACATTTTTCCTACGACTACAAGTCAGACAGCTTGAGGATGGAATCTTCATAAATCAAGCCAGATATACATAGGAGCTTCTAAATAAGTTCGAGATGATCAAATGTTCTCCAGCTGCTACCCAATGAGTGCTTCAATCAAGCTGGACAAGGAAGAAGCTGGTACTGCCATTGATGTAACAATGTATCGCCGTATTATAGGCTCCCTGATTTACCTTACTGCTAGCAGACCAGACATCATGTTTGCTGTCTGTATGTGTGCTAGATTTCAAGTAGAGCCGATACAATCACATTATATTGCTGGTAAAAGGATTTTAAAATATCTTATAGGTACTCCTAACGTGGGTCTTTGGTATCCCGAAGACTCCAGCTCAACTGATCGGATATAGTGATGCAGATTACGTATGATGTTGCATTTACAGGCATAGCACAAGTGAAACATGTCAGTTCCTAGGAGATCATCTGATCTCATGGTTCAGTATGAAGTAGACCTCAATTGCCACGTCCATAGCTGAGGCAGAGTACTTAGCAGCTGGGAGCTGGTGTGCTCAGATTCTTTGGATTCAACATCATCTCAGGGATTTTGGCATTGATGCCTCTGAAGCACCGATATTCTGAGACAAAATAAGGGCTATAGATATCACGCAGAACCATGTGCTACATTCACGAACCAAGCATATTGAGATTAGACATCATTTTATCAGAGATCACGTGTTCAAGAAGGACTTCAGGCTAGAATACGTTTCAACAGAACAGCAAGCTGCTGATATATTCACCAAGCCACTGCCTGACGCTAAGTTTTCTTATTTTAGAAATCTTCTTGGTCTCCTAGAACTGCCCTAATATGTTTAATGCAGGTGATCAAGAGTTTCTAAGCTTATGGGGAACCTTCGGTTTATGGGGAACCCTTCAGATTAGGGAACCTTCAGCTTAGGGGAACCTTCAACTTACAGGAGAACCTCAGCTTAGGGGGAACTTTCAGATCATAATAAGCTTTAAGTCACTGAATGTGAGTGAGCGAAATCATTCAAATTATGCACATATATAGTTGATGCTTATCCCCGAGCTGATCTGATTTACCCCTGCTGAAATAGTAAATATATGGTTGTGACTTCTTTCCATAATTGACGTATTTTCAAAATCTAGTTTTTTCTGCATACGCATCTAGAAATCTTGAAACGTATCTACTATTTCTTGCAAGTCTATCTTTCAAATCAAACCCGCCAATGGCTGCATGACATGTATAATGTCAATGTTTGCCAAAACACAACCACTATTTTTTTTTGCCGTTTACTACTTCTCGTAATACTTTATATTTGCTTAACGCTTGATTACTATCACTACCTTGTTGCTCCTAAATTTTCTTGCAGAAATCTCTCTCGCATTCTAGCAATCTAATATCAATGGCCTTTTTTTCACCCGGACCGCACTCCAAGTCAATTTTGAGTCTGTTCTCCGCCTTCCCAACAGGGGACTGGTGAAGATGTTCCAATCTCTGGAGTCACCAGGACTCAGAAGCTTCCTGGGATGCAATGCAGCGATTTATGAGGAGGATATTCAGACCTTCTTTGCCAATGCCAGACTGGAGGGAAATACTGTGATCAGCACAGTCAAAGGTTCATCAGTGGTTATTACTGAGAAAATGTTTGCTGGTTTCTTTAAGCTGCCCACTGAGGGGCTCGTAATATTGTCAGAATTGCCGGATAGGTTGGTTGCACAAATGGGGTTGGAGTTTTCTGAATCCAGTGTCGATAAACAGTTCTAGGAAGAAGAAAGACATGAAGTTGGAATATGGTTTCTTGCACGATATTATAGCCAAGGCACTCACTACCAAAACTGGACCTTTAGATGCTGTGATCCACAGCCGATTTGATATGATGGTGGCTTTCATGGGAGGTATCAAAATCAACTGGAGAAAAATCCTCTTCAGGATCCTGAAGGAAATGGTCGTGCCATCAACCAAGCAGGCTCAAGGTTTTGGTGTGCAGCTGTTCCTGCTGATGAAGGGAGTACTCATATTATAACTGGGCAAGTCCACGACCCTTCCCTTCTTGAGAATTTTAACTACCAAATCTGTTGGCACCTATCTTAAAGAAATATCAGATCGGACGAAGTCTGTAAAGGAGAAGAAGTGTTTGGTGGCTCAGAGAAGGTAGAAGTTGTGAGGACTAGAAATTGTTAAGTACGATTTATTAGCTAATCAGATTTGGATTAAGATTAGCTAATTGAGTTTCTGATTATCGGGTTTTCAGATGAGAGGATTTGGTGATTTTCAGAATTTCAGATTTAGTGAAATCTGGATGTTCAGATGTGACCCTCGCGTGTTTACGTGAATGTCCGTGAGGAGGGAGCGAAACGCTGTCGTTGAGGTGCTAATCAGATATGGCGTTGCAAGAGGTAATGCGATGTTGTAGCGAGTATTCAGATTTGACACTAGTAAGTGGAATCTTTTTAGCGGGCGTGAACAGATGTGAGCGTTTATGTGGTCAAGTCTGGATGAGTGTTAGCGGGATCTGTTTGAGAGCGGGACCCTATGATACATCGTTTTGTTAAGTAGCGCGACACCGTTTTGATTAGAAGTGCGTGTTTTGTTTGGAGAGTCAGATCTGAGATAGCATAGTCAGAGGTGAGTGAAAGCTGAGGCCAGATTTGAGGGACTTCTGTTTTAGCGATAAGATCTGGATTTGCTGGTGATTGACTTTCACTGTAGCATGGACTTGGGGAATTTAAATTAGGTGTCGATCAACACTTAGAGTATTTTCGAACCTGATATTTCTTATCTTCATCCCCGATAACCCTCGATTGGTACTGTTCATCCGAACCATATTTCCATCAATTGTCGTCGTTTTACGCTGTCGTTTGGATCAAGATTGGCAGCACTGAGCTCGTCTTCTCTAGAGCGTTCGATTGATACCAGTATGGAGACTGGAGTCGCCGGATTTGAGGAGCGCGAAGTTGTTGCAGTGTTCGTGTATCTTCATGATTATTGAACCGTAGTTCTTCTGTTCTTTATCAGCTTTGGATAAGTGATTTCTTTCCATTTTAAGCTTCATTAAGAGCTGAGTGGTGCTCTGTAGAGTTGAGGTAGCTGAGTAAGCTACGAGGCTTTAGAATTTAAGCTGTATGAGTTCATATTTGAGTTGATATTGAGATATCTTAACAGATTTGAGCTGGTAGTGGCTTCTGTTGAGTTCTTTGTGAAGCTACTAGGGCAGTAGACTTGTGCTGGTTGCTGCGTCTTTGTTTTTGTAAGATCTGTTGAGATAGAAGCTGAATTGAGGTACGAATTGAGCTAGATTTTAGTAGCTTTGTTATCAACTTTGGGAATTTCTTTCGTGTATTAGTTGATGTGCTTTGTGTTGATTGTACGGTGTTTCTGTGCTCATATTTGTTTTGTGCGTGAGATATATGTATGATTTTTAAGCACGAGTCTGCTGTGCATTCACGCATACATATTGAGCCTGATCCTTTGAGAGCTGAATTCCTTTGCATGTTGTGATAGGCCGGCTGAGTCGTCGCGCCTGAAAGGTCCAATGCTGTTTTGATGTGGTGTCCGGCTGAGTCTTCGTGCCTGAATACCACTGCCTTGTGATGGTCGGCTGAGTCGTCGCACCTGAAGATCACAAGATGATGATTATTGATGAGATCTGCATAGCTGAGTCGTTGTGCCTTGTCTACCGATGATTCTTGGTAGCCCTTTTCATGCATTGCACGATTGAGATATTCCATTGTCTGATATGATAGATGCTTTTATTGTGCTTTCGTACTGAGGTTTGACCTCGTTTATTTTCCCTGTTTTGGGCTGTTTTGATCGGTGTTGGCCATTACAGGTTCTTCAGGTAACCAGGCTGGACAGAGTGGAGCTTCAGCTGGTCGATCCCCTTTTTGATCTGAGTCCCAATTGTATTGATATATTATATTGAGCCAGGGGATGTCATGCGCTTTTATTTAATTGGGGGACCTGTAGTTTATTGACTACTTGTTTTATCGTATGTTGTATGAGTTTTGAGTTAAACTCTTATTTTGAGTATGAATGTATTTTGAATGATATTGGATCAGGCCTATATTCGAAAATTTGTAGCCCATATTTTTATGATGCTTCCGCATAGTTGTGACTAATTGATGTATTAGCACACTGGGCCTGACAGAAGTAACCAAAGCCAAAAGGTTGAAGGAAGTGTGCACCAGAGCTGATGTTTTTGTTCAGCCAGCAGTCAAGCGTAAACGCACTACTATTGGGAAAGCTGCTGTGAGTCCATCAGTTCCTATTCATATGACGCGGCCTCCAAAGCGCAAACTCACTCTGTTGGAGGATTCTGATTCTGAGGATCCTAAGCCATTTCTGAAAGAAACCAAGGTGTCAGTACCTGATGAGGAGTCCTTGTCTCTAGAGGATCTTATACAGACTTGTCCAACAAGACCTTTTCCTCCTTCGGTGATGTCCAGAGAGCCGCTAACTGAGGTCAGGTGGAGTCAGGGAATTCATATCAGAGAAGTGGACTGGCGCACCAGATCTCTTCCACAGATTGCCCCTACTGATAAAGGAAACAAGGTTTTGGTTGAGAAAGTCAAGGGCAATCCGGTTAAGGAGATGGTGAGTTTAATCTTTGCAGATTTTGAGTTTTACGTATAGGTTAGAGACTCTGTATTTGCCAAAGTGGCTCGCTTAGAACGGGACTCGTGGATCAATGGTAGGGCATTGAATATCTCATTAGTAGATAATATGGCTAAATTGTTTCAAAGGACTGAGACAGAGTGTCTTCGAGAAGCCTTCAAGCAAAGATTGCTAGCACATGCGAAGTTCAGAGCATTATTCTTTAGAAAACTGTTGAATGCAAGGCGGAAAAATTTTGTCCCCGATGACGTCTTTGCACTCGTAGACATGTTAATTATGGACGTGCTAGCTGAGGCTAACATGACTGCAATGGTAGCTTATCTGGGGCTTAGGAAGCAGCACAAGATGGTGTGAATGCTTCCAGGGCCCTCAAATCTTTTTTTAGGACCAGATGAGGGTACAAAAGTTGATTCAGTTCTCAGTTCCCCGTAACAGTCAGTGAAACAGTGTACAGATTTAGTGGTTCATCCGTCAGCATAGTTTACAGAGATTATTCCAGATGCAGTTTTCAGAGCTTATCAGCACGGGCAGCATGCTTATCAATTTTGTGGATTTTTCGAAGAAGGTTGTGGGGGACTGAGAACTGTAAACTGTACTAATAGATGTACAACCAAATCTGTACACCGTTTCAGTGACGGTGTTGGGGGACTGAGAATTGAACATCCTGCTATATCCTCATCTAGTCTTGAAAATAGACTTGAGGGTCCTGGCAGTGTCCACACCAACTTATGCTGCTTCCGAAGCCCCAGATATGCTACCACTGCAGTCCTATCAGCCAGAACATCCAAAACCTGGAGGTATATGCTTGCGAGAGGGTGTCTGGGAAAAAAGTTTTTCCGCCTCTCAAGCAGAACCTTGCGAATAAAAAATTCTCGGAGGTTATCATGTACCATCAATCTTTGCTTGAAGGCTGTTCGACTACAATCTGTCTCGGTCCATCGGAGCATCTTGGCTGCATCATCCTTGAAATTGTCCTTTAACCACTTAGGTTGTTCAAACCCCGAAATCTGTAGGTGGTCACACACTCTGATAAATACTGAGTCTCTGATCTTGACGAAGAACTCAAGATCTACAAAAATCAAAGTGATTGTCTCCCTGACTGGATTGCCGTTGACGTTCTCCACAAAAACCTTATTTACTTTATCCACAGAGGCAATCTTCGGAAGAGATCTAGTGTGCCAGTCCACTTCCCTGATATGAATGCCCTGGATCCACTGAATCTGAGTTATCTAATTTCTTGAAGATGCCAAAGGAGGGAAGGACTTTCCCTTAAGAGTCCGATAGAGTGCATCCAGAGATAAAGACTCATCATCGGGTACTGACTGAGCTTTAATCTTCCACAAAGTAGATTGGACCACAAGTGCTGACACCTTGGTTTCTTTTGGAAATGGCTTAGGATCCTTAGAATCAGAATCCTCCAACATAATGAGTTTGCGCTTTGGAGGGTGCGTCATCTGAATTGGGATTGTTGGCCTCACCACAGCCCTCCCAATAGTAATGCGTTTACGCTTGAATGCAGGCTGAACAAAAGCATCAGCGCTGGTATTCACCTCCTCCAACCTTTTGACTTTGGTTGCTGTTGGACTCACTGTGTCACCAGTAGACTTCTTCTTCTCAACATGTTCCGCCAAAGTTGATTTGTTCTTGGCAACATAGGTGCCAACGGATTTGGCAGATAAAATTTTCAAGGAGGTAAGTGCCTTAGACTCCCCCAATTTCAATCGTGGAACCACCTCCAGCAGCACACTCAGCTGCACAACAAAACCTTGAGCCTGCTTGGTCGATGGCACGAGCATTGCCTTCAGAATCCTGAAAAGGATTTTGCTCCAGTTTATTTTGATGCCTCCCATGAAAGCCACCATCAGATCAAATCGGCTTTCGGTCACAACATCAAGAGATCCAGCTTTGGCAGTGAGTGCATTGGCTATGATATCGTGCAGTAAGGGATATTCCACCTCATATCTCTCTTCTTTCAAGAACTGTGTACCTGCACCCTGGACTCAGAAAATTCCATCCTCATCTGAGCAATCAATATTTCCCACCATTCCCCTACTGGGAAAGCTGAGAACTGATTTGAAATTGACTTGGAGTGCGTTCTGAACTAAAAAAAAGGCCATTGCTGCTAGGTTTCTAAGACGCGAGAGAGAATTCTGCAAGAAAATTTAGAGGCAACAAAGTAGTGATGGTAATCGAGAGTTAAGAGAATATAAATTATAATGAGAATTTGAAACAGCGAGAAAATATTGGTTGCGTTTTTGCATACATTGGCATCACACGTGTCAGGTAGCCATTGGCGGGTTTTGTTTTGAAAGCTACTTTGTAAGATATATTAGATACGTTGGCAAAAATACTAGATACGTATGCAGAAACTACTAGACTTCAAAATCCGCCAATTATGGAACGAAATTACAACCATATATTCAATATTTCAGCAGGGTAATATCATATCAGCTTTGGGATAAGTGTCAGCTGTATATGTGCGTAATCTGAATGATTCAGCTCATGCACATTCAGTGACTTAAATCTTATTATATCTGATCTGAAGATTACCCCTAAGATGAGGTTCTCCAATAAGCTGAAGGTTCCCCCTAAACTGAAGGTTCCCTGAGCTAGGCTTCCTTAAGGTGAAGGTTCCCTTAGCCGAAGGTTCCCCCTAAGCTTAGCAGCTTCTGATCACATGTATTCAACAGATTGGGGCAGTTCTAAGAGACCAAGAATGTTTCTAAAATAATAAAACTTAGCATCATAAAGTGGCCTGGTAAATATATCAGCAACTTGTTGTTCTGTTGAAATTTATTCCAGCCTGAAGTCCTTCTTGAGCACCTGATCTCTTATGAAATGGTGCCTAATCTCAATATGCTTGGTTCGTGAATGCAGCAAAGGGTTCTGTGTGATGGCTATATCACTTGTGTTGTCATAGAAGATTGGTGCTTCAGAGGAATCAATGCCAAAGTCCTTGAGCTGGTGTTGAATCCAGAGAATCTGAGCACAGCAGCTCCCAGCTGCTAAGTACACTACCTCAACTGTGGATGTGGCAATTGAAGTCTGCTTCTTACTGAACCATGAGATCAGATGTGTTGGGGATCCGGATCCGCCCCCCGGTGAGGCAGCGGAAGAACATAGAATTAAAGCCGGGAGACGATCAATACGAAAATTTCAATAACGGTTATCGAAATACATAGGGGGTTGAAAACCACTACCTTGCTGGCACTTGTGCCTGGCTCCAACCGTAGTTACAATAACGTCGGCTCTTCACGGTAGATTGCGGTAGATATCGCCAATCCGGTCCACGACCAGAACCGAGACTCCTTCGTCAGCCTGCACTAGAAGCACTGACGAATTCTGCACGAACGGATTCTCCTCGTCGAGTTGGCCGGAAACAACAAATGACGATATGCATCGCTTTGACTTCATCGTAACTCCGATCGCCGATCAGATCGGACCGATCGACTCAGTTTCCGAAACTGAATAATATGATCTGAAAAACCATTTTTCAGAACCCCAGTGCAAAATGACCGTTTTGCCCCTCAACAGCGGGAAACCCCGGTTTGACCCCTGTTGACTTTTAGGAAGTCGCACTTCCCGAAATCATCTTCTCGTGCTCAACACATTGAGCTGAGTATCCGTGCGGGAATCTCGAATCTAGTACTTGTGTGACCCTCAATGGTTCAGGGATACAACTAGCCGTGGGCCCACAACCATTGCGGCTCCGGAATCACAATTCCGGACTTGCCCAACGGATCATGGTAAAGCGTCTAGCAACATCGCCCCATGATCCCCTAGGTAGCACTGATAGTGCCTGCAAGAACCAGTCGGTCGTGGTTAGCGTACAGTACGGTCCTTTCAATCCATATATCCCGATCAGATCAACGACCATTGGTAAATCGAGAGTCGGTATAGATCCGATAGCTATGCATACATCTTGGAGATCGAATAGTGACATCGCGAGTGTAACTAGGTAAACACATTTACCTAAAACACTTCTAGTGCTCTGGCCAGAGATTTATACACTATTATCCCCTCAGATAGCATAGGATATCCACGCATGTCTGCGAGTGGTGAATCCTCGACAACGATGCATCGACTCCTACATGCATCGGGGTCTCACCCAATCCCGCCGCCTGATGACCCCAAGTGAGTCGGCAAACGAGTCAAAGTGAGACCCCTATCATGTAGAGTCTCAATGACGTTTTGAGTCGTGGGGACTAATCAGCACAACCAAGACCTCGGACTTATCCACTCGACAAATGGTAACCACTTGGAAAGTCCGAACGACGGTAGTTCGATAGATCATCAGGTCACTATCTATCTGCATGATCAGAACATCACAATGTTCCCTACCAATGAAACATGGTACTTCGCATCGCAGATACTAGTCTTGAACTCGGGCGGCCTTATCCTCATTTTGACGGCCCAATCGACTAGGAACATGTTCAGAATACACAGCGACTATTAGATGTGTTCCATGATAGCCGTCATACCCACTATCACATCTAACATACGCTTTAGTGCATTCTAGGTATTTACTCAACGCAATTGTAAATCATTACACACATAATGAAAGTAAAGAACGCCATATAAATAAATGCGAATATCATATATAAAGATTGTTTCATACAAGAGTCTATAAACCCACACGCCACAAGTTGGCTAGTTGGGCATCTAATCTAACAATCTCCCACTTGCCCTAAAGCCAACTACTCATCAGACGCAGTCCCATTGTTTCGCGATGTTTTTCAAACAAGGGTCCTGGCAAGGGCTTCGTAAGTGGATCAGCAACGTTGTCCGCAGAGGCGACTCTCTCAACTGCTATGTCACCTCTAGCCACAATATCCCGGATTATGTGGTATTTCCTCAGTATTTGTTTGGATCTTTGATGAGACCTAGGCTCCTTTGCTTGCACAACGGCACCCGTGTTGTCGCAGTACACCGGGACTGGACCAACTCCATTAGGAATGACGCCCAACGCTTGGACGAAATTCCTTATCCAAACGGCCTCCTTAGCAGCAGCTGATGCTGCAATGTACTCAGTCTCAGTGGTTGAATCCACGATGGTGTCTTGCTTGGAACTCTTCCAAGAGACAGCACCACCATTGAGCATGAATACAAATCCAGAGGTTGATTTCGAATCATCCACGTCACACTGGAAGCTAGAATCTGTTTAGCCTTCCAGTTTTAGTTCACCACCCCCGTAGACCATGAACATATTCTTAGTCCTTCGTAAGTACTTAAGAATATCCTTCACAGCCTTCCAATGCAATTGGCCGGGGTTGGCCTGGTAGCGGCTCGTGACACTCAGAGCATATGCGACATCCGGTCTAGTCGAGATCATGCCATACATAATACTACCTATTTCCGAGGCATATGGCACACGTGTCATACTCTCTATCTCCTCATCAGTCTTTGGACACATAGACTTGGATAGAGTGACCCCGTGGCACATAAGTAGGTGTCCTCTCTTGAACTCTTCCATAGAGAACCTCTTAAGTATGGTATCGATGTAGGTAGCTTGGGTGAGTCCGAGCATCCGTTTAGATCTATCCCGATAGATCTGTATTCCAAGAATATAGGATGCTTCACCAATGTCCTTCATCGAAAATCTACTAGACAACCATACTTTAGTTGACTGCAACATTCCTACATCATTCCCAATGAGTAGAATGTCATCCACGTAAAGTACAAGGAATGTCACAGCGCTTTTAACTACCCTCTTATATACACATGGCTCCTCGGGATTCTTGATGAAACCAAATTCCTTAATTGTTTCATCGAATCTCAGGTTCCAACTTCGCGATGCTTGTTTGAGACCGTAGATCGATCTCTGAAGCTTGCATACCTTATGCTCACATCCAACAGATGTGAAACCCTCAGGCTGCGTCATATAGATCTCTTCCTTAATGTTTCCATTAAGGAACGCAGTTTTCACATCCATTTGCCATATCTCATAGTCGTACCA
>KV005686.1:73018-92201 GCA_001598015.1 Dorcoceras hygrometricum
GTATCACTGATAGTGCCTGCAAGAACCAGTCAGTCGTGGTTAGCGTACAGTACGGTCCTTTCAATCCATATATCCCGATCAGATCAACGACCATTAGTAAATCGAGAGTCGCTATAGATCCGATAGCTATGCATACATCTTGGAGATCGAATAGTGACATCGCGAGTGTAACTAGGTAAACACATTTACCTAAAACACTTCTAGTACTCTGGCCAGAGATTTATACACTATTATCCCCTCAAATAGCATAGGATATCCACGCATGTCTGCGAGCGGTGAATCCTCGACAACGATGCATCGACTCCTACATGCATCGGGGTCTCACCCAATCCCGCCGCCTGATGACCCCAAGTGAGTCGGCAAACGAGTCAAAGTGAGACGCCTATCATGTAGAGTCTCAATGACGTTTCGAGTCGTGAGGACTAATCAGTACAACCAAGACCTCGGACTTATCCACTCGACAAATGGTAACCACTTTTAAAGTCCGAACGAGGGTAGTTCGATAGATCATCAGGTCACTATCTATCTGCATGCTCAGAACATCACAATGTTCCCTACCAATGAAACATGGTACTTCGCATCGCAGGTACTAGTCTCGAACTCTGGCGGCCTTATCCTCATTTTGACGGCCCAATCGACTAGGAACATGTTCAGAATACACAGCGACTATTAGATGTGTTCCATGATAGCCGTCATACCCACTATCACATCTAACATACGCTTTAGTGCATTCTAGGTCTTTACTCAACGCAATTGTAAATCATTACACACATAATGAAAGTAAAGAACGCCATATAAATAAATGCGAATATCATATATAAAGAATGTTTCATACAAGAGTCTATAAACCCACACGCCACAAGTTGGCTAGTTGGGCATATACTCTAACAAGATGATCTCCTAGGATTGGCATGTAGCACATGTGCTTCGCCTGTCAATGCAACATCCTGCATTATCTGCATCACTGTACCCGACCAGTTGAAAACTGGAGTCTTTGGGATACCAAAGTCCCATGTTAAGAGTACCTTTAGATATTTTAAAATCTTTTTTACAACAATATAATGTGATTGTTTTGGCTCTACTTGAAATCTAGCACACATACAGACAGCAAACATGATGTCTGGTCTGATATCAGTAAGGTAAATCAAGGAGCCTATAATACCACGATACAGAGTTACCTCAATGGAAGTACCAGCTTCGTCCTTGTCCAGCTTGATTGAAGCACTCATTGGGGTAGCTGCTAAAGAACATTTGTCCATCACAAACTTCTTCATAAGCTCCTTCGTATATTTATCTTGATTGATGAAGATTCTATCCTCAAGCTGTTTGACTTGTAGTCCTAGGAAAAATGTAAGCTCCCCCATCATGCTCATTTTGAACTTATCCTGCATCAGCTTTGAGAAATTTTCACACAATTTAGGTTAGTCGAACCAAATATAATATCATCAACATAAATCTGTACTAATAAGACGTGATTATTTTTAACAAATTTAAATAGAGTCTAATCTACTGATCCAACGATAAAATCATGATCGATTAAAATTTGGACAGGGTATCATACCAAGCTCTTGGTGTCTGTTTCAAACCGTACAGAGCTTTATCTAGTTTGTATATGCAATCTGGTCTGGTATGATCCAAGGAGCTAGGAGGTTGTGCAACATACACTTCCTCATTTTGGATGTCGTTTAAGAATGCACTTTTAATATCAATCTGATAAACTTTAAAGTTTTTAAAAGATGCATATGCATGAAATATGCGTATTGCTTCTACTCTGGCTACTGGTGCAAATATTTCATCGAAGTCTATTCCTTCTTCCTGCCGATAGTCTTGAGCCACTAGTCTAGCTTTGTTTCTTACTACGTCACCATTTTCATCCAATTTGTTTCTAAAGACGCATTTAGTTCCTATTACTGTTTGATTAATTGGTCTAGGAACTAAGTTCCACACCTTGCTACGTTCAAATTGACTAAGTTCTTCTTGCATAGCTTCTATCCAACTTGGGTCAGCTAAGGCCTCATCATCTATCTTTTTAGGTTCAATATGAGAGATTAATTCAGAATTAAAATATTCGTTTATCATCTGGTCTCGTGTCCTAAGAGGTGCAGTAGGGTTAACGATGACCAATTCAGGTGGATGATCTTTATTCCACCGGAGACTAGGTCCGTAGGAGGTTTCTGCTTCCTCGGGTGGAGTAGATTCTTCATCCTCATCATCCAGGTTGATTACAGGTAGGTTTGGGGCATCAGCTTATGCGTGATTTCCATCAGCTTACATAGAATCTGAATCAGCTGGCGCCTGATCTGGATCAACTGGCATGCGATCTGGTTCAGCTTGTGCATTATCTGCATCAGCTGGCACCTGATTTGGATCAGCTGGCACCTGATCTGGATCAGCTGGCATGCGATCTAGTTCAGCTTGGATAACTTCTGTTGGTCTTTGAACCTATAACTCATCATCACTGATTCAAGGTGATTAGTAGCTTCTAATTGCTTATATCATTAAGTGAGGCTATTGAATTCGAAGAAAAGCTAGACTCATGAAATCTAACATATATTGACTCTTTGAAAATTGGGTATGATAATAAATCATGCATAAACAACTCGAACTACTCTGTGAAAATTGAAATCTAAAAGCTGGTTTTAAAACAAGTATGTGATGTAGAAAAAAGTAAAGAAAACAAACGCTGGAATTTTTCTAGAAGTTCGGAGCTGAATCTCCTACGTCTCCCCTTCTTACATTGCTGGAAGGATTCACTAGAAGACTTTGATTATTACAGCTTCTGTAATAACCCGATATCAACAGCCGCAATTTTGAGAACTTCTAGCACACCATGCTACACAGAAGCCCGCAAGCTGTGTGAATTGACCACTAAGAACATGTTTAGTGTCTCTGTTCAAAGACTACATTTGAATTGATTTTTTGCGTTATTCACACAAATAATCTATTCAGCTCTCGGCTCTCATATGTATGAGTGAATCCGTGTGTGAGAAATATTACAGTGTAAGATCACTCTCTCAAATTTTTTCTCACACTGGGAAGTGCTTCTTCTAAGCTGATGTCTTCATCCTCTTCCCAAGTTGTACAGTCGACTATAGTGATTCTTCGTTTAAGCTCTCGGCTGTGCACCAGCTCACACCTGGACATCAGCTATCAGTTTGTACACCAGTTGCCACCTGAGTGTACCAACTCTCGAATATGCACACATTTTTGTCTTTCTTTTTTTATATCAGTTCAGCGTGCATATAATTAGCCACTGGTCTGATATATCTATTGGAAACAAGTTCCTAGATGTTGAAAAGATTCTACAGTTTCTGAAATTGTTGCACCTTGTGTCCTTCATCATTTAATGTGTTTGCATGATTTGTTGACTTTGAACATGTGAGCTCTGTCTCGATTAGACAAATTACTTTGTTTTCTAGTATTTTGAATAAGGCTTGTACAAACTAATTCGTCTGAGCTAATAAGCTTTGATCTGATCTGTTGTGCTCTTATCTAAGCTGCTCTTAGCTGATCTGCTCTAAGCTGTTCTAATCTGATTCTTTCTGCTCTTGAGCTGTATCTGTGCTTCTTCTCGAAGCTGATCTTCTTCTTATCTGCTCTAAGCTGATTGACATAGCGTTGCTCTATTCTGATATACTCTATGTCAGTCCCGGTGATGAAACAGAGATAAACATGCAATAACAACCACAGAAGCATTAAAAGGTGGCTAAAATTTTTCGTTTTGGCCTGACTTAGAAAACATAATTTAAAAATGCACTCTTTAAAAGGTGGCTAAAAATTTTTCGTTTTGGCCTGACTTAGAAAACATAATTTAAAAATGCACTCTTACTCAAAATATTGGTTTTACAACAACAGAAAATCAATCAAAAAGCAGATAACAATACAAGCATAGAGTGACTCCCAAACAACATGCTCTCAAATCAGCAATAGAACATCACACCGATGTATTCCCTCGATGGCGACTCTACTACATACTTATACAATATAAATAACTGGGACACTCTATCCACCTCTTGGGGAACCACCAGCTGAGTCATCACCACGACCAGCTGTGAAACCTGGATAACCTGTACAACACATAGACAACCAAAAACAACCAGCCCCAGAGGGATAGAGGTCAAACACCAGTACGGAGAGCAACATAATACAGCATGCAGATAGAACAAGTTATAAATGCTATGCGATGCATGAGAACAGAGAGATCAAAGGATCCAAGGGACTGTACATGGCTGGATATCAGATATGTAAATGGTCACCGGATGTGTGAGAGAATTAGAGTTACCCAGACGCTCGATCACACATGGTACCAAACACAAACAGAACATGGATGGCTGCAAATCATGTGAGAGAATGGGAGCTACCCAGGCGCTCAATCACACGAAGTACCAGCACAAGCTAGAACAGAAAGGCCATAGTGCATGTGAGAGAATGGGAGCTACCCAGGCGCTCAATCACACGCATCCTATCACAAGGATTAGCTCAACAGTGAAAGACAACAATTCAGCAGATCTCACAGCAGGCTGTTAGCAAAGGCTCACAAAGGAATGAGCATAACAACATGACATGCGTGTATTCATAAAAACAGCTTGCAATATATATCACACATCATAACAGATGCAAGCGAAAACATAGAATTCAACAGCATACACACTGCTCACGTAACAACACATACTCATTTATACACAATCCTATCTCAAAGCTGTAATTATATGCTCACATTCGTATCTTAGCTTCTGAGCTACAATTACCACAACCAGGGTCCCGAGAAACTCAGATCTGAAACCTTCTAAGCCAAAAAAAACATCTAGCTCAGGGACGTAAAGCACAGAAACTCTAACTGGGAGATATTGTTAGAGTAGATGCCCAACTAGACAACTTGTGACGTGTGGGTTTTATAGACTCTTGTATGTGACAATATTTATTTATGAAATACGCATTTATTTATGGCATTCTTTATTTTAATTGTGTTATATAATGTTAACAATTGTGTTGGGTAAAGACCTAGAATGCACCATAGTGTATGTTAGATGTGATAGTGGATATGATGGCTATCATGAAACACATCTAATAGTCACCGTGCATTCTGAACTCGTTCCTAGTCGATTGGGCCGTCAAAATGAGGATAAGGCCGCCCGAGCTTGATACTAGCATCTGCGATGTGATGTACCATGTTTCATTGGTAGGGAACATTGTGATGTTCTGAGCATGGAGATGGATAGTGACCTGTTGACCTATCGAACTACCCTCGTTCGGACTTTCCAAGTGGTTACCATTTGTCGAGTGGATAAGTCCGAGGTCTTGGTTGTACTGATTAGTCCTCACTACTCGAAACGTCATTGAGACTCTACATGATAGGCGCCTCGTGGATATCCTATGTTATCTGAGGAGACAATAGTGTGATAAATCTCTGGACAGAGTACTGGATGTGTTTTAGGTAAATGAGTTTGCCTAATAACACTCGTGATGTCACTATTCGATCTCCAAGATGTATGCATAGTTATCGGATCCATAGAGACTCTCGATTAACCAAAGGTCGTTGATCTGATCGGGATATATGTGCTGAAAGGACCGTACTCTACACTAACCACGACCAACTGGTTCTTGCAGGCACTATCAGTGATACCTAGGGGATCATGGGGCGATGTTGCTAGGCGCTTTACCATGATCCGATGGGTAAGTCCGAAATTGTGATTTCGAAGTCACAATGGTTGTGGGCCCACGGCTAGCTGTATCCCTGAACCATTGAGGGTCACACAAGTACTGAATTCATGATTCCCGCACGGAAACTGAGCTCAACGAGTTGAGAATAGGAGGAGGATTTTAGGGAGTGCGACTTCGTAAAAGTCAACAGGGGTCAAATTGCGATTTACCAAAGTTGAGGGGCTAAACTGTAATTTTGGTCTAGGATATCTGAAAAATTGTTTTTCGCATCATAATATTCAGTTTTGGAAACTGAGTCGATCGGTCCGATCTGATCGTAGATCGGAGTTATGATGAAACCGTGGCGATTTAATTGAACCGGATGTTCATATGGACTTGGGCCTGACCCAAGTCCAGATGGGCCGGACCAAGCCCACTACAAGTCTATTAATTAAAGACTTAGGGCATTAATCACTACACTTGATCACTCATTAAAACCTAGCCTCCAAAAACAGCCGCCCGCCTCCTCTCCTCTCGGCCGAACCCACGCGCCGCCGTCGGCCACCCACGCGCCGCCGCCTCTTCGCCAGACTTGTTCCGGCCACCGCGCTGAGGAGATTCCGTCCGTGGTGAATTTTTCAGATCTTCTAGTGCAGACTGACAAAGGAATCGTAATTCCGGTCATGGACCTGATTAGACGATCTACCACCGCCTACAATTCAAGAGCCAGAATTCCCTGTGAATCTGGTTGGAGCCAGGCGCCTAGACGCCAGCAAGGTAACGATTCAAACATCCTATGTATGTTTATCTTTATTGTTTTAATGTATTGAACGTATCTCGGGGCAAATTTTTAACTTCCGCTGCGCCTCCGGGAAACGGGATCCGGATCCGCCATTGTCGCCGACAGATATAAACTCAACCAGATCTATCCTACCCTTCTAGCACAACAGATAGCTCTAAACGGAGCGTAAGGTATGATCTAACACTTACTCAAAAGAACTACCTGAACAGAAGAACAAATCTTCCAGAACACGAACCAACGACACGATGTAGCTTATTCACGTTCCTCTTCTATCTATCCAAAGCCTTCGAAATAGGTACAGAAAGAACGGTCTTGACAAGGGGAATCCAACGCTACCAGCCTAGATCCAAGCTACACCGTCTACAACCGGAAATCGGAGAATAAGGTTCGGTGAACAGTAGCTAGGGTATCGCGACAGAGTAAGGTTACGAGAAATAATTCTAAGTGTCGGGGAAAGATATGGCGTACGAATGGTCAAATTCCTCTGTTATATAACCCAAATTTATTGAAATCTGGTGAACAGTAGCCACCGACAACTCGAGGCTCACAGCTGACACCAACTCAGATCTGAGTACTTCTCCAGATCTGGACCCTACTCCAAAACTGATTTGGGACTCCTCCAAACGACTTCGCATAGAAGTCCACTCTCCAATTGGTACATGTCATCCCGCTAACACCAAATCTGCTATAGCTAAACGGCGTCGCATCTCTCCAAACCAGAACACTCAGATCTCACGTACGCAGACCAGTCAAATCCAAAAGCTATTAACCGCACCGGTCTACACCAAAACCACGAACCGGGCCAATCCGCTCAATACTAGAAACTTGCGCATCTCAAATCTGGTACCCCCAATTGAAGTCGCTTCGCTACCCGTTCAGGAGATATACAACTAGCATACCTAGAATAGTTTGCGACAAGCACATTTGACCACTAGCCCCGATTACAACCAACCAGCGCTGACCAATTCTCAAATCTGATTACTACTCCAAATTCTATCCAACAGTACAGAGCTGTTCCAAATGCAATACAGACCCGATCACGTTCACAAAGCGTATCTGCTCAAAGCTGGTCCATCGCAGATCTGCTCACACCAGATCTGGTCAATACAAAACCCGATTAATTAAATTAATTGCTCAACTAATCTTTCGGGTCTCACACTCTAAGTTGATTCTGTCTAAGATGCTTTTCTAAGCTGATCTCCCGATCTGATCTGTTCTAAGCTCTGAGCTGCTCTTGTAAGCTCTAAGCTGATATAATACTTTCTATGCTTCAACAGATCTGAACTACTTCTAATCCCTGACCTATTTCTCTGATCTGATCTCATCTGATCTAATATTACTTTGAGCTGATTTTGTAATTTTCTCATCTGAACTGCTCAAAGCTGATCTGAACCGATTATGCTACGAGCTGATCTGATCTGCTCTAACTCAAAGCTCCATTTGACTATTCTACACTAAATTGATTTAAACTTCATAACTGAGCTCAGCTCTTCTTATACTGTACATTTCTTCAGCTTTTAGCTCGGTCCTGATCTGATTTACTAAGCTGCTCTTGCTCAGAGCTGGATCATCTTGGATGTTGTTGGATTGAAAACATAGTTGAAATACAGCTCGGGAGTTCAGAAAGGGGGAGGGGATTGAATGAACTCCTTCACAATTTTCACAAAACTTTCTTCAAAAAGATTTTTAAAACCTTCGACAACTTCTAAGCTGTGTTATCAACTTTGGAGGATCTCAGTGCGCTACTGTTCTGTCGAGTAATAAAGATTATGTGCGAAATGAATTCGATTGAACAGTGAAAAACTATATAATATATAAAAGTTGAAAGCAGTAAATAAAACTAAGTGCAATAAAGTAAAAGTGACAAGATTTTCTTTATGAAAGTTCAGAACTTAAACTCCTACGTCTCCCCTTCTTCCTTGAACAGCAAGAATTCCACTAGAATATTTGATTACATCAGCTCCTGTTCTAACCCGATCCGACAGCCCGCAAGCTACAAGAACTCCTAGCACTTCTACAACAGAAACATATGCGCAATATTTTCTGCAAATATAATGACATCTCTAAGCTGTTTAGGTTTTTACACTCTCTATCGACTCTATTTTTGATTTACAATCAAGACACAATACTATGAAGTGGTTACAACTCAAATGAATATAAATCTGAAGCTTTTGAGAGCAGGTTGTAACGAAGATGATGATGAAAAGTGAGCTTTTGTGCGATGTAAATTCTGCAGCGTAACAGTATGTAGCGTAAGGTTGTAAGCGTTTGCAGAATTGTGTAAATTAGAATTAAAAAGTTGTTCAGGGTCGTGCGTTGCTTCTGTTCATTGTTTTGTATATTTTGAGATCTCTACCTCTATCAATCAGAAAATGATTTGTTGTACCGGCTAGTTGATATGTTTTCCATCTTTGAAGAACTTGCCATTTCTTCTACCCGAATCACAGGAATGATACCGTTAAGTCCAGAAATAGCATCCGTAATCTAGCCAGTAAATAAGCATAAAATTGATCTGATATGATAGAATCATGTATAAATTGATATATGTATGTTCTGAGTTGGTCTCTATAAACGTGATCTCAAAGCTTATAATATCTGAGCTGTTACGGGAAAAACTATAATCTGCTCTTGTGATATGATCCAAAACTATCAGAGATGATCTCTGCTGAACTTAAACTCTTCCAGCTCTGATCTGATATACAGTACTAAGCTGATCTAGAAACTGTTCCTCTGAGCTGTTCTGTAACTGATAACATCAATACTGAACTGAGACTTAGCTCTTCAAGCTCTGATCTGAATTCTTATAAGCTCTAAACCAAAAACTAGTTTTTGAGCCCTGAGCTGGTCCCTGTGTAGTTTCCACTCTAAGCTGTTTCCTGCGCTGTCTAAACTCTAAGTTGTTTTCTGTACTGTCTAAGCAATAAGTTGTTCTATGTACGAAGCTCCGATCTGAATCTTCTCTAAGATGATTCCTGCACTGAAGCACTGTTCTGATTTCGAAGCTCCAATCTGAACTGTTCAGAATCACTCTAATCTGTTCTTATTACCCTGAACTGAAAAGTGATGCTCTAAGCTGAACTTTACTTGTTCTAAGCTGAATCGCAACTCTCTAAGCTGATTGTCTTGCTCTGAACTGAATTCCGACGTTCTGAACTGATCTAATTGCTCTAAGCTGAATTCCGAAGTTCTGAACTGTTTGACTTGCTCTGAGCTAAAATCTAACTTTCTGAGCTATTCGACTTGTTCTAAGTTGATCTACATTTACCTGAGCTGAGTAGCTTAGTCGTAAACTGTTCTGCGTTCTCTAAGCTAAAATGCATCGCCGTGAACTGTTAGACATAATCTGAGCTGATATACATCATTCTGATATGATCTGCCCACTCTTAGCTTATCAACACGCTCTGAGATGGTCTGCGATGTCCTAAGCTGTTATGTTCAGCTCTGCATCTTATCACTGTAAATTGTTCGATTTCTTGTATTTGTTACCACCAAACCTCAAATTTTATTTTAAATTTACCCCTTTTTTGTGACGACGAAACTTAGCAGCAAAAATTTCTTTTATTAATCAACGAAATTTTTGAAGTACAAGAACTGATATTTTTCCTTAAAACTGAAAACAATCTTTCTCAAATCAATCTGCACTTCCCACTATTGTCTCTGTATCTATCACCACTGCTACTCTACCCTTTTCTGCTGCTGCTGCTACCACCTTCCCACTTTTTGACAGCACCAGCTCTCTTAAGATGTGCAACTACTTCTGCTAGCTGAGAGTTGAGGAGGAGAGGATCGAATTCAATTCGGATGATTGTTTCTGTGCCTCTTCATGTAGCATAATTCTAATAGCAGTATCTCCGAGGAAAGGTCAGCTTTGAGCTTGTCTCCCCTCCTTAGCAAATCCAAGTGTTGTCTCCACTGTTTGTTGACTAGTGCCATGTGTGACGTACGCAGGTATTCGATACTGAGTTCTAAAGACTTCATCCGTTCAGCGAAGTCTGATTTGAAGGATGACAGGAGATCTTGAGATTGAAATTTCTCTGAAGTGATGCTGGACACCAGATCCCGGAGTTGAGCAGTTGTCTGCGCAAATGATGAAGCATTGTTGGAGTCAATGAAATTATGATCTATCTGTGCTGGGTAACTCTCTTCATATACCACCTCAATAGGTTCACATGCAGAAAGAGAGTTAAAGGATTCTGCATGTGTACCATCTTCAAAGAATCCACAAAATTTTTCAGCACGCTGCTCATGCTGAAAAGCTCTGAACACTGCATTCGGAATAGTCTCTGTAACCTGTACTGATGGATGAACCACCAATATGTACACTGATTCACTAACGGTTGCTAGGAACTGAGAATTGAACAAACTTCTGTATCCTCATCTGGTCCTGAAAATAGATTTGAGGGTTCTGACAATGTCCACACCAGCTTATGATGCTTCCGAAGCCCCAGATAGGCTACCATTGAAATCCTGTGAGCATCAGCTAGCACGTCCATAATTAAAATGTCTACGCGTGCAAAGGCGTCGCTGAGGAAAAAAAGTTTTCGCCTTGCATTCAACAGTTTTTAATGAATAATTCTCTGAACTTCACGTGCACCAGCAATCTCCACTTGAAGGCTACTCGAAGAGACTCTGTTTCGGTCCATCGAAACAGATTATCCATATTATCTTCTAAAGAGGTCTTCAACGCCTTATAATTGATCCACGAATCTCATTTTAAGCGAGCCACTTGGCAAATACGAAGTCTCTAACCTGTTCGTAAAACTCAAAATCTGCAAAGATTAAACTCACCATCTCCTTAACCGGATTGCCATTGACTTTCTCAACTAACATCTTCTTTCCTTTATCCGCAGGGGCAATCTTTGGAAGAGATCTGGTGCGCCAGTCCACTTCCCTGATATGAATGCCCTAACTCCACTTGACCTCAGTTAACGGCTCTCTTGACATCTCCAAAGGAGGAAAGGATCTCGCTCGACAAGTACGTATAAGATACTCCAGAGACAAGACTCGTCATCAGGTACTGCTAAGATCTTATCTTTCATCCACGACATAATAGATTGAATCACAGGTACTGACACCTTAGTTTCTTTCGGCAATGGCTGGGGGTCCTCAGAATCAGAATCCTCCAACAGAATGAGTTTGTGCTTCAAAGGACGCGCCATCTAAATGGGGACTATTGGCCTCACCGTAGCTCTCCCAATAGTAGTGCGTTTTCGCTTGACTGCTGGCTGAACAAAAGCTTCAGCTCTGGTGCACACTTTCTCCAACCTTTTGACTTTGGTTACTCCTACATTCTATGTGCCACCAGAAAACTTCTTCTCCTCTATAGACTCTGCCATAGCTGATTTGTCCTTGGCAAGATAGGTGCCAACAGATTTGGAAGATAAAATCCTCAAGAAGGGAAGGGTCGTGGACTCGTCCAGTTTTAATCTGAGGACTCCCTTCAGCAGCAGACTCAGCTGCACATCAAAACCTTGAGCCTTCTTGGTTGATGGCACGACCATTGCCTTCAGAATCCTGAAAAGGATTTTGCTCCAGTTGATTTTGATGCCTCCCATGATAGCCACCATCAGATCAAATCAGCTTTGGGTCACAGCATCAAGAGATACATCTTTGGAAATGAGTGTCTTGGCTAGGATATAGTGCTGGAAACGATATTCCAACTTCATATCTTTCTTCAAACTGTGTATCGTCAACCTGGACTCAGAAAACTCTAGCCTCATCTGTGCAACCAACCTTTCCGGCAATTCAGATATTACCACGAGCCCCTCAGTGGGCAACCGAAACAAACCAGAAAACATATCCTCAGAAATTGCCACGGATGAGCCTCTGACTGTGTTGATCATAGTATTTCCCTCTAGTCTGGAGTTGGAAAAGAAGGTCTGAATATCCTCCTCATAAATTTCTGCGTTGCACCCCAAGAAGCCTCTGAGTCCTGATGACTCTAGAGCTTGGAACATCTTCACCAGTACCCTGTTTGGGAGTTGGAGAACGGACTCAAAATTTACTTGGAGTGCCTTTGGACGAAAACAAAGGCCATTGTTGTTACGTTGCTAGGATGTGAGAGAGATTTCTGAAAGAAAAGTTAGGAACAACGTAGATCTAGAGTTAAGAAAATATAAATTATAGCTAGAAGTAGAAACAATGAGAAAATATTGGTCGCATTTTGGCATACATGAACAGCGCACGTGTCAGGCAACCATTGTTGGGTTTTATTTTGAAAGATACTTTGTAAGAAATATAGATACGTTTGAAAAAATACTAGATGCGTATGCAAAAAATACTAGATTTTGAAAATCCACCAATTATGGAAAGAGATCACAACCATATATTCAATATTTCAGCCGGGGTAAATCAGATTAGCTCGGGATAAGCATTAGCTATATATGTGCATAATATGAATTATTCAACTCATGCACATTCAGTGACTTAAAGCTTAATATATCTGATCTGAATGTTCCCCCTAAGCTGAGGTTCTCCCGTAAGCTGAAGGTTCCCTTAAGCTGAAGGTTCCCTAATCTGAAGGGTTCCCCCCTAAGCTTAGCAACTCCTGATCACCTGCATTCAACATATTAGGGCAGTTCTAAGAGACCAAGAAGATTTCTAAAATAAGAAAACTTAGAGTCAGGCAGTGGCTTGGTGAATATATCAGCAGCTTGCTTTTCTGTTGAAACGTATTCTAGCCTGACGTCCTTCTTGAGCTTATAAAGTGATGTCTTATCTCGATGTGCTTGGTTTGTGAATGTAGCACAGGGTTCTGTGTGATGGCTATAGCACTTGTGTTGTCGCAGAAGATTGGTGCTTCAGAAGCATCAATGCCAAAATCCATGAGTTGATGTTGAATCCAAATCTGAGCATAGCAGCTCCCAGCTGCTAAGTACTCTGCCTCAACTGTGGATGTGGCAATTGAGGTCTGCTTCTTACTGAACCATGAGATTAGACGATCTTCTCGGAATTCGCATGTTCCACTTGTGCTACTCCTGTCAATGCTACATCCTGTATAATCTGCATCACTATACCTGATCGGTTGAAAACTATAATATTTGCCAAAGACCCACATTAGGAGTACCTTTAAGATATTTTAAAATCCGTTTTACAACAATATAATGGGATTGTTTCGGCTCTGCTTGAAATCTATCACACATACAGACAACAAACATGATGTCTGGTCTGCTAGCAGTAAGGTAAGACAGGGATCCCGTTATACCATGATACAGTGTTACCTCAATTCTAGTATTCGTCCTTGTCCAGCTTAATTGAAGCACTCATCGGGGTAGCTTCTAAAAAACATTTGTCCATCCCAAACTTCTTCAGAAGCTCCTTTGTATATTTAGCTTGATTGATGAAGATTCCATCCTCAAGCTGTCTGACTTGTAGTCCTAGGAAAAATGTAAGCTCCCCCATCATGCTCATTTTGAACTTATCCTGCATCAGCTTTGAAAACTTTACACATAGTTTAGGATTAATCAAACCAAATATAATATCATCAACATTGATTTGGACCAGTAAGACATGATTATTTTTAAAAACCTTAAACAGAGTCTTATCTACTGATCCAAGAGTAAAATCATGCTCGATTAAGAATTTGAATAGGGTATCATACCAAGCTCTTAGTTCTTGTTTCAGACCATACAGAGCCTTATCCAGTTTATATACTAATCTGGTTTGATATGATCTACGAAGCCAGGAGGTTGTGCAACATACACATCCTCGTTTAGGATTCCGTTTAAGAATGAACTTTTAACATCCATTTTATAAACTTTTAAAGTTTTTAAAAGATTCATATGCAAGAAATATGCGTATAACTTCTAAGCTGGCTACTGGTGCAAATGTTTTATCGAAGTCTATTCCTTCTTCCTGTCGATATCCTTCTACTAGTCTAGCCCTATTTCTTACTACTTTACCATTTTCATCTAGTTTGGTTTTTAAAGATCAATTTAGTTCCTATTACAGTCTGATTAGTTGGTATAGGAACTAAGTGACATACCTTGCTATGTTCAAATTGACTAAGTTCTTCCTGCATAGCTTCTTGTTGGCATACGGTGGCGGATCCGGATCCCACTTCCCGGGGGCGCAGCGGAAAACAAAAATTGGCCCGGAAAGTGTTCAATACATCAAAAAGGCAACAACAAAACATAGGATGTTCATAGATTGCTACCTTGCTGGCGTCTAGGCGCCTGGCGTCTAGGCGCCTGGCTCCAATCAGATTTACAAGAAAACTGGCTCTTCACGGTAGGCGGCGGTAGATCCTCCAATCAGGTCCACGACCGGATTCAATCTTCCTCCGTCAATCTGCACTAGAAGACTTGACAAATTCAGCACGAACGGAAACTCCTCGTCGTGGTGGCCGGAGCAAGTCCGGCAAGAGGCGGCGGCGCGTGGAGGAGCCAACGGCGGCGCGTGGCCGTGAGGCTTATGGAGGGGGCGGCCGAGAGTTGTGGTGTATATGGAGGCTAGGGTTTGTGTAATGCCATTATGATCAAAGCCCTAATCCATCTTAATTAAATAAAGATGGTAGATGGGCTTGAACCGGTCCAATGGACTTGGGTCAAACCTAGGTCCATATGAACATTAGGCTCGTTTAATTCACCACGGTTTCATCATAACTCCGATCGACGATCAGATCGGACCGATCGACTCAGTTTCCAAAACTGAACGTTACGATGTGAAAAACAATTTTTCAGATACCTAGTCCAAAATGACAGTTTTGCCCCTCAACAGTGGGAAATCGCAATTTGACCCCTGTTGACTTTTAGGAAGTCGCACTCCCTAAAATCCTCCTCGAGTGCTCAACACATTGAGCTCAGTTTCCGTGCGGGAATCATGAATCCAGTACTTGTGTGACCCTCAATGGTTCAGGGATACAGCTAGCCGTGGGCCCACAACCATTGCGGCTCCGAAATCACAATTTCGGACTTGTCCATCGGATCATGGTAAAGTGCCTAGCAACATCGCCCCATGATCCCCTAGGTATCACTGATAGTGCCTGCAAGAACCAGTTGGTCGTGGTTAGCGTACAGTACGGTCATTTCAACACATATATCCCGATCAGATCAACGACCATTGGTAAATCGAGAGTCGCTAGAGATCCGATAGCTATGCATACATCTTGGAGATCTAATAGTGACATCACGAGTGTAACTAGGTAAACCCATTTACCTAAAACACATCCAGTACTCTGGCCAGAGATTTAAACACTATTATCCCCTCAGATAGCATAGGATATCCACGCATGAAAGCGAGCGGTGAATCCTCGACAACGAAGCATCGACTCCTACATGCATCGGGACCTCACCCAATCCCGCCGCCTAATGACCCCAAGTGAGTCGGCAAACGGGTCAAAGTGAGGCGCCTATCATGTAGAATCTCAATGACGTTTCGAGTAGTGAGGACTAATCAGTACAACCAAGATCTCGGACTTATCCACTCGACAAATGGTAACCACTTGGAAAGTCCGAACGAGGGTAGTTCGATAGATCACCAGGTTACTATCCATCTGCATGCTCAGAACATCACAATGTTCCCTACCAAAGAAACATGGTACTTCACATCACAGATGCTAGTCTCAAGCTCGGGCGGCCTTATCCTCATTTTTACGGTCCAATCGACTAGGAACGAATTCAGACTATTAGATGTGTTTCATGATAGCCATCATATCCACTATCACATCTAACATACACTATGGTGCATTCCAGGTCTTTATCCAACGCAATTGTTAACATTATATAACATAATGAAAATAAAGAATGCCATAAATAAATGCGTATTCCATAAATAAAGATTGTCATATACAAGAGTCTATAAAACCCACACGCCACAAGTTAGCTAGTTGGACATCTACTCTAACACTTCTATCCAGCTTGGGTCAGCTAAAGCCTCACTATCTTCTTAGGTTCTATCTGAGATATGAATGTAGAATTAAGATACTCGTTTATCATCTGGCCTCGTGTCCTAAGAGGTGCAATAGGATTACCGATGACCAGCTCAGGTGGATGATTTTTATTCCACCGGATACTAGGTCCGTAGGAGGTTGCTGCTTCCTCAGGTAGAGTAGTTTCTTCATCCTCATCATCCAAGTTAACTACTGATATGTTTGGGGCATCAACTTGTGCATGATTTCCATCAGCTTGCACAGAATCTGCATCAGTTGGCTCCTGATCTGGATCAACTGGCATGCGATCTGGTTCAGCTTTTGCATTATCTGCATCAGCTGGCTCCTGATCTGGATTATCTGGCATCCGATATGGTTTAGCTTGGATAAATTCTACTGGTCTTCGAACCCATAACTCATCACCACTTGATTCAAAAAGATTAGTAGCTTCTAACCGATTGATAATATCATTAAGAGAAGCAATAGAATTCGAATAAAAGCTAGTTTCATCAAATTTAACATGAACTGACTCTTCAAATATCAGCGTTCTATTACTGAAAACACGATAAGATTTGCTGACAGCTGAATAACCAAGAAAGATACCCACGTCAGATCGTGCATCAAAAGCAGTTAACTGCAATTTATCATTTTTATGAATGCAACAAGGACAACCAAAAACTTAAAAATATGCAATGTTTGGTTGCTTGCCATTCCAGATCTCATATGGGGTCTTTTGCTTCTATTGATCTATTCTGTGTGTATCATGCAGTGTTCACCACCTCAACCCAAAATACAAATCCCGGAATCTGTTAGAGTAGATGCCCAACTAGCCAACTTGTGGCGTGTGGGTTCATAGACTCTTGTATGAAACGATCTTTATATATGATATTCGCATTTATTTACGGCATTCTTTACTTTCATTGTGTTGTATGATGATTAACAATTGCTGTTGGGGAACCGCGGCGGATCCGGATCATGCCTCCCGACGAGGCAGCGGAAGAACAAAAATTTCCGGGAGACGATCAATACGATTCAATTACAAATAATCTATGAAATTCATAGTGTGTTTAGATGACTATCTTGCTGGCAACTCGTGCCTGGCTCCGACCAGTTTCTCGAGGAAACCGGCACTTCACGGTAGGCGGCGGTAGATAACGTCAATCAGGTCCACGACCGGATACGAGACTCATTCTTCAGCCTGCACTAGAAGGCCTGACGAGATCCGCGCGGACGGATTCTCCTCGTCAAGTTGGCCGGAACAAATTCCGGCGGCACGGCGGCGGCGGCGGCGGCTTTGAGAGGAGGGATGGGGCGGCGCACGCTTAGGGTTAGGGTTTGTAGTTATGTAGTTGAGTGTTTTGATTAAGTCTCCTAAGTCTATATTAAATAGACTTAGTGATGGACTTGGACCGGCCAAACGGGCCCGGGTCCAATGGGTGAACATTCGGTTCATCTCTATCACCGTGACTTCATCGTAATCCCGATCGCCGATCAGATCGGACTGATCGACTCAGTTTCCAAAACTGAATACTATGATCTGAAAAACCATTTTTCAGAACCCCAGCGCAAAATGACCGTTTTGCCCCTCAACAGCGGGAAATCACGATTTGACCCCTGTTAACTTTTAGGAAGTCGCACTCCCTAAAATCCTCTTCTCACGCTCAACACATTGAGCTGAGTATCTGTGCGGGAATCTCGAATCCAGTACTTGTGTGACCCTCAATGGTTCAGGGATACAGCTAGCCGCGGGCCCACAACCATTGTGGCTCCGAAATCACAATTCCGGACTTGCCCATCGGATCATGGTAAGAGCGTCTAGCAACATCGCCCCATGATCCCCTAGGTATCACTGATAGTGCCTGCAAGAACCAGTTGGTCGTGGTTAGCGTACAGTACGGTCCTTTCAATCCATATATCCCGATCAGATCAACAACCATTGGTAAATCGAGAGTCGCTAAAGATCCGATAACTATGCATACATCTTGGAGATCGAATAGTGACATCGCGAGTGTAACTAGGTAAACACATTTACCTAAAACACTTCTAGGACTCTGGCCAGAGATTTATACACTATTATCCCCTCAGATAGCATAGGATATCCACGCATGTCTGCGAGCGTTGAATCCTCGACAACGATGCATTGACTCCTACATGCATCGGGGTCTCACCCAATCCCACCGCCTGATGACCCAAAGTGAGTCGGCAAACGAGTCAAAGTGAGACGCCTATCATGTAGAGTCTCAATGACGTTTCGAGTCGTGAGGACTAATCAGTACAACCAAGACCTCGGACTTATCCACTCGACAAATGGTAACCACTTGGAAAGTCCGAACGAGGGTAGTTCGATAGATCACCAGGTCACTATCTATCTGCATGCTCAGAACATCACAATGTTCCCTACCAATGAAACATGGTACTTCGCATCGCAGATACTAGTCTCTAGCTCGGGCGGCCTTATCCTCATTTTGACGGCCCAATCGACTAGGAACATGTTCAGAATACACAGTGACTATTAGATGTGTTCATGATAGCCGTCATACCCACTATCACATCTAACATACACTTTAGCGCATTCTAGGTCTTTACTCAACGCAATTGTTAATCATTATACAACACAATGAAAGTAAAGAATGTCATATAAATAAATGCGAATATCACATATAAAGATTGTTTCATACAAGAGTCTATAAACCCACACGCCACAAGTTGGCTAGTTGGGCATCTACTCTAACAATCTCCCACTTGCCCTAAAGCCAACTACTCATCAGACGCAGTCCCATTGTTTCGTGATGTTTTTCAAACAACGGTCCAGGAAAGGGCTTCGTAAGTGGATCAGCAACGTTGTCCGTAGAGGTGACTCTCTCAACTGCTAT
>KV005686.1:100341-117266 GCA_001598015.1 Dorcoceras hygrometricum
CGTCAAAATGAGGATAAGGCCGCCCGAGTTCGATACTAGTATCTGCGATGCGAAGTACCATGTTTCATTGGTAGGGAGCATTGTGATGTTCTGAGCATGCAGATAGGTAGTGACCTGGTGATCTATCGAACTACCCTCGTTCGGACTTTCCAAGTGGTTACCATTTGTCGAGTGGATAAGTCCGAGGTCTTGGTTGTACTGATTAGTCCTCACGACTCGAAACGTCATTGAGACTCTACATGATAGGCGTCTCACTTTGACCCGTTTGCCGAATCACTTGGGGTCATTAGGCGGCGGGATTGGGTGAGACCCCGATGCATGTAGGAGTCGATGCATCGTTTTCGAGGATTCACCACTCGCAGACATGCGTGGATATCCTATGTTATCTGAGGAGACGATAGTTTATAAATCTCTGGCCAGAGTACTAGAAGTGTTTTAGATAAATGGGTTTAACTAGTTACACTCGCGATGTCACTATTCGATCTCCAAGATGTATGCATAGCTATCGGATCTATAGCGACTCTCGATTTACCAATGGTCATTGATCTGATCGGGATATATGGATTGAAAGGACCGTACTGTACGCTAACCACGACCAACTGGTTCTTGCAGGCACTATCAGTGATACCTAGGGGATCATGGGGCGATGTTGCTAGACGCTCTTACCATGATCCGATGGGCAAGTCCGGAATTTTGATTCCGGAGCCACAATGGTTGTGGGCCCACGGCTAGCTGTATCCCTGAACCATTTAGGGTCACACAAGTACTGGATTCGAGATTCCCGCATGGATACTGAGCTCAATGTGTTGAGCATAGGAGGAGGATTTTGGGGAGTGCGACTTCCTAAAAGTCAACAGGGGTCAAATCGTGATTTCCTGTTGTTGAGGGGCAAAACGGTCATTTTGCACTGGGGTTCTGAAAAATGGTTTTTCAGATCATAGTATTCAGTTTTGGAAACTGAATCGATCGGTCCGATCTGATCGGTGATCGGAGTTGTAATGAAGTCGCAGTGATGGATATCGTCATTTGGACCCGGGCCCGATGGGCCGATCCATGTCCATTAGTAATCTTATTAAAAGGGATTAAGGGCTTCATTATTAACATGCAACAACTCATAAACTAATACAACCCTAACCCTAGCACACCTTGGCCGCCTCCCTCCTCTCCAAGCCGCCGCCGCCGCCGTGCCCGCCACGCGCCGCCGCCGCCGCCCCTCGCCGGAGTTGCTCCGGCCAACTTTTTGAGGAGAATCCGTCCGCACTGATCTCGTCAGGCCTTCTAGTGCAGGCTGACGAAGGAGTCTTCATTCCGATTGTGGACCTGATTGACGAATCTACAGCCACCTACCGTGAAGAGCCGGTCTTCTTGTAATTCCGGTTGGAGCCAGGCGCAAGTCGCCAGCAAGGTAACTTACTAAACGCCCTATGAATGGTTCATAGTTTGCAGTAGATTTTAATTGTATTGAACGTTTCCCGGCCTAATTTTTATTCTTCCACTGCCTCGCCGGGAGACGGGATTCGGATCCTCCACGGTTCCCCAACAGAATCAGCAAGCATAGTTCTTGCGGCTTCTTTTAAAGTGGGATTACGACGCTCAGCAAGCCCGTTCTGTTGAGGTGATTTGGTGGCAGATAACTCACGCCTGATTTCTTTGTGTTCAGGATAGGAGGATAAAGTTTGATTTAAAATCTCGGTACCACGATCACTCCTAATCCGATCAATAGAAGAAGATTTTTCATTTTGAAGATGGCGTAAAATCTTTATCAGCTGGTCCGCGGTCTGATCCTTTGATTTGAAAAATATTATCCAGTTAAACCTGAAGTAATCATCGACAATCACAAGGTTATACTTGTTACCCCTAAGCTGGATATCTAGACAGGACCAAATAAGTCCATGTGCAACAGTTCCAAGCTCCGGGAAGAAGAGTTACAGCCCTTGTTTTTAAAATTGGATCTGACTTTCTTTCTAAGCTGACAAGCTGAACACAATTTATCTTTTGTAAAATCAAGTTTGGGTAAACCGGTGACCAAATCCTACTTACACAAATCGGCTATAGTTTTAAAATTTGTATGATTCATGCGTTTATGCCACAACCATGCTTTAGAATAATTTGCAACCAAACAGGTAGGTTCAGTCACCAGCTGATCTGACCAGTTAGTTCACTTTGTAAGTATTGCCTAAAATGTGACCTGTTAGGACGATCATACCAGCTGGATTCTAGACTGTGCAAGTGTGTGTGTGAAAATTAACTACATACTCATGGTCACATAATTGACTAATGCTTATCAGATTATAGCACAGATTCTCAACAAGTAGCACGTAATTTATAACGATGTTACCATGGACAATCTTGCCTTTGACCATAGTTTCACCTGTTGAGTTGTCACTGAAGACAAATTTGGTCCTCAGGAGTATTTGATGTCCGACAGCAGCTTGTGTTTACTAGTCATATGTATGGAACATCCACTGTCTAGATACCATTCTGATTTCTTGAATACCTGCAATCAGAAAATGAACTTTGGTACCCAATTTTACTTTGGGTCCGGATTGGATTAACCCTTTCGGGACCCATACTTGAATTAACTTGAAAGTGTTTCACGTGTATGTGTCCACTAGGGTGCATGTTGAAATGCTGTGTGATCCGTTGAACCTTGGTTTTGTATTTTGACCATTCAGATCGCGCGTTTGAGCTGAACTGTTCTGTTATTCTTCCTTACCTTCATTGAACTACACCTTTGCTGGTGAATATCAGATGACTATGAACCAGCTTTCGCTCGGTCCTTGTCTAGTCTGTTCTTTAGCCAGCTAGGGTTGGAGATCTCAGACTCAGCATAGCCTATACCAGACTTTTCCTTCTGGTTCAGCTTAGACACATTCTGATCATCATACTTAACCAATTCAAGTGTGTCATGTATCATACTAGCTTTGAAAAAACTCATTATTTTGAGCTTGTCATCTGTTAGATTTGATTAAGTACTAATATCACTACAGCTGCTTTCGCCAGAGCTGAAGGCCAGTCCAGTTCAATCAATTAATGGCTTCTGGACTTCGTGCAGCTTGCCTAATGAAATAGAAGACTTTGTCCAAGAGCTCATCACCAGATTTAATCTATCATTTTCAGACGTAAGCTAATTAAATAAAATAGGATTTATGACACTGACATAGACCATATCATTAGTAGTATTATGTTCAGATTTATGTGCTTTAATTGAAAAATAGGATGATTGAGTTCTTCTCATAAATTTCCCAAACTTCTTAACAAAGAGGAACATAGAATTGTTGCTGATCTGCTCAGCTGTCTTCTATGACTTCTCTTCTGTTACAGCTAATGCTTGAGTAGGTTGGGACGTGGAAGGTCCTTCTTTTGATCTGGTCTCCAATTCAAATTCACAGGCCTTCAGGTTTGCAAACAGATCATGGAGTTCCAGTTGTTGAGGTCCTTCAATTCCCTCATCGCCATAGTCTTTACATCTCACTCCTTGGGAAGAGCTCTCATGACTTTCAGTGCCAGTTCTCTGTTTCTGTATTCTTTGCCCAATTTGGTCAGCTCTATCATCACAGAGCTGAATCTTTCATCAAACTCAGTCATTGTTTCACCAGATTTCATCTTCATGGATTCAAATTTCTGCAGGGCTACAGTGAGCTTGTTTTATTGTTTCCTCATTGCCCTTGCAGATCTGGATTAGCTTCTACAAGGTTTTGTTGGCCGTGACACAAGTCTGGATCTTGCCTAACATATTATTGTCCAGCATCTTGTAAAGGATATCTTTTGCCACGTTGTCCAAGTTAGCTTTATTTTTGTCTTTCGACGTCCATTCTAGTTTAGGCTTTTCAACCCAGTGCGCTGCACTGGAGAAGATGGCCATAGCAGTGTTTGGCTTTATAATCTTTATAGGGCCATCTGTGAATACGAACGACATATCGTCATCTTGAGCCGCCAGGTGATCTTGCATCCTGATCTTCCAGACGTCGTATTCTTCCTTAGAAAACATAGGAATTTTATTGTGAGAGACATAAGAACAATTGTTCAGACACTGAGATGACCAATATAGTTGAAATACAACTCAGGAGTTCATAGGGGGGGGGGGGTTGAATGAACTCATTCAAAAAATTTGGCAAAAGTTTCTTCAAAAGGATTTTTAAAATTTTTGGCTGCCTCTAATCTGTGTTACCAGCTTTGGAGGATCTCAGTGCGCTACTTTTCTCTCGAGTAACAAAGATTATGTGCGGAATGAACTCGATTGAACAGTGAACAAATATATATTATCTAAAAGCTGAAAGTAGTAAATAAAACTAAGTGCAGTAAAGTAAAATGGACAAGAGTTTGTTTATGGAAGTTTGGAGCTTAAACTCCTACGTTTCCCCTTATTCCTTGAACAGGAAGGATTTCACTGGAAGATTTGATTACAGCAGCTCCTGCTCTAACCCGATCCGACAGTCCGCAAGCTGCAAGAACTCCTAGCACTTCTACAACAGAAACATATGTGCAATCTGTTATGCAAATAAAATGACAGCTGTAAGCTGTTTAGGCTTTAACACTCTCTATTGACTTTGTTTTTAATTTACAATCAAGACACAATACTACAGAGTGGTTACAACTCAAATGAATATAAATCTGAAGCTTTTGAGAGCAGGTTGTAACGAAGTTGATGATGAGCAGTGAGATTTTGTGTGATGTAACTTCTGCAGCGTAACAGTATGTAGCGTAATGTTGTAAGAGTTTGCAAAATTGTGTATATCAGAATTCAAAAGTTGTTCAAGGTCGTGCATTGCTTCTGTTCATCGTTCTGTATATATAGAGATCTCCACCTCTATCAATCAACAAATGATTTGTTGTACCAGCTAGTTGATATGTTTTCCATCTCTAAGAACTTGCCATTTCTTCTACCCGAATCACAGGAATGATATCGTTAAGTGCAGAAATATCATCATGTAGTGTAGCCAGTAAATAAGCATACGATTGATCTGATCTGATCTAATAGAATCACTTCTAAATTTATATCTGTATGTTCTGAGCTATTCTCTGTAAACGTGATCTGAAAGCTTGCAAGCTCTGAAATGTATGTGAAAAATTGTAATCTGATCCAAAACTATCTGAGCTGATCTCTTATGAACTGAACCTCTTCCAGCTCTGATCTGATATACAATACTAAGCTGATCTGGAAAACATTCCTCTGAGTTGTTCTGTAAACTAATAACATCATTATTGAATTGAGATTTAGCTCTTCAAGCTCTGATATGAATTCTTATATGCTCTAAATCGAAAACTGTTTTTGAGCACTGAGCTGGTCTTTCTGTAGTTTCCGGTATAAGCTGTTTCCTGCGCTGTCTAAACTCTAAGTTGTTTTCTGTATTGTCTAAGCTGTAAGCTGTTCTATGTACGAAGCTCCGATCTGAATCTTCTCTAAGCTGATTCCTGCATTGAAGCACTGTTCTGATTTTGAAGCTCCAATCAAAACGGTTCTGAATCACTCTAATTTGTTCTGCTTACCCTGAACTGAAAAGTGATTCTCTAAGCTGAACTGCTTGTTCTGAGCTGAATCGTGGCTCTCTAAACTGATCGTCTTCCTCTGAACTGAATCGTGACTTTCTGAACTGATCTACTTGATCTAAGCTGAATTCCGACATTCTGAACTTTTTGACTTGCTCTAAGCTGAAATCCGACTTTCTGATTTGTTCGACTTGTTCTAAGTTGATCTATATTATCCTGAGCTGAGTAGCTATGCCGTAAACTGTTCTGCTTTCTCTAAGCTGAAATTCATCGCCATGAACTATTAGACATACTCTGAGATGATATACATCATTCTGATATATCTGAAACTCTTAGCTGATCAATACGCTCTGAGCTGCTCTACGACGACCTAAGCTGTTATGTTCAGCTCTGCATCTTACCTCTGTAAACCATTCGATTTCTTGTATTTGTTATCATCAAAACTCAAATTTTATTCTTAACAGATGTCATCTGCTGAATCAGTTTGTGCATCCCCTACTGTTCAATCTTAGATCTTCTCAATTGCACTCATTTCGGCGCTTCTCACCTTGCGTATAATCTGATCTGCTTTAGTTAGACCTGCACAATTTGATCTGCTTCAGATTAGACCTGAGCACTCAATTAAACGTTAGAATCATAAGAACAAGTTTTATGTTCATCAAAATCCAGATTTGATCTGCTAAGTAGATCCAACAATCACCCCAGTTTTGATTAACACAAAACTTGGATAAAGTAAAAGCACGTAAAAGCGGATTTGAAATATTTCTCTCCATTTTTGTGGGAATCAAAAAGGGTTCGAAATTTGTATCCCTCTGAATAATTAAAAAAACTCCCCCTTAACACAACACGGGGTTTTCAATTTTTGAAAAGAAAACATTTTGGAAGGGATGACGTTTGCAGAAAACAGAATGCATGATATGGAACTTTTTAAAACCAACCATATGTACAAAAAATTCTCATCTATTCAGATTAGAGGGTAGTTAAATATTGAATTTACAGAATCTCTTTGATTTTTCTCTAATTTTAGCACAACCAAAACTAGAGATCTTGGCGTCCACACAGATATCGCGCAATCTGTGTCAGCTCGTCAGAACGGATATTGTAGCACTTTTCTTTCGGAAAATTTCTCTGTAATTCAATAATCAATACACCTCATATCTTTCACAAAGTGAGTTTTAAAAACTTTAAAACAATTTTGTAGCACATATAGCTTCCGCCAGATAAAAACAGTTTTAATAAAGCAATCAGAGCTGAGAACTGTTTTGAAACCGTTAAAAAATTCAGTTTAAATGTTATTTCAGCAACTACGAACTCTGAAATTACTTGATAGGATCGAAAAAAATATAACGCTGTGTTTCGAATAGACTGTGCCTAAGCTGAATCAGCATGGAGCAGAGCTGAGCAATCTGAATGAGTAAAAACATGAGCTGCAATAGCTCGGGTTCTTGAAATATTTTTAGCATCGAGGACTAGATCGGATATGATAATAAAATAATACGGAAATAACCCAAACTACTTCTGAAAATTGAAATCTAAAACCTGGTTTTAAAACAAGTATGTGATGCAGAAAGCAGTAAAGAAAACAAACGTTGGAATTTTTTCTCTGGAAGTTCGGAGCTGAATCTCCTACGTCTCCCCTTCTTACATTACTAAAAGGATTCACTAGAAGACTTTGATTATTACAGCTTCTGTAATAACCCAATACCAACAGTCGCAACTTTGAGAACTCCTAGCATACCATGCTACACACAAGGCCGTAAGCTGTGTGAACTACATCACAAAGAACATGTTTAACGTCTCTGTTCAAAAACTACATTTGAATTGATTTTGGGGTGATTCACACAACAAATGTATTCAGATCTTGTCTCTCATTATGTGGGTGAATCTGTGTGTGAGAAATATTACAGTGTAAGCCCACTCTCTCAAATGTTTTCTCACACACTAGGAAGTGCTTCTTCCTAAGCTGATGTATTCATCCTCTTCCCAAGTTGCGCAGTTGACCATAATAATTCCACGTTTAAACTCTCGGATGTGCACCAGCTCACACTTGAGCATCAGCTCTCAGCTTGTACACCAGCTGCCACCTGAGTATACCAGCTCTTGACTATACACACATTTTTGTCTCTCATTTTTTTATAGAAGTTCAGGTTGCATATAAATAGCCTCTCACACAAGTTCCTAGCTGTTGAAAAGCTTCTGTAAATTTTCTGACATTGTTGTACCTTGTTTCCTTCATCATTTAATGTGTTTGCATGCTTTGTTGACTTTGAACATGTGATCTATGTCTCGATCAGACATATTAGTTTGTCTTCTAGAATTATTAATAAGGCTTGTACAAACTAATTTATCTGAGCTGATATCCTTGTTGTGTCTGGTCAAAATCTTCGTTTTGATCTGTTGTGCTCTTATCTAAGCTGCTCTGAGCTGATCTGCTCTAAGCTGTTCTAATCTGAGTCTTTCTGCTCTTGAATTGTTTCTGTGCTTCTTTTCTAAGCTGCTCTTCTTCTTATCTGCTCTAATCTGATTGACTCAGTGCCGCTCTGTTTTGATATACCCTAAGCTAATTCTGTCTAAGATTCTTATCTGAGCTGATCTCTCGATCTGATCTGTTCTAAGCTCTTGGATGCTCTTGTAAGCTAAGCTGATCTGATACTTTCTGCGCTTCAATTGATATGAACTACTTCTGATCCCTGAACTATTTCTCTGATCTGATCTTGTTTGATCTAATCTATTTACTTTGAGTTGATTCTGTACTGTTCTCATATGAACTGCTATAAGCTGATCTGAACTGATTCTGCTCCGAGCTGCTCTAACTCAAAGCTCCATCTGAACTGTTCTATGCTAAACTGATCTGCACTTCGTAATTGAGCTCAGCTCTTCTTATAATTTGCACTTGTTCAGCTTTCAACTCGGTCCTGATCTGATTTACTAAGCTGCTCTTTCTCCAAGCTGGGTCAGCTTGTATGTCATCTGCTAGATCAGTTTGGGCGTCCCATACTGTTCAAGATTAGACATATTCTCAGTTGCACTCATTCAGCGCTTCAACTCGCGTCTAATCTGATCTGCTTCAGCTTAGACCTCCGCAATTTGATCTGCTTCAGCTTAGACCTGCGCAATTTGATCTGTTTCATCTTTGGCCTGCGCACTCAATTGAATCGTTAGAATCATAACAACAAGTTTTATGTTCATCAAAATACAGATTTGATCTGCTAAACGGATCCAACAATCTCCCCCTTTTTGATTAACACAAAACTTGGATAAAGTAAAATCACATAAAAACATATTTGAAATATTTCTCCCCTTTTTGTGGGAATAAAAAATGGTTCGAAATCTTGTCTCCCTCTGAATAATTAGAATAAACTCCCCCTCAACATAGCACGGGGTTTTCAATTTTCGAAAAGAACCATTTTGGAAGGGGCGAAAGTTTGCAGAAAACAGAATGCATGATATGAAATTTTTTAAAAACCGATCATATGTACTAAAAATTCTCATCTATTCAGATCAAAGGGTAATTAAAGATTGAATTTACAGAATCTCTTCCATTTCTCTAATTTTAGCACAACCAAACTAGAGATCTTGGCTTCCACGCAGATATCGCGCAATCTATGTCAGCTTGTCAGAATGGATATTACTGCACTTTTCTTTTGGAAAATTGTTATGTAATTCAATAACCATTATTCCCCCTATCTTTCATAAAATCAGTTTTTTAAAAACTTTAAAACAATTTTTTAGCACATATTAGCTTCCTCCAGATAAAAACAGTTTGATAAAACTATCAGAGCTGAGAACCTTTTTGAAACCATTAAAAAAGTTTCTATTTAAAATTCTATTTCAAGAACTACCTACTCTGATACCACTTGATAGGATCGAAAACAGATCGCGCGCTGTGTGCTGAACAGATCGCATGATATCTGAACAGATCGGGCCTAAGTTGAATCAGCACGGAGAAGAGTTGCGCGATCTAAATGAGTAAAAACATGAGCTGCAATAGTTGGGGTTCTTGAAAGGTTTTCAGCATCGAGGAATAGATCGGGTATAATAATAAACACATGCGGAAAATAACCCAAATAATCTTTGAAAATTTAAATCTAAAAGCTGGTTTATTACAAGTATGCGTTGTAGAAAGAATTAGAGAAAAAAAACGTTGGAATTTTTTCTGGATATTCGGAGTTGAATCTCCTACGTCTTCCCTTCTTCCATTGCTGGAAGAATTCACAAGAAGGCTTTGATTATTACACTTCTGTAATAACTCGATATCAACAGCCACAACTGTGAGAACTCCTAGCACACCATGCTACACATAAGCCCACAAGCTGTGTGAACTGCATCACTAAGAACATGTTTAAGGTCTCTGCTCAAAGACTACATTTGAATTGATTTTGGGGTGATTCAACAACTAATTTATTCAGCTCTCGTCTCTCATATATATATGAGTGAATCTGTGTGTGAGAAATATGTTGGCACCCAGCGCTGGATCCGGATCCGGATCCCGCAACCGGGGCGCAGCGAAAGTTAAAATTTGTGCCCGGGAACGGTCAATACATTAAATTGATCTTGATATTTTGAACAATTTAAACACATAAACATGAGCAATAGGTGTTTAAATAGTTACCTGCCTGGCGACTAGGCACCGGGCTCCGACTATTTATCCAATGGAAATAGCACTTCTTTGGTTGCTCCTAATCCGGTCCACGACCGGTTTTCCAATTCCTTCGTTGGAGTGCACTAGAACCCCAATGAAGACTTTGCGAGCAGAATCTCCTCGCCGGGACGATCGCAGCGAAGTGCGGCGGCGGCGGCGGAGGCGGGAGAAGGGAGAGGGGAGAGGGGGAGAGTTTGCTGAATAGCTCTTGGTGTGTTTCAAATGAATACCCCAGGGCCCCTATTTATAGATTTTCCATGGGCTTAAATCAGGTTATTGGCTTGGGTCGGGCCCAGGACCAGTGAACATTGACTTCAAGTCCATCGTTGTGGCTTCATCATAATCCCGATCGACGATCAGATCGGACTTATATGCACAGTTTACAAAACTGAACATTATGATGTGAAAACAATTTTTCAGACCACCTAATCCAAAATAGCAGTTAGGCCCCTGTAAGATTTAAAGATAGTCATACTAGTCCAAGCTTAAGGAAATGTCATTTCTACCCCAGTTAATTTTAGGAAGTCACACTTCCATCCTTCCTCCTACTTACTCAACAAATTGAGCTTAATTTCCTTGTCTACATGGGAATTGGTAAATCAGTACACTGTGTGACCCTCAATGGTTCAGGGATACAGCTAGCCGTGGGCTCACAACTCATTGTGAATCAGGAAACACATTTTCTGATCTACCATCGGACCATGGTAAAGCTCCTAGCAACATCGCCCCATAATCCCCTAGGTATCACTGATAGTGCCTGCAAGAACCAGTCGATCATGGTTAGCGTATTGTATGGCCCTTTCAACTCATATATCCCGATCGAATCAACGACCATTTGTAAATCGAGAGTCATTAGAGATTCGATAGCTATGGATACATCTTGGAGATCAGAATAGCGACATCGTGAGCATATGATATCCATGCACTAGGGCGAGCGGTAAATCCTCGACAGCAAAGCATCGACTCCCACATGCTTTGTGACCTCACCCAATCTCGACACCTGATGACCCTCACGGAGTCGGTAAATGAGTAAAAGTGAGGTGACTAATCATGTAGAGTCTCAATGATGTTTCAAGTAGTAAGGACTAATCCATACAACCAAGACCTCGGACTCTCCACTCGACAAATGGTAACCACTTGGAGAATCCGAATGAGGGTAGTTCGATAGTCGTCAGGAAAACCATCCATCTGCATGCTCAGAACATTACAATGTTCCCTACCAATGAAACGTGGTACTTCACATCGCAGATGATAGTCTCAAACTCGAGCGGCCTTATCCTAATTTTTACGGCACAATCGACTAGGAACAAGTTTAGTGTCAGGCCCCGTGCTCATCTCACAACATTAGAGCACAATTAAGCATATAATCACGGAAGCATAAAATCAGGGCTTAAAAATTTTTTGAAATAGTTTGGGCCTGAACTCAAAACATACATTCAAAATATCAATACTCAAAATATGAGTTAACTCAAACCCATACAAAACAGGTAACACAAATCTCAAATCAACAATAGATCCCCAAATACATAGAATCACGGGGCATCCCCCGGTTCAATACATAATAAAATAGACTGGGACTCAAGGGAACGGGGATCGACCAGCTGAACCTCCACTCTGTCCAGCTTGGTTACCTGAAGATCCTGCAAATGGGCAACACAGACCCAAACAACACAAAAGCAGGAAAATAAATACGAGGTCAAGCCTCAATACGAAGAGCCATCAAAACAGCTAATCATGCAACATGCTATAAATAAATGCTATGAAATGCATGAGGGCTATCAAGGATCGGATAGCTAGACCAGCATATCGACTGGCAAATCATCTCAAGCGAGCCTCTATGCCACGCACAGCAAATCGGCCGGTGGAAATCATCGGTCCGTGATCATCGGGGCCCGTCAGCCCATCACAGCTCGGTGGTAGACACTCGAATCCGGCAGTCACCACTCCGATGATAGCGTTGGACTTTTCGGGCACGACACATCTGTTGGCCAGTCACAACGTGGCTCTCAATCAGGTCATAAATCTATCTGTCAATCAGGCTCAAGATGTATGCATGTATGCCAATAAGCCATATCAAAATTCTACATGCATAATTTACGCAAAACAGAACATGAAATCAATCAAATATTCAACAACTGCTTCACGTAATTCACATCAAAATCAACCAGATTTCACAGCCTGAAATATACACATGTTCATGCCTCAAAGCTGTCCAAATTGCTCAAATTTGTACCTCAACAGCTAATTCTACCTCACGAATTAACCCAAAGCACGGCAGAACTCAAGGCCTGGAAAGATCATATTTCTCCTGGCTTCGGCGCTCACGGTAGAACACACCTGGGATCAAAATTCTGTGACAGAGCCTCGAAAATCAACCACTATCCAATACAAATCTAACTTAAACAATTAACACCTATGGCCAGAATTTATCTCTAGTTCCCTACATCTACGCAGGTATTAACAACGAATTCAAGGCTCCTAAATAGCAAGGAATGCTCTAGTTCCCTACATCTACGCAGGTATTAACAACGAATTCAAGGCTCCTAAATAGCAAGGAATGCTCACCCAAAAACTCAAAAGAGCTGAAGACAGATTCTGCTCAACTGTAGAGGAAATTCCACGAGCACACAGATCTTACGGGATCCCT
This sequence comes from Dorcoceras hygrometricum, assembly GCA_001598015.1. NCBI lineage: Eukaryota > Viridiplantae > Streptophyta > Magnoliopsida > Lamiales > Gesneriaceae > Dorcoceras > Dorcoceras hygrometricum. The sequence continues at coordinate 113,121 of KV005686.1, forward strand.
CAAATCGTTGTCTCAAGCTTTCTAGCTGGTAACAATCGAAAGAGCACGTCTCAGGGAGTTCAGCGCCACCTAAATCGTCCAAAACAAAGGCTGAAAACGACGGGAATCGACGGAAGAAATGTTCGAATAAACAGTGTCGGTCGAGGGTTTCAACGAGATGAGGATAAGAAATATCGGGTTGAAAATGTTCTAAGTGTTGCTCAACACTTGTATTTTAAATCCTCAACTCAATCTCTTTCGAATAAGACAACTCCCGACTAAAACAGATCCATGCATCTCTTCCTAGCGCCAAAAAGATCTCTTGAACAGCGCTCAACCCATAAGATTTCTCAACGCTAACGCTAACACCCGCGCTCTAAACAAAACGACATCGTACGCGTGATATCTGAAATGCTCCAGTGTTAACATACATCAGATCTCTCAGCGCTCGCACAAGTTCGATCACGCTAAGCGCTAATTAGTCAAAACGCGACGCATCTGAGACATCTGAAACCAACACTAGCGCTCATCGCTGATCAGATCTCTCCATGCATTGCTAAGGCACTACATCAAACGACATCGCTACAACTTATCAAAACGACGCAGCATCGCTAACACATGTTGACCAACGTTGACATCTGTTCTTGTCCACACGCTAGTTCTAACAGATCTCTCGCTACTCTTCAGCTGCGTTGACTAATCGTTGATATCTGATTACACAAACCGCGAGACATCTGAACATCACGAAACGACGACGTATCGCTACAAGCGCCACACTCGACCACCAGATCTCTCTCTCCCTTGCAGATCTCTCACTCCACCAGACTTCACCAAAATGACAGCATTTCAATACGCGGCCACTCACGCAAACGCCCAGGGACTCAGATCTCACTCGAAACGATGGCGTATTGCTTCTCTCGCTAAAAAATACGCGGTAACCACCAAGCGTCCAGCGACAACAGATTCCTCAAGAAATCTGAACAGATCTCACAAAAAACTGATCGCTGAACTCAAAATTCCCAAAACATCCAGAATTTCTTCAAATATGAAATCTGACCCAAAATGATATACGAAACCTTCTAACTGAAATCTGAATTCTCAATTCCGATTAGTTCAACCAATTCAACTCCAATTCTCGCACAGATTTCATCCGATAATTCCTGCGACTAAAATCTGAACAACTCCCCGAGAGATCTGAAATTCTCAAATCAGATTTCACCAAAAATCTCGAATCTGAAATCTGAAAATTCAAGATTATAAAATCTCATGACTAATCCTAAAAAAATCCGATTAATCACTATTCCGAATTCTCAATCCTCACATTCTCCCCACCTTAAGAGATTTCGTCCTCGAAATCAAAGGCAAACTCAGGGAAGAAAATCAATCAAAACATTCAAATCAAACACAAACATCTACACAAGCTCAAATCGAAGCTTAGAAATCACCTGGAATTCACACGTTCGGTGCTTAAATAGGTGAGGCCAATCCTGTCTCATCTTCTCCTCAACCTCTCAGATTGCTTCTTCTCGGCCATACTTACTCCATTGGACCATCACCAACGGAATTACCTCATTACTCAGTTGTTTCTCTTTCCTATCCAGGATCTGCACTGGATATTCGACATAGCTCAAGGCAGAATCCTGCTCAACTTCGTCGTTCTCAAAACATGGGACAGATCTGGCTCATATTTCCTCAACATTGACACATGAAAAACATCATGTATCGCTGCTAACTCATTAGACAGCCTCAATCGATAAGCCAACTGTCCAATCCGCTCAACAATCTCGAAGGGACCAACGAATCTAGGAGCTAATTTTCCTTTAAATCTAAAGCGCATCACGCTATTGAATGGAGAAACCTTGAGAAATACTCGATCGCCAACCTCAAACTCTAACGGTCGACGTCTTTGGTTAGCATAGCTGAAGAATCGATCTTGAGCAGCTTTCATTCTACTCCGAATCAAATCAATCTGATCTGTCATGTGCTGCAAAAATTCAGGGGTAGAAAGCTGTCTCTCACCAACTTCTTCCCAACAGATCGGAGATCTTCACTTACGACCATACAACGCTTCAAATGGGGCCATTCCGATAGTCACCTGGTAGCTGTTGTTATACGAAAACTCAACTAAGGATAGCGAATCCTGCCAGCCACCTCTGAAATCCATCACAATTGCACGCAACATATCCTCTAATGTCTGAATGTGTTAGGATAAAATTTATTAGTTTTGGTGATAACAAAAATAAGACAAGATGCTATTGGACAATCAGTTGTCGCAGAAGTACATCTACAAGTGGTAATTCAGCAGTTGGGGTATTTGAGAGATCAGCAGATGGTATGCGATCAGCAGATGGTATGCAATCAGTGGTTAGTTTGTTCTCGAAGATATTCAGCAGATACAATCCTTGCAAAGCAATCAGCAGGTACATATAAGTGTTAGCGTGCTTTTGGTAAGGATTGGTAAACGACAGCATATTGATTGAAGAGATCAGCAGTTTATTAGTTGGAGAATGCTAAACGACTGCGTTTAGATAAGTTGAAGCGACAACGTATTGTTTGGCTTAGACAATTCAGCAGAAGCATTCTTTAGAGTATATCAGCAGACAGTTGGCTCTTCAACAGCTTATTATTTCAACAGATGGCTACAATATACATCAACCAGCAGATGATGTTGTCCAGCAGGTGCATTTCAAAGATAACAAAAGGGTGTCACTTGAATAAGTTGACACGACATCATTTTATCGCTAAAGAAATCAGTCGATGGAAAAACACAAATGTATATCAGCAGGTGAATTCTAGTTGAAGCGACAACGTATTGTTTGGCTTAGACAATTCAGCAGAAGCATTCTTTAGAGTATATCAGCAGACAGTTGGCTCTTCAACAGCTTATTATTTCAACAGATGGCTACAATATACATCAACCAGCAGATGATGTTGTCCAGCAGGTGCATTTCAAAGATAACAAAAGGGTGTCACTTGAATAAGTTGACACGACATCATTTTATCGCTAAAGAAATCAGTCGATGGAAAAACACAAATGTATATCAGCAGGTGAATTCTTCCAAGTGTTATTCCAGTCGAAGTATCTTTGACAACGTTGATGGAGTTAGTGCTGGTTATCAAAGTTATTTCAGGCGCAAGCTCAAATTGATTCAAATACGATCGTTTACTCAAATGGAAAAGATTCGTAGGATCGAACAGTTGCCTGGAATTAAGGAGACAGCGTATGTACTATTTTGGGTAAATAGTACGATGTACAGAGACCGTTTTTCATTGCTTGCACAAATATGGAAAGAAGACAAATTGGCTCTGTCAGTGAGCAATTTACCTTGTAGTGGAGCAGGAATTACGGTGTACAATTTTGGCAGCAATTCAAACGGGATTCATTTCCTTTGGAGAATTAAATGACCGTTGCAATCGAAGCCTATATATATCAGTAGCAGTGTTGAAGAAAAACACACTTCGCTATTAATCTATTGCGGTCACGCTGTCAAACTTTCTCTCGAGCTACACTCTGTTGAAATCTCTAAAAAGCTCAAAAACTCGAAGAACCTAACAGTTGATCTTCATTGAAATACCTTCGAGTCAATCTTCTGGTTACTTTGTTGTAATCGAGTTTCATTGTTGAAACCAGAAGATTTTTACAGTCTCAAAATACGTGTATTCACTTTCATATTTTATTGAGTCTGTAACGAACTGTCTTTGTGAAGAAGTTCGAAAAACAATCAAGTGTTGCAAACCAGCAGCGAAGTCTGCGTGGAGTGTTGTGAAGTACTAGGAGTTCTCGTAGCTGCGGGTTACGAGATCGGGTGTTTGTAGAAGGCCTACTTGCATCAAATCTTCTAGTGATACCTTCCGAGGAGGAAGAAGGGGAGACATAGGACATTGAAGTCCGAACTTCCAGAAACAAATTCCTGACTCAATCTTTTACATACATCATTTATTTATTATTGCTTGTTTTTCACTGTTCACAAACCAATCGGCCTTTTTCCGCACAAATATTGTTGGCCGAGAAGTTTGCATAAAACTGAGATCCAAAAGATTTTTAAAAGAGTTTTGAAATAGAAAAATCGAAGGAGTTCATTCAACACCCCCCCCCTTCTGAACTCCTATTTCTGTTTTCGTGCCATATTGATCCTATCAATTGGTATCAGAGCCTGCGCATCTCAG
>KV005686.1:117415-141612 GCA_001598015.1 Dorcoceras hygrometricum
CTGATTTAATATGTTATAACTGTGATCGTCCAGGTCATTTCGCTGCTGATTGCAACAGACCCAAGAGAGACGATAGAAGCAAGCGAGATGATAGAAGAGCTGACGATCGGTACAGGAAATAAGAGCGATACAGACGTGATGAGGAAGATAATTAAAGAACTGTTGATAGGTCCAAGGACAAATCCAAGGATAAATTCAAAGAAATATCGAACGATAGAAGGATGAAGACCAGCAGAAACAAGAAACCCAGCCGCAGACATGATCGTAAAGTACTGGTGGCTGAGGAAAGCACCAAAAGCTGGGCGGATAGTAGACTCATCCAGCAGCAGCTCATCTTCAAGTGATAGTGAACAGGAGGAGGTTCACTGCTTCATGGCTGATCAAACAGACGATGATGAGGTATTTGATTTTTCGAATGTTGAATTTACACACGATGACCTTATCATAGCACTAAATGATATGGTCAAAGAGTACAGGAAGCTTTCTCACTCATTCGATGAAGCTAAAGCTGAAAACATGAGTCTAAAGAGTAGTTCGATTGAATCAAATTCAGATGAGTTTGAGGATATTGACATTTTAAAGACTGAGTTGAGTAAGCTACAAGCTGAGAACGAGATGCTGAAAGATGAGACCAGTGAGCTCAAAGCTGAAATTGAAGCATTGAATCAATTGGTGAGCTCCTAGAATCATTCTTCTCGAGTTATTCACAAACTGAACGAATATAAAAAACTAGTCAGTGATAAGACTGGTGTGGGATTCAACAATAGTGAGTTCAGTGAAGGAGAGACAAGTACTCAATCACGACCAGCCTATGACAAGTTCAATAAAATGAGCTTTGTCAAAGCTGACATGATATATAACTGTCTTGAGTCGGTGAAATATGATAATCAGAACTCTCCAAAGCTGAGCGAAAATGGAAAAGCTGGTATCGGCTTCTCAAAACCTGAGAGTTTCAAGCCTAACTGGCTAAAGAACAGATTGGACAAAGACAAAGCGAAAGCTGGTCAAAAACCATTTGTTTCTAACCAGTCGTGGCATAACTCAAAGAAGGTTAAATCGGGTTGGAAAAAGTTTCAGCAGAGGAGAGATCAACATGATCAAAATATGAAACCAAAACTCAAAATATCTCCACGCAATTTTGCACAGACTTTTGTGGATCCTAGAACTGGAAAAAACGTAAGGATTATTCAAATCTGGGTCCCGAAAGGGGTAATCCAATCTGGACCCAAGTAAAATTGGGTACCAAAAGTGATTTTCTTGCGTGCAGGTCAGCAGGTACGAACCAGCAGATACATCAAAACTATGGTACCTGGACAGCGGCTGCGCAAGACATATGACTGGAAACCCGAAGCTGCTGAAAGATGTGATCTCACACAAAGGAGCAAAAATTGTCTTCGGAGATAACGCATATGGTAACACTGTGGGTAAGGGTAAGCTTACCCATGGTAACATTTCTATTTCTGATATTCTTGTTGTTGATAACTTGCGTTACAATCTGATAAGTATTAGTCAACTATGTGACAAAGGTTACATAGTCAAGTTTCAACAACACACATGCACGGTTCAGAGTCCTAGTGGTCTGACTGTGTTGGTAGGAATTCGGGGAATACCTACATTATCGACTGGTCAGATCAGCAGGAACCTGAACAATTGAGGTATCTCTTTATCGTGGTATTATAGGCTCTTTGCTTTATTTGACTGCTAGCAGACCAGACATCATGTTTGCTGTCTGTATGTGTGCTAGATTTCAAGCAGAGCCAAAGCAATCGCATTACATTGCTGTAAAGCGAATATTGAAATATTTGAAGGGTACTCCTAACGTGGGTCTTTGGTATCCCAAAGACTCCGGCTTTGAACTAATTGGGTACAGTGATGCAGATTACGCAGGTTGCAGGATTGATCGCAAGAGCACAAGTGGAACATGTCAATTTTTATGGGATCGACTGATCTCTTGGTTTAGCAAGAAGCAGACATCAATTGCCACGTCAACTGCTGAGGCGGAATATCTTGCTGCTGGCAGTTGTTGCGCACAAATCCTCTGGATTCAACATCAATTGAAGGATTATGGCATTGATGCTTCTGAAGCTCCTATTCTCTGTGACAACACAAGTGCAATTGCAATCACCCAGAACCCTGTACTGCACTCACGGACCAAGCACATCGATATCAGGCATCACTTTATAAGAGACCATGTGCTAAAGAAGGACGTTCGGCTGGAGTATGTGTCAACTGAGCAGCAAGTAGCTGATATTTTAACAAAGCCTCTGCCGGACGCTAAGTTCTCTTATTTTAGAAACACTTTAGGTCTTCTTGAATTGCCTTGATTGTTTGTGTACTAACGCATATTGCAGGATGATTAGCCATTGCTTAAATCAGCAGTAGGTTTGTTGTTCAGGGGGAACGACTAGCCTATCAGCTGAGGTAAGTCTCTTGCGTTGGGAGTATATTGGTCGTAGGGGGAACCAGGAGCTGATTCAATAAGCGTGACGTCAGCAGAACATGTTGCGGCTGGACATACTCAGCTGTTGCGTGTATACTGCTGATGCTTATAAGTTACCAGCTCTTGCCACCCTCAACGCAATATTAAATCAGCAGTTGTGACTTTATACCTTTGGCGCGAAGTTATCTATTTTTTTTTGCACTTTATTTGATTAAAATCTTGGAAAATATTTTACACCGTACGATCAAAATATTTTGAAACTTTTTCAAATCTTTTTCAAAATTGTACGCGCTAACGGAAGGTTGACACGTGTTGTTAACATGCAAAAAGTCACATCGAAATCTTATCTCTCCAAAATCTCTTCGCATTCTTTACTTATTTACCGTTTGACTGTTCGTTCTCTTTTACCTTGCATATTTGCTTTCTCTCGTATTTCTCTCTTGCGAATACTCTCTATTGCTTCTTTACTTATTTACCGTTTGACTGTTCGTTCTCTTTTACCTTGCATATTTGCTTTCTCTCGTATTTCTCTCTTGCGAATACTCTCTATTGCAAAGATTTTACAGGCGTTCTTTTCGACAACCTACAATCAGAAATGGCTTCTTCACTCTATAGCAACTCTCAGCATGTTTCTTTTGAATCTGTTCTCACCATGGAAGATCCAGGTATGATCTCAATGTTTCGAGCTCTAATCGCCTCTGGTCTTGAGGGATTCTTGGGGTGTCCTGCGGTGATTTTTGAATCGGAGTTGGTTGAGTTTTTCAACAATGGTTCTGTAAATGACGGTCTTGTGGTTAGTACTGTGAATGGTGTATAGATTGAGATTTCTGAACAGTTGTTGGCGGAGACCTTTGAGTTGCCAGTGGATGGACTATCGGAGTTATCGGAGATGCCAAAGGATAAAATTTTTGATGCTCAGAGCTTTGTCTCTTTGTCGGGAGAGCCGGTAAGTCTGTCTGGAGGGAAGAATCAGATGAAGATTGAGTTTCGCCTTCTCTGTGACATCATGCCGAAAGCTATTTCTGTGAAGGCAGGGTCTTTCAACGCTATTACAGTAGAGAAGTTCTCGTTGATAACAACGATTGTTTGTGGCGTTCGGATGAACTGGGCCAAAATTTTGTTCAGCATTCTTAAGAAAATGGTGACTCCGGGATCTAAGCAAGCCAAGGGCTTCACTATTCAAATCAGTCTTCTGCTGGAAAATATTCCTAATCTGGAATTAGGCGCATCTTCAGAGTTCCCAGCTTCCAAGATTCTCACTGACAAAACTGTGCATCGTTTTGTCTCACTTAATGATAAAGCTTGTGCTGAGGAAGTTTTTGGGGCATCCAAGCCAAAGGCTGTCTCGAAGAAAAGACGTGCTGATGATATTGGAGCAGCAGTGACTAAAAGGAAGAGAACTATTAAGAAGAAATCTGTTACTTCTCTTTCTACCCTGGAGATGGTAGCCGTTGCACAAGAGGCTGTACCTATTCAAATGATTGAGACATTTACTGTTGCACCATCTGCTGAGAACATTTCTGACCAACCAGCCGGTGAAACTGATGGTGTAAAAGGAGTCGATGCTGATGTTGATGCTCCTACTGCGAAAATTGATGAACAGGTGGCGGACCCATCAGCTATTGATGAGACAAGTGTTAGAGAGTGTTTTGAACCAGCAGTGGAGGTTCCTGCTGAGGAGACAAGATGCTCATCTGCTGATGACGTGGATTTTATAATTCAGCAGGTAATTGAAGAAACTCGGGAAGTTGACGCATCTGCTGATAAAAATCAACCAGCTGCTACTGAAGAGAGACATTGGTTCGATCTTCCCTATGAAGATCTCATTGAGAAATGGGCTGTTGAACGACCAGTAGTCACTTCTAGTGACACTGATGAAGAAGACGTACCCATGAATGTTGGTACTGCTGATGGAGACCAGCATGTACAGTGTTTGGAGGAGAAATCAGCAGTAAATGATGACTTGCTCAATGCTGATGAGCAGATGTCGCTGGACGATATTATCTTGACCATTCCAGTCGATATTCCATTGCCCTCTTCTAGCATGGAAATCACAAAGATCCAGATGGGCGAAAAGATAAAGATTCCAGAAGTCACTGAGAGGACCTGGTTTCTAAACAGTCTTTCTAGCATTCCTGCTGATCATAAAGGAAAGGCAATTTTGGTAGAGAAAGACCCAATCAAGGGCAATCCAGCTCAGGAGCATTTCTTCTTGATCTGTGCAAATATTGACTTACTCGTGGAGCTGCGTGCCAAGATAATTGATGAAGTAGCTCAATTCTTTCATTCTTTCAGTTTGAGGAAACTGGCAACATTCAATATCGAGGATATGTACAAAAAGGAGGAGCAAGTTTTGTCCTGGGGAGAAACAGAGTCGCCTCAGCTATTCAGCGGAAGCTATACATTTTGATCAAATATAGAGAGGTATTGGTATGGAAGTTTTTGGAAGCTTGGAGGGCCAATTTTGTTCCTGGCCAAGAATCCTCAGCGGTTGATCTCAAAGTAATAGAGTTGCTTTCAGACCTCCACCTATTTATTTTGGAGGAATTGGCTAAGGAGGCACGCGCCCATGGTCTTTTATGGACAAAGACTTGTTGCTCTAAAATTTTTGAGGGGAGCCCAGGAGATCGAGGCGCTGTAATTGCCCGAACCAACACGAATACTCGATCATCATGCTGGATTAGAACGATGATTTTTGTTGATGGAGTGTGGACTGTAGAACCATGTGCTGATCGGTTGGTACACATTCCCAGACAAATTAGTTCGTATGAAGCTCCTCGACAACTCCAATATGATGACACTCTCCCTTCAGTGAGTGCCTTTTTCCAAGTGCTCAAGAAAAGATGGGCGGATGTCTGTTTTGAAGTTGTCGACTTTTGTGCTTATCGACGACTACTACCAGTTGGCTCCATCAAATCTTGTAGAGCATTAGAAGTTGTTGAAACCGATTCTCGGGTTGATTCTCGCCAGCCGACAGTGTTTGCTCTTCGTCTTTCTCAGTTTTGTACAGTGCATATTCAGTACAGTTTGTTTAGCAGATTGTCTACAACAGATATTTCAGATTTTCTTTCTTCCATTGCTTTGGACAGAACAGCTTTACGTAGTGTTCAGAGATCTTTTGCTCAGTCCGTTGTTCCAAGTGTACAGTTTTTGTTAGATCAGCGTCCGTATTCTCCAATCTCTGCTGACAGTTCTTCCTCTACATTTTGATGCGTCAGATATCGATGCTGCTGTGTCCTCTCTACCATCCGTCTCTCCGGATATCTCTGCTGCTCTTGCCGATTTTCAAGCTCTTTTATCGGAGCAAGTTAATGAATCTCAGAGTGTCATCTCATCCAGACTACATAAAATTGAGCAAGTTCTTCGTGACAACCTGTGCGATCAAGCAGCACTTCTCAAAATTTATCTCAAGAGGCACGCCAGGAAGGTCTCACCATTGCTGATGTCCAGACTCTTCGCTTCAATGAATTCCACAAACATGTCCTAGCTCAGAATGCTTCTATCTTTACCGGATTAGCGGATGTGCGAAAGGAAGTGCAGGAAGTGAATGCTAAAGTGGACATCTTGGCCTCGCGCGTAAATGCCGTTCAAAAGGATGTTGAAGCCACCAAGGAAGCCGTTTCTCACCAGCTTTTTGAATTTCAAAGTCAGGCACAGGAAAATCATAACATTCTTCATGCCCAACTGAGCGAACTTGTTGATTATATCCATCGGGGCAGTGCTGACAAAAATGGGGAAAGTGGCAGCCTAGGACTCCAACAGCCTTCGAATGTTCAAATAAGTGCCAGTGCTGTGAGACCACCAACGTTTGCGCAAAGGGTTGAAATTGCTCAGAGACATATTGTACAGACAGTACTGGATGCTGATAGTAACAGAGAAGCTCTTGAGAGACAAGCAGCAGCGGAACGTGATAGAGAAAAAAAGAAGAAGGGAGGCGAGGATGTTGAAAAGAAGAAGAAGAGATTAGATTAGCTTTTCCGCTTAAAATCTGTGTACACATCTTATGTACAATTTTGTTGGTTAATGAAAGTTTGCATTCCAGCAGATCGTGTGCAATTTTTTTTGCATATCTTCTTTTGTCTCGGCTGCTAAAGTTTTGTCATCACCAAAAAGGGAGAAATTTTTAGGATAAAATTTATTAGTTTTGGTGATAACAAAAATAAGACAAGATGCTATTGGACAATCAGTTGTCGCAGAAGTATATCTACAAGTGGTAATTCAGAAGTTGGGGTATTTGAGAGATCAGCAGATGGTATGCGATCAGCAGATGGTATGCAATCAGTGGTTAGTTTGTTCTCGAAGATATTCAGCAGATACAATCCTTGCAAAGCAATCAGCAGGTACATATAAGTGTTAGCGTGCTTTTGGTAAGGATTGGTAAACGACAGCATATTGATTGAAGAGATCAGCAGTTGATTAGTTGGAGAATGCTAAACGACTGCGTTTGATAAGTTGAAGCGACAAGCGTATTGTTTGGCTTAGACAATTCAGCAGAAGCATTCTTTAGAGTATATCAGCAGACAGTTGGCTCTTCGACAGCTTATTATTTCAAGACTGACCATCTGTATGTGGGTGATAGGATGTACTCATAGCCAATCTCGAACCCATCGCTGCTTGCAGACTCTTCCAGAAACGAGAAGTGAACCTTGGATCTCTGTCAGACACTATCGAAACAGGAACTCCATGCAATCTAACCACATGGTCGATGTACAATTTCGCCATCTTCTTCATCGAACACCTCACATCATATGGAATGAAATGGGCTGACTTTGAAAGTCTATCAATCACAACCCAAATCGCATCACATCCCCTACTCGATCGAGGTAGATGAGTCACAAAATCCATGTCGATGTGCTCCCAATTCCATTAGGGCACCTCTAAACTCTGCAGCAAACCACCAGGTCTCATCCTCTCGGCCTTGACCTTTTGGCAATTCAGACATCTAGCAACAAAAACAGAAATGTCGCTCTTCATACCTACCTACCAGTAGTGAGACTTCAAGGCATGGTACATCTTTCTCTCGCCCGGATGCACACTGTACCGACTACAATGCGCTTCATTCAGAATGGTCTCCTTCAAATCAATCAGGTTTGAGCCACCAATCTTCCTCGAAATCTCAGACATCCATCAGAAGTAACAGAGAAATCCTCAGACTGACCACTTCGGGCTTTAATCTTTAACTCATGAACATATGGATCAATCATCTGTGCCTCTATGATATTATTCACAATCTGTGGTTCTACCTGAATCGAAGAAACCATGAAGTACTGATCACCCGGTTGAAATCGCCAACCAGAAGTACTCAACTTCTCGTAGACCTTCGAAACACTCAAAAACGAAAGCATCGAAGGCTAGGTCTTCCTACTCAAGGCATCGGCAACCGAGTTCATCCGCCCAGGCTGATACTGAATCTCACAGTTAAAGTCTTTGAGCAATTCCTGTTAGAGTAGATGTCCAACTAGCCAACTTGTGGCGTGTGGGTTTTATTGACTCTTGTATAACGATCTTTATTTATGAAATACACATTTCTTTTATGGCATTCTTTATTTTCATTAGGTTATAATGTTAAAAATTGCATTGGATAAAGACCTAGAATGCACCATAGTGTATGTTAGATGTGATAGTGGATATGATGGCTATCATGAAACACATCTAATAGTCACTGTGTAATCTAAACTTGTTCCTAGTCGATTGGACCGTCAAAATGAGGATAAGGCCGCCCGAGCTTGAGACTAGCATATGCGATGTGAAGTACCATGTTTCATTGGTAGGGAACATTGTGATGTTCTGAGCATGCAGATGGATAGTGACCTGATGATCTAACGAACTACCCTCGTTCGGACTTTCCAAGTGGTTACCATTTATCGAGTGGATAAGTCCGAGGTCTTGGTTGTACTGATTAGTCCTCACTACTCGAAACGTCATTGAGACTCTACATGATAGGTGCCTCACTTTGACCCATTTACCGACTCAGTTGGGGTCATTAGGTGGCGGGATTGGGTGAGGACCCGATGCATGTAGGAGTCGATGCTTCGTTGTCGAGGATTCACCGCTCGCTTTTATGCGTGGATATCCTATGCTATCTGAGGAGGTAATAGTGTGATAAATCTCTGTCCAGAGTACTAGATGTGTTCTAGGTAAATGGGTTTACCTAGTAACACACGCGATGTCACTATTTGATCTTCAAGATGTATGCATAGCTATTGGATCTCTAGCGACTCTCGATATACCAATGGTCGTTGATCTCATCGGGATATATGTGTTGAAAGGACCGTACTGTACGCTAACCATGACCGACTGGTTCTTGCAGGCACTATCAGTGATACCTAGGGGATCATGGGGCGATGTTGCTAGGCGCTTTACCATGATCCGATGGGTCAGTACCGAATTGTGATTTTGGAGTCACAATGGTTGTGAACCCACGGCTAGCTGTATCCCTGAACCATTGAGGGTCACACAAGTACTGTCTTCAGGATTCCCGCACCGAAATTGAGCTCAATGTGTTGAGCATAGGAGGAGAAATTTAGGGATTGCGACTTCCTAAAAGTCAACCGGGGTCAAATTGCGATTTCCCAAAGTTTAAGGGCTAAACTGCAATTTTGGACTAGGTGGTCTGAAAAATTGTTTTCGCATCATAATTCTCAGTTTTGGAAACTGTGTAGATCGGTCCGAACAGATCTTCGATCGGAGTTATGATGAAGTCACGGTGATGGAAATGAACCGAATGTTCATATGGACCTGGGCCTGACCCAGGCCCATTGGGCCGGTCCAAGCCCATCACTAGTCTACATATGCATGGCCTAGGGTTGGTGTTTCATACACTACAACACTTCTACAAACCCTAGACAAGTTGGTCGCCGCCTCCCTCACCTCCTAACACTCCTCGGCCGCCGCCTCCACCACACGCGTCGCCACGCCGCCGCCGCCGTTGATCACGTGATTGGACTTGTTCCGATCACGTCGACGAGGAGATTCCGTTCGTGTCAAATTCGTCAGCTCTTCTAGTGCAGACCGACGAAGGAGTCCTGTATCCAGTCGTGGACCGGATTAGGAGATCTACCGCCGCCTACCTTGAAGTGCCAATTTCCCTGTGATTCTGGTCGGAGCCAGGCGCCTAGACACCAGCAAGGTAACCTTCATTAAAACATCATATGTATGTTTTATGCATTTATTGTTATGTATTGAACGTTTTCGGGGCAAATTTTGAAACTTCCGCTGCGCCTCCGGGAACGGGATCCGGATCCGTCACTGCGCCAACAGTGGTATCAGAGCCAAGGCTCGGATCTATCAATACATAATTGTGCCTGAATTGCATTGATCAAAAATTTTTCGAAATCAAAAAAAATGGCTGGACTGTAGCGTGCGCACGGCGGCACTGTAGCGTGCGCACGGCGTTACTGTAGCTTCGCGCAGCTACAGTGCCGATGATTGGCCGTGCCGCGCGCAGCGTGCGACAGTGTGCCGCACGTTGTGCAGGCGGCGGGCGCCGACGTGCGGCCACCGTCCGGCGAACCCGAGGCGATGTTGCGACACTGTTTTTGACTTCTAGGGTTCGTTTCGGGCCTGTCCTGGGCGGTCCGAGGAGTTTTCGGGCCAATATTTGATATTGGGCCATTTTGGTCGGACCAAAATTGACTTTTGGAATTTTTGAGATTTTGGGCCTAAAATTGTTTTAAGCCCAATTTGATGCAATTAAAATTGACAAAATGTGATTTTATTTATAAAATGTGATTTTATATTTAAAATATTATTTTGTTGGGAAATTATCAAATTTGATTTGATTATTTAATTTATGTCAATTATTTTAATTGATTGTATGTTTGGGATGATCGAGAGCCGTGCCCAATGTGTTAGGTGTATGCTAGGTTTTGCAAATTTTGGTTGTAATATTTTTGATATTATTTCTAAGTGGGCCTGGTTTATGGCCCGTTCCCACCCCTTTAAAATTGTATCCCAACGTGTCATGGATATTTAATTGTAAATATTAGATTTAGTGGGAGGACTTTTGAAGATGGTGGAGATGATGATCAAAGATATTGAAGACCGAAGATTTGTAAAACTGGAAGCAAATATAATAGGATTGCATTGCATACTGCATTTCACCTAGGACTGGACCTAGGTCCGTGATTGGCAACCACGGACCACATAGCTCTCGCTATCGATCATCCCAAATTATATATATGCGATATATGTTTGTTGAATCCGCATTCTAAATTGTGATTTAAAATTAATGAGACCAAATTTCAAAATTAAAAATCCCTCGTTTTAAATATGATTTAAAATTTATATCAAGATTAAAAGTTTATTCGATAAACTAAGGAAATTTAAAGTTCTTTAAATTTTCCTACCTTCCATCAACAATGAGTGTATGTCGATGCTACCCGTATACATGGCCCGGCTCATATTATTGAGGGGTTATGTATGCCGGAAAGCTGTACACGTCATTGACACTCGCTGTGAGTTGGTTGGAACTCCCTTTAACGTTGGCTCATATTATTGGGGACGTTAAGGGGACCGTCCTTCACAACTCGACATTGATGGGTCATATTGACACGTGATAGTAATCGGCGTCATATTATTGGGTCCTTACTGGACGTGAGGTAAATACATGGAGGTTGCACCGGTTGCAATTGGGCTCTACCTTTTGAGGGTCATGGTTGGCTGATATTATTCGGGACCATGATCGCTTGATTGGACTCTGTGTACCCACTAAGGAAACTTGCTTTCTCGATTTCATTAGAGGGTGGTGAAATCGTTAAAATAGTGGGAGGGTAATTCATAAAACTAAATGACCTTGTTTTATGTCTTAGCGTTTTTCATATATAGTTAGTAATGCATGTCTGTTTTTCCTTTCAGTATAAACTGCTTATATAATGTCTTCGATCAAAAATCCACTTGCTGCTATACTGGATAGCAACAAGTTCACTGGTCTGAACTACCAAGACTGGCTTCGAAACCTCAATATTGTATTGGCTTCGGAGAAACTTCTCTACACGTTAGAGAAGAGCCCTCCGAAGGAAGCCCCTGCCGATATCAGCCTTAAGGAGCTGACAAAGCTGAACAAATGGTGGGATGACGAGCTCAAGACTAGATGCTATGTGATGGCATCGATGTCTAACGAAATGCAGCGGCGTTTCGAGAAGACGGTGTATGCTGTTGACATACACCTTCATCTCAAAGAGTTGTATGGGGAGAACTCTCGGATTGAGATGTTCACTACTGTCAAGGAGCTTATGACGAGCCGCATGCGCGATGGGACTTCGGTCCGTGAGCATGGGGTTCGTATGATTGGGCTCATTGAAAAGCTAGTGGGCCTCGATATCACACTTTCACATGAGCTGTCTGTGGATTTGCTTCTCCTCTCACTCCCTGCTGCATTCGACCCCTTTGTGGTCAACTTTAACATGAACAAGCTGGAAGCCACCCTTGAAGAGGTGGTGAACATGCTTGTCGTGTTCGAGGGGACCATAAAGAAGGACAAGCCCATACTCCTCATGGGCTCTTCTTCCTCTGCGAAGAAGGGGCCCAGACGCAAGGGTGAGAAACGTTCTGCCACTGCGAAGGAGGAAAAACCCGCCAAGAAGCCCAAGGCAAAGGCTTCCAAGCCAAACAAATCTGAGGATGTTTGCCACCACTGCCACAAGCCTGGGCACTGGAGGAGGAACTGCAAGGATTACCTCGAGCAGTTGCGAACTGCAAAGGGTATGTTCTACATTGAAATAAATATGTCTCTTAATTCGACTTCTTGGGTACTTGATACCGGATGTGAATCTCATATCTGTAATGATTTGCAGTAGCTATAGGAGATGTTTATTTATTTCTGTCTTTGAATTTTAAGTTGTTATTGAGAAACGTTTTGTTTGTTCCCGAGTTAATAAAGAACATTATTTCTGTTCTATGCTTGATAGTGATGGATATTCTTGTCTTTTTGCTAATTCGATTTGTAATATATGCAAGAATGAATGTTTGATTGGAATTGGGGAACGCGAAAATGATTTATACACCTTAAAATTAAAATAAGTTCCAACTCGCGATGTGGAAACACATACAACAACAATTAAAAGGAAAAACTATAGCTTAAACCCAGCACAACTTTGGCACGCTAGGCTAGGTTATATTTCCTTGAGTATGATGAACAAGTTGGTTAGGAGTGACATGTTTGATACGTCTGACATTAACTCCCTACCGACTTGTGAATCTTGTCTCAAGAGAAAATGACTAAATAACCCTTCACGGGCAAGCCTGAACGTGCTCAAGGCCTGTTGGATTTGATCCACACTGATGTGTGTGGCTCACTTAGTATTGGTACTAAGTACGGTCACACATACTTCATCACCTTTACCGATGATCATTCTAGGTATGGGTACTTGTACTTAATGAAGCGCAAGTCTGAATCCTTTGAAAGTTCAAGGAATTCAAGGCTGAAGTAGAAAATCAGTTAGGGAAAAGTATTAAAGCACTTCGATCCGATCGAGGTGGTGAATACTTAAGTGCTGAATTTCAAGACTATCTTAAAGAGAATGGGATTCTCTCACAGTGGACCCCTTCGGCCACACCACAGCTCAATGGTGTAGCGAAGCGTCGTAATCGAACCTTGATGGACATGGTTCGATCTATGATGAGCTTCACTGAGCTTCCTACCTCGTTTTGGGGCTATGCGCTCGAAACGGCAGTAATGTTGTTGAACAATGTCCACACCAAGGCAGTGGATAAGACTCCATATGAGATATGGATGGGCAAGCCGCCCAAATACTCATACATGAGGATTTGGGGATGTCCTGCTTACGTGAAGCAGACAGTGGGAGATAACCTAGATAAATGATCCATCTTATGTTACTTCAAATGGGTATCCAAAGAATTCTATTGGATACTACTTCTACTATCCCAATGAAACAAAAGTGTTTGTTTCTAGAAATGCCACCTTTATAGAAAGGGAGTTTCTACTTGATAGAAAAGGTAAGATAGTAGAACTCGAAGAGGTTAGATAACCATCTGAAGCTCCAAGTGAATCTCCCGCACCTCAAGAGCCAATGCCAGAAATGGTCGCACCTAGGAGATCCGAAAGGGTTCCTAGGGCTCCTGATAGATATGGTTTCCTCCTTGAAGATGATCAAAGTGATCAAACTATTGGATGTGATCCAAGAACTTTCAAGGAGGCAATTTTCGATACTGATTCTAATTTGTGGCTTGAAGCAATGCAATCTGAGATTGACTCAATGCATGCGAACCAAGTTTGGAATCCTGTTAATCCTCCCGAAGGAATTGTTCCTATTGGGTGCAAATGGATATACAAGAGAAAACTCGGGCCTGATGGTAAGGTACTGACCTACAAGGCACGACTGGTCGCGAAAGGTTAAACTCAAAGGCAAGGTGTTGACTATGATGAAACCTTTTCACCAGTCGCAATGTTCAAGTCAATTAGAATTTTACTAGCCATAGCCGCATGGTACGACTATGAGATATGGCAAATGGATGTGAAAACTGCGTTCCTTAATGGAAACATTAAGGAAGAGATCTATATGACGCAGCCTGAGGGTTTCACATCTGTAGGAAGTGAGCATAAAGTATGCAAACTTCAGAGATCGATCTACGGTCTCAAACAAGCATCCAGGAGTTGGAACCTGAGATTCGATGAAACAATTAAGGAATTTGGTTTCATCAAGAATCCCGAGGAGCCATGTGTGTATAAGAAGGTAGTTAAGAATGCTGTGACATTCCTTGTACTTTATGTTGATGACATTCTACTCATTGGGAATGATGTAGGAATGTTGCAGTCAACTAAAGTGTGGTTGTCTAGTAGATTCTCGATGAAGGACATGGGTGAAGCATCCTACATTCTTGGAATACAGATCTATCGTGATAGATCGAAAAGGATGCTCGGACTCACCCAAGCTACCTACATCGATACCATACTTAAGCGGTTCTCTATGGAAGAGTCCAAGAGAGGACACCTACCTATGTGCCACGGGGTCACTCTATCTAAGTCTATGTGTCCAAAGACTGATGAGGAGATAGAGAGTATGACACGTGTGCCATATGCCTCGGCAATAGGTAGCATTATGTATGGCATGATCTCAACTAGACCGGATGTCGCATATGCTCTGAGTGTCACGAGCCTCTACCAGGCCAACCCCAGCCAAATGCATTGGAAGGCCGTGAAAGATATTCTTAAGTACTTACGAAGGACTAAGAATATGTTCATGGTCTATGGGGGTGGTGAACTGAAATTGGAAGGCTACACTGATTCTAGCTTCCAATGTGATTTGGATGATTCGAAGTCAACCTCTGGATTTTTATTCATGATCAATGGTGGTGCTGTCTCTTGGAAGAGTTCCAAGCAAGACACCATCGCGGATTCAACCACTGAGGCTGAATACATCACAGCATAAGCTGCTGCTAAAGAGGTGGTTTGGATAAGGAATTTCGTCCAAGAGTTGGGCGTAATCCCTGAAGGAGTTGGTCCAGTCCCGGTGTACTGCGACAACACGGGTGCCGTTGTGCAAGCAAAGGAGCCTAGGTCTCACCAAAGATCCAAACATATACTGAGGAAATACCACATAATCCGGGATATTGTGGCTAGAGGTGACATAGCAGTCGAGAGAGTCGCCTCTGTAGACAACATTGCTGATCCACTTACGAAGCCCTTGACAGGACCGTTGTTTGAAAAACATCACGAAACAATGGGACTGCGTCTGATGAGCAGTTGGCAATAGGGCAAGTGAGAGATTGTTAGAGTAGATGCCCAACTAGCCAACTTGTGGCGTGTGGGTTTTATTGACTCTTTGTATAATGATCTTTATTTATGAAATACGCATTTCTTTTATGGCATTCTTTATTTTCATTATGTTATAATGTTAACAATTGCGTTGGATAAAGACCTAGAATGCACCATAGTGTATGTTAGATGTGATAGTGGATATGATGGCTATCATGAAACACATCTAATAGTCACTGTGTATTCTAAACTCGTTCCTAGTAGATTGGGCCGTCAAAATGAGGATAAGGCCGCCCGAGCTTGTGACTAGCATCTGCGATGTGAAGTACCATGTTTCATTGGTAGAGAACATTGTGATGTTCTGAGCATGCAGATGGATAGTGACCTGGTGATCTATCAAACTACCCTCGTTCGGACTTTCCAAGTGGTTACCATTTATCGAGTGGATAAGTCCGAAGTCTTGCTTGTACTGATTAGTCCTCACTACTCGAAACGTCATTGAGACTCTACATGATAGGTGCCTCACTTTGACCCGTTTACCGACTCAGTTGGGGTCATTAGGTGGCGGGATTGGGTGAGGACCCGATGCATGTAGGAGTCGATGCTTCGTTGTCGAGGATTCACCGCTCGCTTTTATGCGTGGATATCCTATGCTATCTGAGGAGGTAATAGTGTGATAAATCTCTGGCCAGAGTACTAGATGTGTTTTTGGTAAATGGGTTTACCTAGTAACACACGCGATGTCACTATTTGATCTCCAAGATGTATGCATAGCTATTGGATCTCTAGCTACTCTCGATATACCAATGGTCGTTGATCTGATCGGGATATATGAGTTGAAAGGACCGTACTGTACGCTAACCATGACCGACTGGTTCTTGCAGACACTATCAGTGATACCTAGGGGATCATGGGGCGATGTTGCTAGGCGCTTTACCATGATCCGATGGGTCAGTACCGAATTGTGATTTTGGAGTCACAATGGTTGTGAACCCACGGCTAGCTGTATCCCTGAACCATTGAGGGTCACACAAGTACTGTCTTCAGGATTCCCGCACCGAAATTGAGCTCAATGTGTTGAGCATAGGAGGAGAAATTTAGGGATTGCGACTTCCTAAAAGTCAACCGGGGTCAAATTGCGATTTCCCAAAGTTTAACGGGCTAAACTGCAAATTTTGGACTAGGTGGTCTGAAAAAACTTGTTTTCGCCATAATACTCGGTTTTGGAAACTGTGTAGATCGGTCCGATCTGATCGGTGATCGGGATTATGATGAAGCCACGGTGGCCTCTCTCACCTCCAAACACTCCTCGGCCGCCGCCTCCACCACACGCGCCGCCGCCGCCGTTGATCACGTGATTGGACTTGTTCCGATCACGTCAACGAGGAGATTCCGTTCGTGTCAAATTCATCAGCTCTTCTAGTGCAGACTGACGAAGGAGTCCTGTATCCAGTCGTGGACCGGATTAGGAGATCTACCGCCGCCTACCTTGAAGTTCCAGTTTCCCTGTGATTCTGGTCGGAGCCAGGCGCCTAGATGCCAGCAAGGTAACCTTCATTAAAACATCCTATGTATGTTTTATGCATTGATTGTTATGTATTGAACGTTTCCGGGGCAAATTTTGAAACTTCCGCTGCGCCCCCGCGAACGGGATCCGGATCCGCCACTTCGCCAACAATTCCATCCAACGTCGTTGCCTCATATTCAGATCAGACTGCGTGAAGATATATTTCAGGCTCTTGTGGTCAGTGTACACCACAAATTCTTCACCATACAGATAATGTCGCCAAATCTTCAAGGAAAACACTATCGCAGCCAACTCCAAATCATGAACAGGGTACCTCGTCTCGTGAGGCTTCAACTGCCGAGACGCATAGGCAATCACGTACCCATTCTGCATCAAAACACATCCCAAACCATTGAGAGAAGCGTCGGAGCACACAACAAATCCTGCGGATCCAGACGGTAGAGCCAAAACAGGAGCAGTAGTCAACTTCTCCTTCAACGTCTGAAAACTATACTCGCACTCATCAGTCCAAACGAATTTCCTATCCTTCTGAGTCAACTGAGTCAGAGGCCTGGCTATCGAATAGAACATCTCGATAAAACGCCTGTAATAGCCAGCCAATCCCAAGAAGCTGTGAATCTATGAAACATTCCTAGGTCTCTCCCAGTTAAGAACTGCTTCGACCTTGCTAGGATCCACCGAAATTCCTTGTGCCGAAATCACATGACCCAAAAAGATAATCCGATCAAGCCAAAATTCACACTTGCTGAACTTGGCGTACAATTGCGAGTCTCTCAATCTCTGCAACACCAATCTGAGATGCTCCTTATGCTCTCTCATGCTCCTCGAATACACTAGGATGTCATCTATGAAGACGATCACGAACCGATCGATGTACTCACTAAAGACGCGATTCATCAAATCCATGAAAACAGCTGGGGCATTCGTCAACCCAAACGGCATGACAAGAAACTCATAATGCCCATATCGAGTCCGAAATGCTGTCTTAGCCACGTCAGCGTCTCTAATCCACAACTGGTGATAACCAGAGCGCAAATCAATCATCGAGTAAACGACCGATCCCTGCAACTGATTGAACAAGTCATCAATCCTCGTCAAAGGATACTTGTTCTTCACCGTCGCTTTGTTCAACTGTCGGAAGTCCACACACATCCTCATAGACCCATCTGTCTTCTTCACGAAAAGAATCGGAGCTCCCCAAGGCGACATACTCGGTCTGATGAAGCCTCTCTCCAAAATATCTCTCAACTGATCCTTCAGCTCTTTCAACTCTGCTGGCGCCAACCGATACGGAGCTCTAGAAATCGGGGCTGTACCGGGCACCAATTTAATGCTGAAGTCGATCTCACGTCTTGGGGGGAATCCTGGAATCTCGTCTGGAAACACGTCGGGAAACTCTCGGACGATCGGAATGTCGCTCAACTCCAATCGTGGCTCTTAGGAAACGTCAAGCGCATAAATCATGAATCCAGCATTATCCAGTGATAGCAGGCTAAACATCTCCATGGCAGACACCAGTGGAATCTTCGAGTGCGAATCAGCACCGTAGAACTCCCACTTCTCACCTGAATCAGGGCGAAATTTCACCACACCATGGAAACAGTCAACAGTAGCCTTATAGCTAGACAACACATCCATTCCCAAGATACAATCAAAGTCCCTCATCTCCAAGACAATCAGATTCATCACTAACACGTTCTGGTCGAATCGGATCAAACAGTTCACCCAAAATCTCACTGGACATCAACCACACATCAGCAGGAGTAGACACAGAGACAACATCACACAGTGGGGATTGACTCAACCCACGCTCATGCACAACAACTCAGAGACAGAGTGTGACGCTCCTGTATCGAATAAAATTCTCGCAGGAAAATCAAAGATAGAACATGTACCTGCGATAACTATATCAGGCGTCTCCTCAGCCTGCTCTCTCGTCGGGGTATCCACCAGGGCTTGCTGCGAAGGAACCGAAGACTGTCCCCTCACCAAAGGACACACTCTCCGAAAATGTCCAGGCTGTCCACATTTATGGAAAGTACCTTGCACCCCACGACACTGTGAAGTCATGTGCTTCCCTCCGCACTATCCGCAAGTCACTCCTCCTCCGGAGCCACTGCCACCAGAACTCACTGAAGCCGAAGAAATCGAGTTTGATCGCTTCTTAAACTGTTTCCCTCAAGGCCTATACCTCTGAGGATTTGATTGCTACGATCCATGAGGAGACTGAAACGAGTGCGACACGTCATGTGCAGGCTGAAAAACGCGTCCCGTCGTCGGCCGAAATATTGCTAGAACTAATTCCATCCCACCTATCTGTCTCGTCACATCCTCAACCTGCTGAACACCCTCTTCACTAACCGAGGCCCTAGACTCCTCAGCGGAAAGTCTAACAGTCCTACCTATACCTCTCCTCGGCGGCATCTAAACAAATGTAGAGGTAAGATCTCACAGCAGATATATCACATAGACAGATAAAAGATCACATAAGTCACAGATTCAATCCAAATCAAATCAAAACTCTGTGCCTAGACTCGAGTGTGATCAAAGGAAATCGAGCTTATCCCAGTTTAAGCTTTGATACCAAAAATGTCAGGCCCCATGCTAATCTCACAAGATTAGAGCACAATTAAGCATATAATCACGGAAGCATAAAATCAGGGCTTAAAAATTTTTCGAAATAGTTTAGGCCTGAACTCAAAACATACATTCAAAATATCAATACTCAAAATATGAGTTAACTCAAACCCATACAAAACAGGTAACACAAATATCAAATCAACAATAGATCCCCAAATACATAGAATCACGGGGCATCCCCCGGTTCAATACATAATAAAATAGACTGGGACTCAAGGGAACGGTGATCGACCAGCTGAACCTCCACTCTGTCCAGCTTGGTTACCTGAAGATCCTGCAAATGGGCAACGCAGACCCAAACAACACAAAAGCAGGAAAATAAATACGAGGTCAAGCCTCAGTACGAAGAGCCATCAAAACAGCTAATCATGCAACATGCTATAAATAAATGCTATGAAATGCATGAGGGCTATCAAGGATCGGATAGCTAGACCAGCATATCGACTGGCAAATCATCTCAAGCGAGCCTCTATACCACGCGCAGCAAATCGGCCGGTGGAAATCATCGGTCCGTGATCATCGGGGCCCGTCAGCCCATCACAGCTCGGTGGTAGACACTCGAATCCGGTAGTCACCACTCCGATGATAGTGTTGGACTTTTTGGGCACGACACATCTGTCGGCCAGTCACAACGTGGCTCTCAATCAGGTCATAAATCTATCTGTCAATCAGGCTCAAGATGTATACATGTATGCCAATAAGCCATATCAAAATTCTACATGCATACTTTACGCAAAACAGAACATGAAATCAATCAAATATTCAACAACTGCTTCACGTAATTCACATCGAAATCAACCAGATTTCACAGCCTGAAATATACACATGTTCATGCCTCAAAGCTGTCCAAATTGCTCAAATTCGTACCTCAACAGCTAATTCTACCTCACGAATTAACCGAAAGCACGGCAGAACTAACGGCCTGGAAAGAGCAGATTTCTCCTGGCTTCGGCGCTCACGGTAGAACACACCTGGGATCAAAATTCTGTGACAGAGCCTCGAAAAGCAACCACTATCCAATACAAATCTGAACTTAAACAATTAACACCTACGGCCAGAATTTATCTCTAGTTCCCTACATCTACGCAGGTATTAAAAACGAATTCAAGGCTCCTAAATAGCAAGGAATGCTCACCCAAAAGCTCAAAAGAGCTGAAGATAGATTCTGCTCAACTGTAGAGGAAATTCCACGAGCACGCAGATTTTACGGGATCCCTCAAATCGTTGTCTCAAGCTTTCTAGCTGGTAACAATCAAAAGAGCACGTCTCAGGGAGTTCAGCGCCACCTAAACCGTCCAAAACAAAGGCTGAAAACGACGGGAATCGACGGAAGAAATGTTCGAATAAACAGTGTCGGTCGAGGGTTTCAACGAGATGAGGATAAGAAATATCGGGTTGAAAATGTTCTAAGTGTTGCTCAACACTGTATTTTAAATCCTCAACTCAATCTCTTTCGAATAAGACAACTCCCGACTAAAACAGATCCATGCATCTCTTCCTAGCGCTAAAAAGATCTCTTGAACAGCGCTCAACCCATCAGATTTCTCAACGCTAACGCTAACACCCGTGCGCTAAACAAAACGACATCGTACGCGTGATATCTGAAATGCTCCAGTGTTAACATACATCAGATCTCTCAGCGCTCGCACAAGTTCGATCACGCTAAGCGCTAATTAGTCAAAACGCGACGCATCTGAGACATCTGAAACCAACACTAGCGCTCATCGCTGATCAGATCCCTCCATGCATTGCTAAGGCACTACATCAAACGACATCGCTACAACTTATCAAAACGACGCAGCATCGCTAACACATGTTGACTAACGTTGACATCTGTTCTTGTCCACACGCTAGTGCTAACAGATCTCTCGCTACTCTTCAGCTGCTTTGACTAATTGTTGACATCTGATTACACCAACCGCGAGACATCTGAACATCACGAAACGACGACGTATCGCTACAAGCGCTACACTCGACCACCAGATCTCTCTCTCCCTGGCAGATCTCTCACTCCACCAGACTTCACCAAAATGACAGCATTTCACTAACAATTCGCGGCCACTCACGCAAATGCCCAGGGACTCAGATCTCACTCGAAACGATGGCGTATTTCTTATCTCGCTACAAAATATGCGGTAACCACCAAGCGTCCAGGGACAACATATTCCTCAAGAAATACTGAACAGATTCACACAAAACTGATCGCTGAAGATCTCACTCGAAACGATGGCGTATTTCTTATCTCGCTACAAAATATGCGGTAACCACCAAGCGTCCAGGGACAACATATTCCTCAAGAAATCTGAACAGATTCACACAAAACTGATCGCTGAACTCAAAATTCCCAAAACATCCAGAATTTCTTCAAATATGAAATCTGACCCAAAATGATATACGAAACCTTCTAACTGAAATCTGAATTCTAAATTCCGATTATTTCAACCAATTCAACTCCAATTCTCGCACAGATTTCACCCGATAATTCCTGCGACTAAAATCTGAACAACTCCCTGAGAGATCTGAAATTCTCAAATCAGATTTCACCAAAAATCTCGAATCTGAAATCTGAAAATTCAAGATTAAAAAATCTTCTGACTAATCCTATACAAATCCGATTAATCACTATTCCGAATTCTCAATCCTCATATTTAGAATACACAGTGACTATTAGATGTGTTTCATGATAGCCATCATATCCACTATCGCATCTAACATATACTATGGTTCATTCTATGTCTATCCAACACAATTGTTAACATTATAAAAACAACGACGATAAAGAATGCCATATAAAATGTGAATTTCATAAACAAAGATTGTTTTACACAAAGAGTCATCAAAAGCCCACAAGCCACAAGTTGGCTAGTTGGGCACCTACTCTAACAATCTCCCGCTTGCCCTAAAGCCAAGTACTCATAATGCGCATCCCAGTGCTTTGCGATGTTGTTCAAACAACGGGCCAGGCAGGGGCTTTGTAAGTGGATCATAAATGTTGTCTACAGAGATGACTCTCTCAACTGCTATGTCACATCTTGTCACAATATCCCGGATTATGAGGTATTTCCTTAGGATGTGTTTGGATCTTTGGTGAGACCTAGGCTATGAGACCTGAAAGCTGATAAGATTAATTTAGTTAATTAATCGGGTTTTATGGAGATCAGCTTTGAGTTTTTGAGCTTGGAGAAGCTATCGGGTTTTGTTTTAGCCCTTAGAACAGTTCTGGAGAGTTAGAGTTGGCATGGAATCTGTTCAGTAGTTAGCGCGGGTCATCGCTGAATGTTGGAGCTCAGCAGTGGTGACGTCAGCAGTAGTGGTTGTATTCAGCAGTCGTAGCAAGATCTGTTGTCGCTGAGCAGTAGATAGCGCGCTAGCGTGTTTCAGCAGTGAGTAGTTCTACGTCGTCGTTTGGATTAGTTGGAATGACAGTGTTTTGGATTAGCGAAGAAGACTCGACTGTGAGTTGTGTTAGCGTCAGCTGTGTGAGAGATCTATAGTAGCGTTGCTAGTTGGTTAGTGTTCAGCAGTGAGTAGCGGGTGACGTGTCCAGTTGCGACAGTAGTTCTCTGCGACGTCGTTTGAGTTAGTAGAGATCTGTTCTGGCTTAGAGAGAGATCTGTTACAAGATCTATTTGTGAGCGGGAATACCAGTCGTGATGGATTAAGTGTGGTGGATACTGTTTCTTCAGCTGTGAGCAGCTTTGGCCTAGTTAAGAGAGGACTTGGTCCTCGAATTGAGTATCCAGTTTCCATACTTAGAATATTTCCCGATTGCCAATTTCTGTCGCGATACCCTAGCTACTGTTCACCGAACCTTATCTTCTTCGATTGCCGGCGGTAGACAGCTCCGACGAGAGTGATAGTGGTAGCGTTGGACTCCTCTTGTTGAGACGCTTCGTTTGGATATTGTTTTTGAACATTTGTTTGAAGTTGGTGAGGTGTGCGAAGACATCTCCCTTGTGTAGTATGTTAGCATAAGCGTCGGATTTCGCTCCTAGCTTGTTGGGTTAAGTAAAGTTCCTGCCTTGAGATTTGTTTAGAGCCTTCTGTTGAGCTAGAGAGGTAGGATTAGCGCTGGTGGAGTTCGTAACTCCCAGCTGCTGTTTTCTGTGCTACGGTCCCTGAGGAATCGTGTGTTACCGTTGAGCAGGTGGTAGAACTGTGTGCTCGGGACGTCATTGTGGCAATCTGCTGTAGTAATTGATGCACAGAGAATTGAGGTACTGATGTGAGCTTGTTTACAGCTTAAGATTGAGCATGGATTACGTTCTTTGCTGTGTATGCTTTGTGCTGTTATCGTTTGTACATTGTATTGATATCAGTTGTTGCATTTGCGTATACGCATTATCCTGTTGAGCTCTGTTTTGCTAGTTGTGCCTGTTCTGTTGATTGAATAATACCAGGATGCTATGTTTGAGGACGAGCGGGTAGTTCCCGTATACCTCGGAGGCTGAGCGGGTAACTCTCGTACCTCTACTCTCTGCTGGTTTTGTTTGTCAGGCCCCGTGCTAATTACTAAAAATTAACACATAATAAGCGCATAAACACGGAAGCTTAAAATCAGTGCTTAAAAATTTTTCGAAATACAATGGGCCTGAACTTCAAATCATACATTCAAAATATTCAATACTCAAACATGAGTTGACTCAAACTCAAATGCAACAAGTAACAACAAAATATCAAATCAAATATAGATCCCCCAATACATGATAACACGGGGCATCCCCCGGCTCAATACATATCATATATATAAACTGGGACTCAGGGACGAGGGGATCGAACAGCTGAACTTCCACTCTGCCCAGCTTGGTTACCTGAAGCTCCTGCAAATGGGCAATGCAGACCCAAACAAGACAAAAGCAGGAAACAAGTACGAG
>KV005686.1:149628-166189 GCA_001598015.1 Dorcoceras hygrometricum
CGAGACGCATATGCAATAACGTACCCGTTCTGCATCAGAACACACCCTAAACCATTCATAGAAGCATCGGAGCACACAACAAATCTTCCGGAGCCAGACGGTAGGGCCAAGACAGGAGCAGTAGTCAACTTCTCCTTCAGCGTCTGAAAATTGTACTCGCACTCATCAGTCCATACAAATCTCTTATCTTTCTGAGTCAACTGCGTCATAGGCCTGGCTATCGAAGAAAACATCTCAATAAAACACCTATAGTAGCCGGCCAACCCCAAGAAACTACGGATCTCTGAAACGTTTCGAGGTCTCTCCCAGTTAAGCACTGCTTCGACCTTGCTCGGATCTACAGAAATCCCTTGTGCTGAAATCACGTGACCCAAAAAGATAATCCTGTCGAGCCAAAACTCGCACTTGCTGAATTTGGCATAGAGCTGCGAGTCTCTCAATCTCTGCAATACTAGTCTTAAATGCTCCTTGTGCTCTCTCTTGCTCCTCGAGTACACCAAGATGTCATCTATGAAGACGATTGCGAACCGATCGATATACTCGCTGAAGACGCGATTCATCAAATCCATAAAGACAGCGGGGGCATTCGTCAATCCAAACGGCATGACAAGAAACTCAAAATGCCCATATCGAGTCCGGAAGGCTGTCTTTGCCACATCAGTGTCTCTAATTCGCAACTGGTGATAACCAGAGCGCAAATCAATCTTCGAGTAAACAACCGATCCCTACAACTGATCGAACAAGTCATCAATCCTCGGTATAGGATACTTGTTCTTCACTGTTGCTTTATTCAACTGTCTAAAGTCCACACACATCCTCATAGTGCCATCTTTCTTTTTCACAAATATAATTGGAGCTCCCCAAGGCAACATGCTCTCTGATGAAGACTTTCTCTAAGAGATCACTCAACTGTTCCTTCAGCTCTTTCAACTCTGCGGGCGCCAACCGGTAAGGAGCTCTAGAAATCGAGGCGGTATCGGGCACCAACTCAATACTGAAGTCGATCTCATGTCGAGGAGGGAATCCAGGAATCTCATCTGGAAACACGTCGAGAAACTCTCGAACAACGGGGATGTCGCGCAACTCTAATCGCTGCTCCTGGGAACTGTCAAGTGCGTAGATCATGAATCCTGCATTACCTAGCGATAGCAGGCTAAACATCTCCATAGCGGACACTAGGGGAATCTTCGACCTCGAATCCGTGCCGTAGAAATCCCACCTCTCACCCGTATCAAGGCGAAATATCACCACACCATGGAAGCAATCAACGGTAGCCTTATAGCTAGATAATACGTCCATTCCCAAAATACAGTCAAAATCTCTAATCCCCAACACAATCAAATTGGTCACCAAAACATGCTCATCAAACCTAATCAGGCAATCTATCACTACCTCTCGGGACCACAGATCCACACCAGCAGGAGTAGACACAGATACAACATCATACAGTGGGGAAGAACTCAACCCACGCTCAAACACAAACATCTCAGATATAAATGAGTGTGATGCCCCAGTGTCAAACAAAACTCTCGCAGGATAATCATAAATAGAGCATGTACCTCTAATCACCATGCCCGGCGTCTCCTCAGCCTAGTCCAACGACAAGGCGTTCGCCTGCGCCTGCTGGGGAATTTGAAACGGGGGTCGGGAAGGTCCTCCAAAACGTGACGGCTCACAAGGCTGAAAACCAAATCGCTGGGACTGAGCAAAAGGCTGCTGTCGCTGCGAAGAACCACTAGCGGAACCCTGCTGCGACTGACCAGTAGATCGCCCTCCAATCGAAGGACACGCTCTAGAGAAATGTCCCGGCTGACCACATAGATGGCAAAGTCCTCGGACTCCTCGACACTGCGAAGTCTCATGTCTCCCTCCGCACTGACTACAAAATCCGCCTCCAGAACCGCTACCAGAACCACTGCCAGAAACAGAGCTCACGGAACCAGAAGAACTCGAATGGCCCTTCTTCTTGAATTTCTTCCCTCGAGGTCTGAACTGCTGGCGACTCGACTGCTGTGACCCCTGAGGAGACTGATACGACTGCGACACCGCCTGAGCTGGCTGAGAAGCACGTCCAGACGTCTGATGTATCGGAGTCTCAGGATCCATCAAACTCTCCTCGATGTCAACCGCATTGTTCACAGCTTCCATGAAGGTAGACGGGGACCCAGACAGCACCATCCGATAAAGGTCAGGTCTCAACCCTTTCAAGAACTTGTTCCTCTTCGTTCACTCTTGGTTCGCCACCGCTGGCATGTACACTAGAAGCGCAGAAAACCGCCTCGCATACTCGGCCACACGCATATCACCCTGCTTCAGGTTATCAAACTCACGCTCCCGGCTAGCGAAGTAGGACTCTGGAGTGTATTCGCGTCGAAAAGCCTCACAGAAAGCATCCCAAGAGAGAACCGTCCCACTATCTCGAAGCATCCTAGAAGTACTCCTCCACCAGCGCTGTGGTTCGTCCGCTGAAATCGGGCTAAGACCAACTCCATTCCACCTATCTGCCCAGTGACGTCCTCAACCTGAGCGTCGTCATCACTACCTGCTCTAGATTCCTCTACGGAACGTCTAGTCCTCCTACCTCCTCCTCGTCTGGGCGGCATCTAAACAAGCCTAGAGGTAAGATCTCACAGCAGATAGAATAACAAGACAGATAATAGATCACATAAGCACAGAGGCAATCAAAATCAAATCAAAACTCTGTGCCTAGACTCGAGTGTGATCAAAAGAAATCGAGCTTATCCCAGTTTAAGCTCTGATAACAAAAATGTCAGGCCCCGTGCTAATTACTAATAATTAATACATAATAAGCGCATAAACACGGAAGCTTAAAATCAGGGCTTAAAAATTTTTTCGAAATACAATGGGCCTGAACTTCAAATCATACATTCAAAATATTCAATACTCAAATATGAGTTGACTCAAACTCAAATGCAACAAGTAACAACAAAATATCAAATCAAATATAGATCCCCCAATACATGATAACACGGGGCATCCCCCGGCTCAATACATATCATATATATAAACTGGGACTCAGGGACGAGGGGATCGAACAGCTGAACTTCCACTCTACCCAGCTTGGTTACCTGAAGCTCCTGCAAATGGGCAACACAGACCCAAACAAGACAAAAGCAGGAAACAAGTACGAGGTCAAGCCTCAGTACGAAGAGCTATCAAAGCAGATAAACATGCAACATGCTATAAATCAATGCTATGAATGCATGAGGCTGCCAAAGGAAATCAGTCAGCTAGGCCGGCGCAACAACCGGCAAATCATATCAAGTCACCTCTATACCACGGTCTATCAACCGGGAAATCATCGGTCCGTGATCATCGGGGCCCGTCAGTCCATCACAGCTAAGGGCTGCTCAAATCGTACCTTAAATCCTCAAAATTCTACCTCACAATCACAACAGAGCACGGCAGATCTCACAGCCTGCGAACAGATTCCGCCTAGCCTCAAAATCACAAGGCCGAAGACTTTCAGCAATAAATCTGTGCAAGGTATGAAAACTCGCAGCTCAATTCTGCCGAACACACATGTTAATCCTACGGCCAGAAACTATACGCAAGTTCTACACTTCTACGTAGGCACTAACATACCAGAATAAAACTCAAATCAACGAAAGAAAGCTCACCCAAAAGCTCACGCTAGGAAGAGTATGCACGGCGCAACCTACTGCCCGAAACTCAGCAGCTTCGCGCTCTTGTCTCAGCTCAGAACAGCCTCCAAGGTTGGTATGAAAAGAAAGTTCTTTTCAATAGGTTTCCAACGCTACCAAGAACTCGAAAAACGGAGGTCGGAATCAACGGGAAATGGCGATAGAAAGTGACGGTGAACAGTAGCTATTTCGAGGGTTTCGAGTTTGAGGATAAGAAATATCTGGTCTGGAATGCTCTAAGTGTAACTCAACACTTGTATTTATATCCTCTATTCAATAAGCTACAAAACAAGTCAAACACCGACAAACACAGATTCCTATAACTCAAAATATCGCACAACAGATTCCTCGTGACACGCTAAAGCCAAAACAGACTTCACGCTAAACTAATCTCGCGTAAGCCTCAAAACGACAACGTTTTGGCAAAACAGATCCCAGCGTTCACGCGCAACTACAAAACGACGGCGTATAGGCACCAGATCTCAGCGCTTAAACTAAAACAGATCTCAGCGCTACAACACGCGCAATACACAAACGACGTCGCATGAGCAAAAACAGATCCCTCACGTGAAACCAGATCTCTCGCTTGGCAACGCACAACAAAATGACGCCGCAGCGAGACCAGATCCCTCAAATGAACGCTATAACGTTCTTGCATGATATTTGCTTACGTCACTCATGAGACCTGCTTACGTCATCGAATCCGAAATCACGAAACAAAAGCGCTGCTCTCAACACCGCCAGATCTCACCAGTCGATAGATTTCAGGGACCAGATCTCTACTAAAATCCAACCAAACACATCGCGAGGAACACGCTAACACTAGAAAACAGATCTCTCTCAAAAATCGATCAATTCACATCGTTCCTCGACCAGATCTCACCCGATACACACAAACTAAAATCTGGACAATTCAACTAGAGATCTGAATATTTTCCAAATCAGCTTTCCCCAAAATTCGAAATTCCAGAAATCTAAATTCTTAATTCTCGTGACTAATCTAACTCAAAATCCGATTAATCACTAATTAGAATTCTGAATCCTCACATTGTTAGCCGCTATGAACGGAGTGGGTAGCTCCCACATGTCATGAGTGGGCAACAGCAAGTGGAGCTATCTGTTTAGCATCCGGTATGGTGTACTGGAGATGAGTGGGTAGCTCCCATGTGCTCAGTATACCCATGGCCACTGATTATCGTTCCTTTGATCAGATCTTGCTGTTGAGCTGTTGTTGCAATCCTTTGGCTCCCTGCTTTCGGTTGTAGCATTTATCCCTTGCATAGCATTTGTATATTTATCTGTTGCTTTCCTTATGATGTTTATGCTGCTCTCCGTACTGGGGTTTGACCCTGATGTCCCTCTGGGGCTTGTGTATTGTTGCCTGTATGTGTTTTCAGGTTTCCCAGGTTTCTCTGCTGGTCGTGGCTTTGACCCAGCTGGAGGTGCCCCAGGAGGTGGATAGAGTATCCCAGTTAGCGTATAGCATATATGTACTAGTACTGTGGGAATGCCCTGTGCTTGTGGGATTGTGTTATCCGTTGTAGTACTGGTATTTGTATTTGTTTAAATGTTGTACTGAGTGTTTGTAAAATACTGGGATTACTTTGAGTATTGTGTATTTTAAATTATATATTTTAAACCGTCAGGCCTACATATATGTACTAGTACTGTGGGAATGCCCTGTGCTTGTGGGATTGTGTTATCCGTTGTAGTACTGGTATTTGTATTTGTTTAAATGTTGTACTGAGTGTTTGTAAAATACTGGGATTACTTTGAGTATTGTGTATTTTAAATTATATATTTTAAACCGTCAGGCCTAAAGCGAAAATTTTAATCCACTTTTTGTATGCTTCCGCTATTGTTTTGCGTGGTTTAACTCTGAGTAGAGCACGAGGCCTGACATAGGCTCCTTTACTTGCGCAATGGCACCCATGTTGTCACAGTACACCGGAACTGGACCAAATCCTTCAGGAATTACGCCCAACTCTTGGATGAAATTCCTCATCCAAATCTCCTCTTTAGCAGCAGCTGATGTTACGATGTACTCAGCTTCAGTGGTTGAATCCGCGATGGTGTCTTGCTTGGAAATATTCCAAGAGACAACATCACCATTTTGCATGAATACAAATCTAGAGGTTGACTTCGAGTCATCCATATCGCATTGGAATCTAGATTCAGTGTAGCCTTCCAATTTCAGTTAACCACCCCCATAGACCATGAACATATTCTTATTCCTTCGTAAGTACTTAAGAATATCTTTCACAGCTTTCCAACGCATTTGGCCGGGGTTGGCTTGGTAGCGGCTCGTGACACTCAGAGCATAAGCTGTTAGAGTAGGTGCCCAACTAGCCAACTTGTGGCGTGTGGGTTCTTGTTGACTCTATGTAAAACGATCTTTATTTATGAAACTCACATTCTTTTATGGCATTCTTTATCTTCATTATTATTATTACAATTGTTGGATAAAGACCTTAAATGCACTATAGTGTATGTTAAGATGTGATAGTGGATGTGATGGCTATCATGAAACACATCTAATAGTCAATGTGTATTCTGAACCTGTTCCTAGTCAATTGGGCCGTCCAAAATAGGATATGGGCCGCCTGAGCTTGAGACTAGCATCTACGATGTGAATTATGGTAGGAAACATTGTGATGTTCTGAGCATACAGATGGATAGTGACCTGGTGATCTATCGAACTACACTCGTTCGGACTTTCCAAGTGGTTACATTTGTCGAGTGGATTAAGTCCGATGTCTTGGTTGTAAAAATTAGTCCTCATTACTCGAAACGTCATTGAAAGTCTACATGATAGGTGCCTCACTTTGGCCCATTTACCGATTCAGTTGGGGTCATCAGATGGCGGGTTTGGGTGAGGTCCCGATGCATGTAGGAGTCGATGCTTCATTGTCGAGGATTCACCGCTCGCCCTTGTGCGTGGATATCCTATGCTATTTGAGGAGATAATAGTGTGATAAATCTCTGGCCAGAGTACTATATGCGTTTTGGGTAAATGGGTTTACCTAGTAACACATGCGATGTCACTATCTGATCTCCAAGATGTATGCATGGTTATTGGATCTCTAGCGACTCTCGATTTACCAATGATCGTTGATTTGATTGGGATATTTGAGTTTAAAGGATCGTACTGTATGCTAACCATGACCGACTGGTTCTTGCAGGCACTATCAGTGATACCTAGGAGATCATGGGGCGATGTTGCTAGACGCTTTACTATGATCCGATGGGTTAGTTCGAAAATGTGGTTTCGGAGTCACAAATGTTGTGAGCCCACAGCTAGCTGTATCACTAAACCATTGAGGGTCATACAAGTACTGGTTTCTCAATTCTCGTACGGAAATTAAGCTCAATTTGTTGAGCATAGTAAGAGGAAGGTTGGAAGTGTGACTTCCTAAAATTAAATAGGGTGAAAATGCAATTTCCTTAAGCTTGGACTAGTTTGATATCCTTAAAGCTTATAGGGGCCTAACTGCTATTTTGGAATAGGTGGTTCGAAAAATTGTTTTCACATCATAATGCTCAGTTTTGTAAACTGTGTAGATCGGTCCGATCTGATCGTCGATCGGGATTATGATGAAGCCACAGTGATGGACTTGAAACCAATATACACCTGGGCCTGGGCCCGACCCAGGCTCATTAACTTGGTTTGACCCCATGGAAAATCTATAAATATGGGCCCTGGGGTATTCATTTAAGACACACCAAAAGCTCCTCAGCTAATATTTCCTCCCTTACTCTCCTCCCCTCGCTGCCGCCGCCGTCACCGCCCGTCGCCCTCCGCCGCCGTCGGAATTTATTCCGACCATTCCGGCGAGGAGATTCCGTCAGTGAAACTTTCCTCAGTTTTCTAGTGCAAACCGACAAAGGAATTGAGATTTCGGTCGTGGACCGGATTACGAGGCCGTAGCTGTTCAACCGTTGAAGTGCCAATTTCCTTGTGGAATTGGTCGGAGCCAGGTGCCTAGACGCCAGCAAGGTATATTCTAAAACATTCTATGAATGGTTTTATTTGTTATATAGGTGTATTGACCGTTCTCGGGCTCCAAATTTTTAATTCTTCCACTGCGCCCCGGGAGCGGGATCCGGATCCACCGATGTGCCAACAGTGGTATCAGAGCCTTGGCTCGGATCTGTCAATACACCGACTTCTGTTTTAATTGCATCAAATCTCGGTCTTTCCAAAAAAAAAAATTTCCGGTCGTCGCGCCACCATCGCACGTAGCCGTGCGCACCGCCGCCTGCCTTCACACGCCAGTCGCGCACGGGGCCCGCACCAGCCTTGCACAAATCCCGGCGGGGATCACGGTATACGCACGAGCATCCCGCGCGCATGATGCGGTGGGCGTTGCGCGCCTGTCGCGCACGCCTTGCGTGCAAATCCCTGTGGGCGTTGCGCCAGCCGGCCGGTAACCGTGCATGCACGTCACGCACGGTGGTGCATGCACGTCGCGCACGGTGGTGCGCGCACGATGCAGACGGTTGTGCACACACCGCCGCCCCCACCTGCCCGAACTGGTCACGCAGGTGGCCGTCCGCCGTGCGCACAGGGGCACGCACAGCGTGCAGCACGCGTGCGGGCGGTATGCGCACACCCGCCGCCCCACCTGCACGAGCTAGTCGCACAGGTTGCCGCCCTCCCTTGTGCGTGGATATCCTATGCTATTTGAGGAGATAATAGTGTGATAAATCTCTGGCCAGAGTACTATATGCGTTTTGGGTAAATGGGTTTACCTAGTAACACATGCGATGTCACTATCTGGTCTCCAAGATGTATGCATGGTTATTGGATCTCTAGCGACTCTCGATTTACCAATGATCGTTGATTTGATTGGGATATTTGAGTTGAAAGGATCGTACTGTATGCTAACCATGACCGACTGGTTCTTGCAGGCACTATCAGTGATACCTAGGAGATCATGGGGCGATGTTGCTAGAAGCTTTACTATGATCCGATGGGTTAGTTCGAAAATGTGGTTTCGGAGTCACAAATGTTGTGAGCCCACAACTAACTGTATCACTAAACCATTGCGGGTCATACAAGTACTGGTTTCTCAATTCTCGTACGGAAATTAAGCTCAATTTGTTGAGCATAGTAGGAGGAAGGTTGGAAGTGTGACTTCCTAAAATTAAATAGGGTGAAAATGCAATTTCCTTAAGCTTGGACTAGTTTGACTATGCTTAAAGCTTATAGGGGCCTAACTGCTATTTTGGAATAGGTGGTTCGAAAAATTGTTTTAACATCATAATGCTCAGTTTGTAAACTATGTAGATCGGTCCGATCTGATCGTCGATCGGGATTATGATGAAGCCACAGTGATGGACTTGAAACCAATATACACCTGGGCCTGGGCCCGACCCAGGCTCATTAACTTGGTTTGACCCCATGGAAAATCTATAAATATGGGCCCTGGGGTATTCATTTAAGACACACCAAAAGCTCCTCAGCTAATATTTCCTCCCTTACTCTCCTCCCCTCGCCGCCGCCGCCGTCACCGCCCGTCGCCCTCCGCCGCCGTCGGAATTTATTCCGACCATTCCGGCGAGGAGATTCCGTCCGTGAAACTTTCCTCAGTTTTCTAGTGAAAACCGACGAAGGAATTGAGATTTTGGTCGTGGACCGGATTACGAGGCCGTAGCTGTTCAACCGTTGAAGTGCCAATTTCCTTGTGGAATTGGTCGGAGCCAGGTGCCTATACGCCAGCAAGGTATATTCTAAAACATTCTATGAATGGTTTTATTTGTTATATAGGTGTATTGACCGTTCTCGGGCTCCAAATTTTTAATTCTTCCACTGCGCCCCGGGAGCGGGATCCGGATCCACCGATGTGCCAAGTTTTTGTGTTGAGCGCTATACGAATGTCGTTTTTTAAGTTTCTACGTGCCGTTTTGGTGAACGCTTGAGGGTTGAACGCTTGAGGTAGAGATCTGTTTTGTGAGTTTAGCGTTCGAGTGACCAGATTTCAGCGATCAGCTTTTAGCGCTTTGTATTTCAGATTTCTCCAGCATTTGTGTTTAGCGTTCCAGACTTCACCATGGTGCTGTGTGACATCGTTTTAGCGTAGCTCTATTTTCCAGCGTTTAGTTTGTTGTTCAGATTTCACCGCGGTTTTGAGTAATGTAGCGTTTAGCGTTTTTGGCCTTCAGATTTCTTCGTGGTTTTGGAGCGAGCGATGGCTTGTGAGATCTGTTTCTGTCGGTGGCTAATTAATCAGATTTCATGTGTGTATTTATATTAGAAGTGTTGGCCTTCGATTATTTGATCAGAACCCATACTTAGCGATTTTTCTCCCGACTTTCGTTCTTCGCTTCTAACCCTCGGGTACTGTTCACCGTGAGCTTCTCCGGCGAATTCCCATCGTTTCCGGCCATCATTTTTCACGTTTGAGGTAGCGTTGGACTCCTCTCGACAAGATATTTCATTCCTTACCGCTTTAGGAGGCTGTCGTTGGCTGGAGCAAAAGCACGAAGTTGCTGTTTTAGTGCCTGCATTTCGCCGTTCAGGTAGCTTTTCGAATTAGCTTGGAAATCTTGTTCCTAGCCTTTATTTAAGCTCCATGTTAAGTTGTATTGTTGGAATTGAGCGCTGGTTTTAGTGTATAGATTCCAGCCGTGAGTTTTGTGCATGGCCGTGAGTTTGGTTAGTTTCCCTAAAATCTGTTGTGCATGTGTTTTAGCAGGTTTCAACCAGATCTCTCCGGCTTGTTTTGTAGTAATTGTTGCACAAAATCAAGGTACGGATCTTGAGCTTGAAATTCAGCTTGGAATTTGGCGTGAGATTAAAGTGAGATTGCTGGGATGTGTTCGCTGTTTGTGATTGTCGTGTATTTGGTTGCTGTTGCATATGGTTTATGCTAGCTGGTTTCGGTGATTACATTCATGCATTAATTCCCTTGAATTTCAGCTCTTCGTGCTTTGTATCTTGGCAGTTTGTGCCTTGTGTATTGTGATGT
Source organism: Dorcoceras hygrometricum (assembly GCA_001598015.1). NCBI lineage: Eukaryota > Viridiplantae > Streptophyta > Magnoliopsida > Lamiales > Gesneriaceae > Dorcoceras > Dorcoceras hygrometricum. The sequence continues at coordinate 160,265 of KV005686.1, forward strand.
TGTTTTCTTACCAGGATGCGAGGGCGAGCGGCTATACCGCACTCTCATCTCCCTGCTGGGATTTGTTAGTCACCATGCGCCGAGTGGTTAACTACCACAGTTCATGGGTGAGGCAACGACAGGTTGAGTTGTTTGATGCATCTGGTATTTGGGTGTAGTGTCAAGGCGAGTGGCTCATTACCACACTTTGAACACACCCCGTGGCCATCGTCTGTTGCAGATTCTATGGAGCTATGTTTGAGTTCTTTGGCTCCATTTCTGGTTGTAGCCTTCAGCGTTCATTCTGTGTCTCATGCATAGCATCTGCATTTTATCTTATTCTTTTCTTTAGTTGTTTCAGTTGCTCTCCGTACTGGGGTTTGACCCCATGTTCCTCTGGGGCTTGGTTTGTTTTCCTTGCCTGTTTTGTTGTTCAGGTTCTGCAGCTGGTCGTGGGTTTTATCCAGCTGGAGGTACCCCAGGAGGTGGTTAGAGTATCCCAGTGGCGTATAGCATATTTATATGTATTAGTGCAGTTAGCCAGGGGATGCCCTGTGCTCTTGTTGTATTTTGAGATACTCGGTTGTGGTTGTTACCAGGTATCTAATACATGTTATTCTATATTGTTTGTCGTGGGCTTGTAGCCTTTGTTTGGTTGGTTTTGTAAACGGATATCTATTTTGAGTATTGTTGTATTTTTAATTATATCGTTTTAAACCGTCAGGCCAAAAGCAAAAATTTTACCCGTTTTTTAGTAGCTTCCGTCGTGTTTTATCTCTGTTTTGAGCACGAGGCCTGACACAACACGCGTGCGGGCGGTGGGGCACCGCCCGTGTGGCGGTTCCGGGGCAGAAATGCGGCGGAGGTTTTTGAATTCTATGATTTTTCGGGGCCTGTCCCGAGCGGCCCGAGGGGTTTTGGGCCAATACTTGCTATTGGGCTTTTTTGGTTGGTCCAAAATTAATTTTTGAAAATTTAGAGATATTGGGCCTAAAAGAGTTTTAAGCCCAAAATTGATGCAAAAAATAAAAAATAAGATTTTATTTACAAAACATTATTTTATATTTAAAATATGATTTTGGTTGATAAAATCAAATTTGATTTGATTATTTGTTTATGTCAATTAATTGAGTTAATTGTATAGATAATGTTTGGGATGATCGAGAGTCGTGCCCAATTTTGGGCCAATACTTGCTATTGGGCTTTTTTGGTTGGTCCAAAATTAATTTTTGAAAATTTAGAGATATTGGGCCTAAAAGAGTTTTAAGCCCAAAATTGATGCAAAAAATAAAAAATAAGATTTTATTTACAAAACATTATTTTATATTTAAAATATGATTTTGGTTGATAAAATCAAATTTGATTTGATTATTTTGTTTATGTCAATTAATTGAGTTAATTGTATAGATAATGTTTGGGATGATCGAGAGTCGTGCCCAATGTGTTAGGTGTATGCTAGGTTTTACAATTTTGGTTGTAATATTGTTGAAATCAATTCAAAGTGGGCCTGGTTTATGGCACGTTCTCACCCCTTTAAAATGTATCCCTATTTGTCATGGTTATTTAAATGTAAATATTAGACATAGTGGGAGGATAATTTTGACGATGGTGGAGATGATGATCAAAGATATTGAAGATCAAAGACATGTAAAACTGAAAGCTTATGTAATAGGATTGCATTTGCATACTGCATGTCACCTAGGATTGGACCTAGACCCGTGCTTGGCAACCACGATCGATCATCCCAATTATATATGTGATATATATCTGTTGAATCCGCATTTTTAAATTTGATTTAAAATTATTGAGACCAAATTTAAAAATTAAAATACCTCATTTTAAATTTGATTTAAAATTTATATCAAGATTAAAAGTTTATTCGATAAGCTAAGGGAATTTAAATATTGTTTAAAATTTCCTACCTTCCATCAACAATGGGTGTACGTCGATGCTACCCGCATACATAGCCCGACTCATATTATTCGGGGGGTTCTATATGTCGGAAAGATGTAGACGTCATTGACACTTGCTGTGAGTTGGTTGGAACTCCTTTAACGTTGGCTCATATTATTGGGGACATTAAGGGGACCGTCCATCACAACTCAACATTGATGGGTCATCTTGACACGTGATAGTAATCGGCGTCATATTATTGGGCCCTTACTGGACGTGGGGTAAATACATGGAGGTTGCACCTGTTGCAATTGGGTTCTATCAGACCCGAAAGCTGATAAGATTAATTGAGTTAATTAATCGGGTTTTGTTGAGATCAGCTTTGAGTTGTTGCGTTTGGAGAAGCTATTGGGTTCTGTTTGTTCTTAGAACAGCTTTGGTTAGTTGAGTTCTTTCGCGGAAGCTGTTCAGTAGTTAGCGCAGGTCATCGCTGAATGTTGGCGTTCAGAAGTGGTGACGTCAGCATCTATCGCTGAGTGGTTGTTTCAGCAGTCGTAGCGAGATCAGCAGTTGCTGAGCAGTAGCGAGTGCCCTAGCGTGTTTCAGTAGCGGGTGCTAGTACGTCGTCATTTGGATTAGTTGGAACGACAGCGTTTTGGATTAGCGAAGAAGACTCAGCTGTGAGTTGCGTTAACGTCAGCTGTGTGAGAGATCTATTGTAGCGTTGCTAACAGATGTTGGTTAGTGTTCAGCAGTGAGTAGCAGGTGACGTGTCCAGTTGTGACAGTAGTTCTCTGCGACGTCATTTGAGTTAGTAGAGATCTGTTTTGGCTTAGAGCGAGATTTGTTTTGCGAGCGGGAATATCAGTTGAGATAGCTTAAGTTGTCGGTGGAGCAGTTTCCAGTTTCTGTCAGCAGTGAGATTTAATAGGGAGCTTGGCCTTTTTCTCTATTATTGTTCCCGACACTTAGAATATTTTCCCGATTGCCAAATTCTGTCGCGATACCCTAGCTACTGTTCACCGAACCTTATCTTCTTCGATTGCCGGTGGTAGACAGCTCCGTCGAGAGCGAGAGTGGTAGCGTTGGACTCCTCTTGATGAGACGCTTCGTTGGGATATTGTTTTCGAACGTTTGCTTGAAGCTGGTTAGGTGTTCGAAGACATCTCCCTTGTGTAGTTTGTTAGCATAAGCGTCGGATTTCGCTCCTGGCTTGTTGGGGTAAGTAAAGCTCCTGCCTTTAAGCTTTGATTGAGCTTTCTGTGGAGTTAGAGAGGTAGGATTAGCGCTGGTTGAGTTGTAGCTCCCAGCTGTTGCTTTTCTGTGCTTCGGTCTTTGAGCAGTTGTTGTTTTGTCGTTGAGAAGGTGGTGGATCTGCGTCATTGTGACAATCTTCTTGTAGTAATTTTTGCCCAGAGATTTGAGGTACGGATGTGAGCTTGTTTACAGCTTAGGATTGAGCATGGATTATATGATTGGCTTTGTGTGTGCTCTGTGCTGTTATTACTTGTGCCTGTGTTATAATATCAGCTGTTGCATTTGCATACACGCATATTGCTATCGAGCCCTGTTTTGCTAGTTATGCATGTTCTAGTGAATTGTGAGTACCAGGATGCTATGTTCAAGGACGAGCGGGTAGTTCCCGTATACCTTGGAGTCTGAGCGAGTAACTCTCGTACCTCATTCTCCCTGCTGGGTTTGTTAGCCGCTATGAACGGAGTGGGTAGCTCCCACATCTCATGAGTGGGCAACAGCAAGTGGAGCTATCTGTTTAGCATCCGGTATGGTGTACTGGAGATGAGTGGGTAGCTCCCATGTGCTCAGTATACCCGTGGCCACGAACTGATTCTTCCTTTGATCAGATCTTGCTGTTGAGCTGTTGTTGACATCTTTTGGCTCCCTGTTTTCGGTTGTAGCCTTGATCCCTTGCATAGCATTTGCATATTATATATTGCTTTCCTTGTGTTGTTTATTGTTGCTATCCGTACTGGGGTTTGACCCCGAAGTCCCTCTGGGGCTGGTGTTTGTTGTCTGTATGTGTTTTCAGGTTTCCCAGGTTTCTCTGCTGGTCGTAGCTTTGACCCAGCTGGAGGTGCCCCAGGAGGTGGATAGAGTGTCCCAGTTAGCGTACAACATATATGTACTAGTACTGTTAGCCGGGGAATGCCCTGTGCTGGTCGGATTGTGTTATCCGTTGTAGTACTGGTATTTGTGTTTGTATAAATAGTGTACTATTGTATCGTGTATTTGTAAACTGGGATATTTTAAATATGATTGTATTTTAAATTATATGTTTTAAACCGTCAGGCCAAAAGCAAAAATTTTAATCCACTTTTTGTATGCTTCCGCTATGTTTGCCTGGTTTAACTCTGAGTTGTGCACGAGGCCTGAAATTTTTGGTATCAGAGCTTAAGCTGGGATAAGCTCGATTTCTGTTGATCACACTTGAGTCTAGGCACAGTGTTGTGTGTTGCATGTACTTGACTATGTGATCTATATGCTGCAATTATTTGTGTTGTATTTGTTCTGTTGTGATCTTATCCTCTTAGTGTTTCTTAGATGCCGCCTAGACGTAGGGGTAGAGGTAGAGGGCAGATTCCGGTAGAGTCTGAAGGTCAGATAGAAGGTGATCAGCGTAGTTTTCCCCGTCGTGATCGCGGTAGGCATGTCGAGGATGAGGTTGATGAGTTGGCTGCCCGAGTGAATGACATGGAGCTTGTCATGGCCAGGTTTCAGCGTATGAACCCTCTGGTTATCGATGGGGATGAGTCTAGTGCCGATGCAGATTCGTGGCTGCAGCATGTCACTAGTTTTTTTAATCGTGTGCAGTATGATGATGATCTCAAGTTGAGTCTGGCTACTTTTCAGTTGAGGAAAGGTGCGGAGCGTTGGTGGAGAGGCGCTTCGAGGACCTTGGAAGAGACTGGAGTAGGGATTACGTGGGACTGTTTTTGTGTTGCTTTCCGTCAGGAGTATGTCCCGGAGTCCTACGTGAATGCTCGTGAGCGTGAGTTTGATAATTTGGAGCAGGGCAGTATGTTTGCTAGAGAGTATGCCCGTAGGTTTTCTTCCCTTATTGCGTACGGGCCGCATGTTTCTGGTCGGGAGAGAGCGAAGAGAACTAGATTTCTTGAGGGGTTGAACAAGGAGTTGTATCCCTTGGTTTTGGCTATCTCACCGAAGAGCTATGCAGAGGCGATGGACAGTGCGATCGATATCGAGGAAGGCTTGAGGAATCGTCGGTCTCGTGGTAGGCCGCAAGTGGCGCAGAGTAGTCGTCCAGTGGTTCAGGGAGCGCAACCTTCCCAGTCTGTGCAGTAGTCTCAGCCACCCCAACAGCAGCAACAGGTAGCCCAACAGTTTGGTCATTAGAGGTTTAGGCCTCGTGGTAAGCAGTTTAAGAAGAAGTCTGGTTCGAGTTCTTCTGGTTCTGGTAGCTCCAGCAGCGGTGGTACCAAGGTGGAGTATTGTGTCCAGTGTGGTGGAAAGCACCCTACAGCGCAGTGTGTAGGTGTGCAGGGTTCTTGTAATGTCTGTGGTCAGTACGGACACTTTGCTAGAGTGTGTCATTTGTCTGGATCACAGCATACCACAGTTCCACCGCAGGGTCGAGGTGGATCGTCTAGAGGTCGTTCTGCTTTTCCTGTTCAGCAGCAGAGGTTGGGGGAGCCTCAGTTTAGGCCGTTTCAGCAGCCTGGTCCTTCGCGGTTTGGACAGTCTTCCCACCCTCAGTTTTCTGGACCTCAGTTTGCCCAAGTGAACGCCATAACCAGGGAGCAAACTGAAGGCACATCGGGCGACGGGATTATCCTAGGTACTAACTTTATTTTTTATTTTCCTGCGCGTGTGTTGTTTGATACAGGAGCATCACGTTCTTTTATTTCTGATGCATTTGTAGTTGAGCATGGTTTGCATACCACTCCTTTGATATTGTATCTGTTGCGACTTCTGCCGGTGCGAGCCTGTTCTCCCAGGAGATTTTGTTGAATGGTGTTCTTAGGTTTGGTGAGAGTGTGTTGTTAGCCAACCTGATCAGGCTAGTGATGTGGGATT
>KV005686.1:166267-188575 GCA_001598015.1 Dorcoceras hygrometricum
CCGTTTCAGCAGCCTGGTCCTTCGCGGTTTGACAGCTTCCACCTCAGTTTTCTGGACCTCAGTTTGCCCAAGTGAACGCCATAACCAGGGAGCAAACTGAAGGCACATCGGGCACGGGATTATCCTAGGTACTAACTTTATTTTTTATTTTCCTGCGCGTGTGTTGTTTGATACAGGAGCATCACGTTCTTTTATTTCTGATGCATTTGTAGTTGAGCATGGTTTGCATACCACTCCTTTGATATTGTATCTGTTGCGACTTCTGCCGGTGCGAGCCTGTTCTCCCAGGAGATTTTGTTGAATGGTGTTCTTAGGTTTGGTGAGAGTGTGTTGTTAGCCAACCTGATCAGGCTAGTGATGTGGGATTTCGACTGTATAGTGGCAATGGACATGTTGTCTAGCTATAGGACCACTGTGGATTGTTTCCACGGCGTTGTGCGATTTAGGCCCCAGTCTGGAGAGAAATGGAATTTCTACGGCCAAGATTCCGAGTTGAAGATTCCTTTAGTCTCTGCGATGGAGATGTTTAGCCTGTTGTCGTTTGAGAATGTTGGTTTCATGATCTATGCCTTAGATGCGTCTTCTTCTTCGAGCGTAGAGCTTAGTAGAGTCCCTGTGTTTCGACATTTCCCGAATGTGTTTCCTGAGGAGATTCCTGGTTTTCCTCCGAGGCGAGAGATAGACTTCATCATTGAGTTGGTTCCTGGTACAGCTCCGATTACGCGTGCTCCGTATCGTTTAGCGCCTGTTGAGTTGAGGGAGCTTAAGGAGCAGCTTAGTGATTTGCTGGAGAAGGTATTCATTAGGCCTAGCATGTCCCCGTGGGGAGCGCCTATCTTGTTTGTCAAGAAGAAGGACGGGTCGATGAGGATGTGCATCGACTTTAGGCAGTTGAACAAGAAGACAATGAAGAATAAGTACCCTTTTCCTAGGATCGATGATCTTTTTGACCATTTGCAAGGGTCTTCCGTGTTTTCGAAGATCGATCTGCGTTCTGGGTATCATCATTTGCGCATCCGTGAGCAGGATGTTGAGAAGACTGCGTTTCGTATGAGGTATGGGCATTATGAGTTTCTAGTTATGCCTTTTGGTTTGACGAATGCTCCCGTAGTGTTCATGGAGTTGATGAATAGAGTCTTTAGAGAGTTCATCGATCTGTTTGTGATTGTGTTTATCGATGACATTTTGGTGTACTCTAAGACTCCGATGCAGCATAAAGAGCATTTGATGCTAGTTCTTCAGAAGCTTCGAGACTTGCAGTTGTATGCTAAGTTTTCCAAGTGCAAGTTTTGGTTAGACCGAATTGTGTTTCTGGGTCATGTGATATCTGTTGATGGTATTTTTGTGGATCCCACTAAGTTTGAGGCTGTTCTTAACTGGGAGCGTCCCAAGAATGTTGCTGAGATTCGTAGTTTCTTGGGTTTGGCTGGCTATTATCATCGTTTTATCGAAGGATTCTCTAGTATAGCTAAGCCAATGACGCAGTTGACTCAGAAAGACAAGAGGTTTGTTTGGACTGAGCAATGCGAGAATAGTTTTCTGTTGCTCCAAGAGAAGCTAACTTATGCGCCTGTGTTAGCTCTGCCGTGTGGTTCAGGTGGTTTTGTTGTTTGTGCATATGCTTCTTTGAATGGATTGGGTTGTGTGTTGATGCAGAATGGTCGAGTCACTGCTTATGCCTCTCGGCAGTTTAAGCCGCATGAGACTCGTTACCCAGTTCATGATTGGAGTTAGCGGCAGTGGATTTTTCCTTGAAGATTTGGCGCCACTACCTGTATGGTGAGAAATTTGTGGTGTACTCTGACCACAAGAGTCTTCAGTATTTGTTTTCTCAGTCAGATTTGAACATGAGACAGCGTAGATGGATGGAGCTGCTAAAGGATTTTGATTGTTAGATCAAATACCAGCCTGGGAAGATAAATGTAGTTGCTGATTCATTGAGCAGAAAGGCTCAAGTGGCGATGCTAGATTCGATGCAGATTTCAAAGGTTCATGAGCATCTTACCACTACTGGTTGGAGGTACTACCCAGCTGAGGATTATGTTTTGGTGTCTTCTTTCCAAGTTGAGCCACAGCTTGTTGCTAGCATTAGAGCAGCTCAGAGGACTGATCTATCCATCCATGAGTTAAAGCTGAAGGTTAGAGCTGGACAGTTGTAAGACTATTCTGTTTCTTCTGATGGTTGCTTGAGGTTCCGTGACAGGCTTGTTGTGCCAAATCTGATTGATTTGAGAGAAGAGATCTTGCGAGAAGCTCACTGCAGTAGGTATAGTGTCCATCCTGGTGCAAGGAAGATGTGTGAGGAAGCAGATTTTAGATTAGTGAATAATCGAGTTTAATTGGGATTAGTCGCGTGGATTTTGAGGTTTTTCGAGAGAAATCTGATTTCCAGTAGATTCAGACGTTAGTCTTCAGTAGTAGCGCTATTTGGTGAAGTCTGGTCAGTCGTTGATGGCGCGGGATTAATACGCTGTCGTTTTGTAAAGACCAGACGTAGCGCTAATGCAAGAAACCAGTCGTAGCGTATTTCAGAAGTCAACGGTACTGTAGCTCACAGCTGGTGGAATTGGAAATCAATAGTTGCATTTGAAGAGGTTGCTACAGGCAGTAGTTGCTTTGGGTGCGAGATTTAACGAGAAAACAACACGTGTTGGTCAACCTTTTGGTGTTGACTGCTGGATTGTAGCGTTATCAGCTGTTGCGTTGCGAGGAATTGTCCCAGCTGGATGACCAGCTGCTGGTTTGAGGAACCAGTCATGAGAGCAACGCGACGACGTCGTTTTGATAAGTTGAAACGCAGCGTTTTGGGGATTGCGTCTGGTACCAGTTGTGAGGAATATGTTACCAGCTGTTGGTTGCGTCTGCTGTTAGTAGCGATGCTGACCTATTCTTTACGTCGTCGTTTTGATTGTTGAGTGCAACTAGTCGGTGGTTGTTTTGATAGAATCTGTTCAGCTGGTGGAACGTTGCGGCGTCATTTTGTTTAGTTGGAACGGTGTCGTTTTGATGCTATTTTGCAAACGCAACGCCTGGCGGTTGCTGCTGGTTTTGTTGAGAGCAAAAGCTGGTTACTGTTGTAATATTTCTACTGTAGCATTTCTCAACGACTGATTTAGAGGAACAGCAGCTGGTGTATGGAGATATATATATATATATATAGATAAGTGTTGATTGACAGTTAGAATTATTCTGAACCCGATATTTCTTATCTCTATCTTCAAACCCTCGTTAGCTACTGTTCACCGTGACTTATTCCCGGTGATTGCCGCCGTTCTCCGTCGATGATTTGAGCGATGTTGGTGGCGCTGGGATCCCTATGACTTTCTCTTTTGATTGTTACCCATTTGAAGCTGTGGAATGACCTTAGAGAAGATCGCGAAGCTGCTGATTTCTTCGTACCGTGGAAACCGATAGTTCTTCCGCTAGTTCCAACTGTTGGATTTGAGGTTCTGGACAGCTTCTGCCATGGTTGAGGATATCAGGTGAAAGCTGGTTTGCACTGTTGGTATTGCCGTGCCTTTGAAATTCTGTTGAGGTACGAATTGAGCAGATTTAGCAGCTTGAGCGTGAACATGGCTGTAATTAATGTTGTGAGATTTGTTGATATGACTCTATGAATTACGTGATACAGCTTGCTGAATTGGTCGAGTTACATTCTGTTTTCACGTATTGAACTGTATGCATTTTGAATTGAATATTGAATTGGCATACATGCATACATCTTGAGCCTGATTGACAGATTGATTGATGACCTGATTGAAAGCCACGTTGTGACTGGCCGACTGATGAGTTGTGCCTGAAAATTCCAACGCTATCATCGGAGTGGTGACTACCGGATTCGAGTGTCTACCACCGAGCTGTGATGAGCTGACGGGCTCCGAAGATCACGGACCGATGATTTCCCCGGTTGATACACCATTCGGGTATAGAGGCTGATTGAGATGATTGCCAGTTGATACACTGCTCTAGCTATCCAATCTTTGATAGCCCTCATGCATTTCATAGCATCGATTATTGCATGTTGCATGGTTAGCTGTTTTGATAGCTCTTCGTACTGAGGCTTGACCTCGTATTAGTTTTCCTGCTTTTGTGTTGTTTGGGTCTGTGTTACCCATTTGCAGGATCTTCAGGTAACCAATCTATACAGAGTGGAGGTTCAACTGGTCGATCCCCATTTCCTTGAGTCCCAGTTTATTTTATTATGTATCGAACCCGGGGAATGCCCCGTGTCTTATGTATTTTGGGGATCGGTATTGGATTTGAGTTTTGTTGTTACCTGATTTGATTGAGTTTGAGTTAACTCTTATTTTGATTATGAATATTTTGAATGTATGTTTGAGTTCAGGCCCATTTTATTTCGAAAAATTTTTAAGCCCGATTTTACGCTTCCTTGATTATGTGCTTAATTGTGCTGTAATCTTATGTGATTAGCACGGGGCCTGACATTTTTGGTATCAGAGCTTAAACTGGGATAAGCTCGATTTCCTTTTATCACACTCGAGTCTAGGCACAGAGTTTTGATTTGATTTTGATTGACTCTGTGACTTATGTGATCTTTTATCTGTCTATGTGATATATCTATCTGCTGTGAGATCTTATCTCTAGATTTGTTTAGATGCCGCCGAGGAGAGGAAGAGGTAGGAAGACTAGACGTACTGTCGAGGAGTCTAGGGCAGGTAGTGATGATGATGTTCATCAGGTTGAGAATGTTACTAGACAGATAGGTGAGATGGAGTTGGTCCTAGATAGGTTTCAGCGGACGAACCCTCCGACGTTTTCTGCAACAGAGGGTGGTGCGATGGCTGAGGCTTGGTTAGCTCAGATGGAAAAGTTGTTCGATACTCTGGAGTACGCTCCCGAGAACAGACTGAAGCTGGCGGTGCTGCAGCTGAGATACAATGCACAGCGCTGGTGGAGAGGTACTTCTCGTATCCTTCGTGATAGTGGGGCTGTGATCACCTGGGAGAGCTTCTGTGAGATGTTCAGACAGGAGTATACCCCGGATTCTTTCTATAACAGCCGGGAGCGGGAGTTTGACAACTTGAAGCAGGGAAGCATGCGAGTGGCCGAGTATGCCCGACAGTTTTCTCCGCTTTTGGTTTATGTGCCACATGTTGCCAACAAGGAGAGGACGAAGAGGAACAAATTTCTGAAAGGCTTGAGGCCTGATTTGTACCGGATGGTTTTTTCTGGGTCACCTGCGACCTATAATGATGCAGTGAACCGAGTGGTGGATATTGAGGAGAGTTTGATGGAGGTTGAGGCTCCGATTCAGCAGACTACTGGACGCACCTATCAGCCTGTGCAGAATGCGTCGCAATCTTTTTATTCTCCTCAGGGGTCGCAGCTGCAGCAGTCGAATCGCCAAAGGTTTCGACCTCGAGGGAAACAGTTTAAGAAGAAGGCGGATTCGAGTTCCTATGGTTCTATGAGTTCTGGTTTTGGCAGTGGTTCAGGTAGCGGTACTAGTGGCATGTCTTGTGGACAGTGCGGAGGAAGGCATCCGACTTCGCAGTGTCGTGGAATTCAGGGGTCATGTCGTAACTGTGGACAGCCAGGACACTTTGTCAGAGTGTGTCCCTTGTTGAGGGGTCAGTCTTCAGTTCCTTCGCAGCAGGGATCAGCTGGTGGTTCTTCTCAGAGACCGCAGTTTCCTGCCCCTACCCAGCATTCTGGATTTCAGCCTAGTGGACCGACTAGGTTTGGAGGACCTTCGAGACCTCAGTTCCAGATTCCACAGCAGGCTCAGGCAAATGCGTTGACGAGAGAGCAGGCTGAGGAGGCGCCTGGTATGATGATCGCAGGTACATGCTCTTTTTTTTATTATCCTACGAGAGTTCTATTTGACACTGGTGCATCACACTCTTTTATTTCTGAGTTGTTTGTTTGTGAGTATGGGTTGAGTTCTTCCCCATTGTGTGATTTTGTTTCCGTGTCTACCCCTGCTGGTGTGAATCTGTGGTCCCGTGAAGTGGTGTTGGATTGTGTGCTTCGATTTGATGAGCACGTTTTGGTGTCCAATCTGATTGTTTTGGGAATAAGAGATTTTGATTGCATCTTGGGGATGGATGTGTTGTCTAGCTATAAGGCTAATGTTGACTGTTTTCATGGTGTGGTGAGATTTCTCCCTGACTCGGGTGAGAAGTGGGAGTTCTACGGTGCTGATTCACGCTCGAAGATTCCACTGGTGTCCGCCATGGAGATGTTTAGCCTTCTATCGCTGGATAACGCGGGATTTATGATTTACGCGCTTGATGTTTCCCAAGAGCAACGATTGAAGTTGTGCGACATTCCGATCGTTCGAGAGTTTCCCGATGTGTTCCCGGATGAGATTCCTGGGTTCCCTCCAAGATGTGAGATCGATTTTAGCATCGAGTTGGTTCCCGATACTGTCCCGATTTCTAGAGCTACGTATCGGTTGGCGCCCGTAGAGTTGAAAGAGCTGAAGGATCAGTTGAGAGATCTCCTGGAGAAAGGCTTCATCAGATCGAGTATGTCGCCTTGGGGAGCTCCAATTCTTTTTGTGAAGAATAATGATGGATCTATGAGGATGTGCATGGATTTCCGATAGTTGAATAAAGCGACAGTGAGAACAAGTATCCTTTGCCGAAGATTGATGACTTGTTCGATCAGTTGCAGGGATCAGTCGTTTACTCGAAGATTGATTTGCGCGCTGGTTATCACCAGTTCTGGATTAGGGACGCTGACGTGGCGAAGACAGCTTTCCGGACTCGATATGGGCATTATGAGTTTCTGGGCATGCCGTTTGGGTTGACGAATGCCCCAGCTGTTTTCATGGATTTGATGAATCGCGTCTTCAGCGAGTACATCGATCGGTTCGTGATCGTCTTCATAGATGACATCCTTGTGTACTCGAGGAGCATAAGAGAGCATAAGGAGCATCTCAGATTGGTGTTGCAGAGGTTGAGAGACTCGCAATTGTACGCCAAGTTCAGCAAGTGTGAATTTTGGCTTGATCGGATTATCTTTTTGGGTCATGTGATTTCGGCGCAAGGAATTTCGGTGGATCCGAGTAAGGTCGAAGCAGTTCTTAACTGGGAGAGACCTAGGAACGTGTCCGAGATCTGTAGCTTCTTGGGATTGGCTGGCTATTACAGGTGTTTTATCGAGAAGTTCTCTTCGATAGCCTGGCCTTTGACTCAGTTGACTCAGAAGGATAAGAAGTTTGTTTGGATTGACGAGTGCGAGTTCAGTTTTCAGACGTTGAAGGAGAAGTTGACTACCGCTCCTGTTTTGGCTCTACCGTCTGGATCCAGAGGATTTGTGGTGTGCTCCGACGCTTCTCTCAATGGTTTAGGATGTGTGCTGATGTAGAACGGGTACGTGATTGCTTATGAGTCTCGACAGTTGAAGCCTCACGAGACGAGGTACCCTGTTCATGATTTGGAGTTTGCTGCGATAGTGTTTGCCTTGAAGATTTGGCGACATTATCTGTATGGTGAAGAATTTGTGGTGTACACCGACCACAAGAGCCTGAAATATATCTTTACGCGGTCTGATCTGAATATGAGGCAACGACGATGGATGGAATTGCTCAAGGACTTTAACTATGAGATTCAGTATCAGCCTGGGCGGATGAACTCAGTAGCAGATGCTTTTAGTAGGAAGACCCAGCCTACGATGCTTTCATCTTTGAGTGTCTCTAAAGTCTATGAGCAGTTGAGTACTTCTGGTTGGTGATTCCAGCCGGGTGATCAGTACTTTATGGTTTCTTCGATGCAAGTAGAACCGCATATTGTGAGTGACATCAGGGAGGCGCAGAGGACTGATCCTTATGTTCATGAGTTGAAGATTAAAGCCCGAAGTGGTCAGTCTGATGATTTCTCTGTTTCTTCGGATGGACGTCTGAGATTTTGAGGAAGATTGGTGGTTCCAAACATGATTGATTTGAAAGAGACCATCATGAATGAAGCGCATTGTAGTCAGTACAGTGTGCATCCGGGCGAGATAAAGATGTACCATGCCTTGAAATCTCACTTCTTGTGGGAAGGCATGAAGAGCGACATCTCTGGTTTTTGTTGCTAGATGTCTGAATTGCCAACAAGTCAAGGCTGAGAGAATGAGACCTGGTGGATTGCTACAGAGTTTGGAGGTGCCCCAATGGAATTGGGAGCACATCACCATGGATTTTGTGACTCACTTACCTCGGTCGAGTAGGGGATGTGATGCGATTTGGGTGGTGATTGATAGACTTTCGAAGTCATCCCATTTCATTCCCTATGACGTGAGGTGTTCAATGAAGAAAATGGCGAAGCTGTATATCGACCATGTGGTTAGATTGCATGGAGTGTGTGTTTCGATAGTGTCTGACAGAGATCCAAGATTCACTTCCCGATTTTGGAAGAGCTTGCAGGCAGCGATGGGTTCGAGATTGGCTATGAGTACAGCCTATTACCCACAGACAGATGGTCAGTCTGAGCGGACCATTCAGACCTTAGAGGATATGCTGCGTGCAGTAGTGATGGATTTCAGTGGTGGCTGGCAGGATTCCTTGTCGTTGGTTGAGTTTTCGTATAATAACAACTACCAGGTGACTATCGGGATAGCTCCATTTGAAGCTTTGTATGGTCGAAAATGCAGCTCTACGATTTGTTGGGAAGAAGTTGGTGAGAGACAGCTTTCTACCCCTGAGTTTGTGCAGCACATGAAAGATCAGATTGACTTGCTTCGAAGTAGAATGAAGGCTGCACAAGATAGATTTACCAGCTATGCTAACAGAAGACGCAGAACTTTGGAGTTTGAGGTTGGCGATCGAGTATTCCTCAAAGTTTCTCCTTTCAAGAGCGTGATGAGATTCAGATTTAAAGGCAAATTAGCTCCTAGATTCGTTGGTCCCTTTGAGATTATTGAGTGGATTGGACAGTTGGCTTACCGATTGAGACTTCCTGATGAGTTGGCAGCGATGCATGATGTCTTTCATGTGTCAATGTTGAGGAAATATGAGCCAGACCCTTCCCATGTGTTGAGAACCGACGAAGTCGAGCTGGATTCTGCCTTGAGCTATGTTGAATACCCAGTGCAGATTTTGGATCGGAAGGAGAAGCAGTTGAGGAATAAAGTAGTTCCGTTGGTGATGGTCCAATGGAGCAAGCATGGCAGAGAAGAAGCAACTTGGAAACCGGAAGAGAAGATGCAGCATGAGTGGCCGCATCTGTTGGAGTAGATTGTTGTTTTAGATTCGGTTTCTGGTTGTGTTTTTCCCTAGTTGATATTTGTTGATTACCTAGTTATCTTGAACTCTTGGGTTGGTATCAGATGAATTGCTGTTTTGTATCCTGCTGTTGGAATGAATTGATTGAATTTTCCCCATGAGTGGCCGCATCTGTTGGAGTAGATTGTTGTTTTAGATTCGGTTTCTGGTTGTGTTTTTCCCTAGTTGATATTTGTTGATTACCTAGTTATCTTGAACTCTTGGGTTGGTATCAGATGAATTGCTGTTTTGTATCCTGCTGTTGGAATGAATTGATTGAATTTTCCCTGAGTTTGCCTTTGATTTCGAGGACAAAATCTCTTAAGGTGTGGAGAATGTGAGGAATCAGATTTTAGAATAGTGAATAATCGAGTTTAATTGGGATTAGTCGCGTGGATTTTGAGGTTTTTTTTTTCGAGAGAAATCTGATTTCCAGTAGATTCAGACGTTAGTCTTCAGTAGTAGCGCTAGTTGGTGAAGTATGGTCAGTCGTTGATGGCGCGAGAGTAATACGCTGTCGTTTTGTAAAGACCAGACGTAGCGCTAATGCAAGATACCAGTCGTAGCGTATTTCAAAAGTCAACGTGAGTCAACGGTACTGTAGCTCATAGCTGGTGGAATTGGAAATCAGTAGTTGCATTTGAAGAGGTTGCTGCTGGCAGTAGTTGCTTTGGGTGCGAGATTTAACGAGAAAGCGACACGTGTTGGTCAACCTTTTGGTGTTGACTATTGGATTGTAGCGTTATCAGCTGTTGCGTTGCGAGGAATTGTCCCAGTTGGATGACCAGCTGCTGGTTTGAGGAACCAGTCGTGAGAGACACACGACGACGTCGTTTTGATAAGTTGAAACGCAGCGTTTTGGGGATTGCGTCTGGTACTAGTTGTGAGGAATCTGTTACCAGCTGTTGGTTGCGTCTACTGTTAGCAGCGATGCTGACGTATTTTTTACGTCATCGTTTTGATTGTTGAGTGCAAACAGTCGGTTGTTTTGATAGAATCTGTTGTCAGCTGGTGGAACGCTGCGGCGTTGTTTTGTTTAGTTGGAACGGTGTCGGTTTGATGCTATTTTGCAAACGCAACGCCTGGCGGTTGCTGCTGGTTTTGTTGAGAGCAAAAGCTGGTTACTGTTGTAAGATTTCTACTGTAGCATTTCTCAACGACTGATTTAGAGGAACAGCAGCTGGTGTATGGAGATATATATATATAGATAAGTGTTGATTGACACTTAAAATTATTCTGAACCCGATACTTCTTATCTCTATCTTCAAACCCTCGTTAGCTACTGTTCACCGTGACTTATTCCCGCCGATTGCCACCGTTCTCCACCGATGATTTGAGCGATGTTGGTGGCGTTGGGATCCCTGTGACTTGCTTTTTCGATTGTTACCCATTTTAAGCTGTGGAAGGACCTTAGAGAAGATCGCGAAGCTGCTGATTTCTTCATACCGTGGAAACCGATAGTTCTTCCGCTAGTTCCAACTGTTGGATTTGAGGTTCTGGACAGCTTCTGCCGTGGTTGAGGATATCAGGTGAAAGCTGGTTTGCACTGTTGGTATTGCTGTGCCTTTGAAATTCTGTTGAGGTACGAATTGAGCAGATTTAGCAGCTTGAGCGTGAACATGGTTGTAATTGATGTTGTGAGATTTGTTGATATGACTCTATGAATTACGTGATACAGCTTGCTGAATTGGTCGAGTTACATTCTGTTTTCACGTATTGAACTGTATGCATTTTGAATTGAATATTGAATTGGCATACATGCATACATCTTGAGCCTGATTGACAGATTGATTGATGACCTGATTGAAAGCCACGTTGTGACTGGCCGACTGATGAGTTGTGCCTGAAAATTCCAACGCTATCATTGAAGTGGTGACTACCGGATTCGAGTGTCTACCATTGAGCTGTGATGAGCTGACGGGCTCCGAAGATCACGGACCGATGATTTACCCGATTGATACACCGTGCGGGTATAGAGGCTAATTAAGATGATTGCCAGTTGATACACTGGTCTAGCTATCCAATCTTTGATAGCCCTCATGCATTTCATAGCATCGATTATTGCATGTTGCATGGTTAGTTGTTTTGATAGCTCTTCGTACTGAGGCTTGACCTCGTATTTTTTTTCCTGCTTTTGTGTTGTTTGGGTCTGTGTTACCCATTTACAGGATCTTCAGGTAACCAAGCTGTACAGAGTGGAGGTTCAGATGGTCGATCCCCATTTCCTTGAGTCCCAGTTTATTTTATTATGTATCGAACCCGGGGAATTCCCCGTGTCTTATGTATTTTGGGGATCTGTATTGGAATTGAGTTTTTTTGTTACCTGATTTGATTGAGTTTGAGTTAACTCTTATTTTGATTATGAATATTTTGAATGTATGTTTGAGTTCAGGCCCATTTTATTTCGAAAAATTTTTAAGCCCGATTTTACGCTTCCGTGATTATGTGCTTAATTGTGCTGTAATCTTATGTGATTAGCACGGGGCCTGACAAGATCTATCATGCCTTGAAGCGGCATTACTGGTGGGCAGGTTTGAAGAGTGATGTTGCTGATTTTGTAGCCCGATGTATGAATTGTCAGCAAGTCAAGGCAAAGAGGATGAGACCTGGTGGTTTGTTGCATAGCTTAGAGGTGCCCCATGGAATTGGGAGCACATAGCTATGGATTTTGTCATGCATTTTCCCCGTTCCAGCTGAGGTTGTGATGCTGTGTGGGTTGTGATAGACAGCTTGTTGAAGTCTGCGCACTTCATTCCCTACAACATGAGCTATTCTTTGAAGAAGATGGCGAAGCTGTACATAGATTTTGTGGTACGTTTGCATGGTATGCCAATTTCGATTGTTTCAGATCGTGATCCTCGATTTACTTCCAGGTTTTGGAAGAGTTTGCAAACAGTTTTGGGTACTAGATTGGCTATGAGTACAGCGTATCATCCCCAAACAGATGGCCAATCGGAGAGGACTATCCAGATTTTAGAGGATATGTTGAGAGCTGTTGTGATGGACTTCAGTGGTAGCTGGCAAGACTCATCGTCTTTGGTTGAGTTTTCCTACAATGACAGCTATCAGGTCACGATTGGCATGGCACCGTTTGAAGCTTTGTATGGCAGAAAGTGTAGATCGCCAGTGTGTTGGGAAGAAGTGGGGGAGAAGCAGCTGTCTTCCCCAGAGTTTGTGCAGCAGATGAGAAATCAGGTGGACTTGATTCGCCAAAGAATGAAAGCTGCTCAAGATCGTCAAGCTAGTGATGCGAATAAGAGGCGTAGGCCTTTAGAATTTGAGGTTGGTGATCTAGTTTTCCTTAAGGTTTCTCCTTTCCGCAGTGTTATGAGATTTGGTCTCAAGGGTAAGTTAGCTCCTCGTTATGTTGGTCCTTATGAGATCTTAGAGAGGATTCGTCATTTGTCTTATCGGCTGTTGTTGCCACCAGATTTGTCTTCCTTACATGATGTGTTTCATGTTTCGATGCTGAGGAAGTATGAGCCAGATCCCTCGCATGTGTTGAGAACTGACGAGGTGGAGTTAGATCGGACTTTGAGCTATGTGGAGTATCCCATGCAGATCTTGGATAGAAAAGAGAAACAGCTGAGGGATAAAACCATTCCCTTGGTGATGGTTCAGTGGAGCAAGCACGGTAGAGAAGAAGCTACTTGGGAACTGGAAGAAAAGATGCAGCGTGAGTGGCTGCATCTGTTTGATTAGATGTTGTTTTAGTTGCAGTAGTTGCTTGTATTTATTTCCCCAGTTATCTTGAACTCTTGTTTTGGAGTTGATCGATTTCGAGGACGAAATCCTGTTTTAGTGGGGGAGAGATGTGAGACCCGAAAGCTGATAAGATTAATTGAGTTAATTAATCGGTTTTTGTTGAGATCAGATTTGAGTTGTTGCATTTGGAGAAGCTATAGGCTTCTGTTTGTTCTTAGAACAACTTTGGTTAGTTGAGTTCTTTCACGGAAGCTATTCAGTAGTTAGCGCAGGTCATCGCTGAATGTTGGCGTTCAGCAGTGGTGACGTCAGCAGCTATCGCTGAGTGGTTGTTTCAGCAGTAGTAGCGAGATCAGCAGTCGCTGAGCAGTATCGAGTGTGCTAGCGTGTTTCAGTAGCGGGTGCTAGTACGTCGTCGTTTGGATTAGTTGGAACGACAGCATTTTGGATTAGCGAAGAAGACTCAGCTGTGAGTTGCGTTAACGTCAGCTGTGTGAGAGATCTGTTGTAGCGTTGCTAACAGATGTTGGTTAGTGTTCAGCAGTGAGTAGCCGGTGACGTGTCCAGTTGTGAAAGTAGTTCTCTGCGACGTCGTTTGAGTTAGTAGAGATCTGTTTTGGCTTAGAGCGAGATCTATTTTGCGAGCAAGAATATCATTTGCGATAGCTTAAGTTGTCGGTGGAGCTGTTTCCAGTTTCTGTCAGCAGTGAGATTTAATAGGGAGCTTGGCCTTGTTCTCTATTATTGTTCCCGACACTTAGAATATTTTCCCGATTTCCAAATTCTGTCGCGATACCCTAGCTACTGTTCATCGAACCTTATCTTCTTCGATTGTCGGTGGTAGACAGCTCCGTGGAGAGCGAGAGTGGTAGCGTTGGACTCCTCTTGCTGAGACGCTTCGTTTGGATATTGTTTTCGAACATTTTCTTGAAGCTGGTGAGGTGTGCGAAGACATCTCCCTTGTGTAGTCTGTTAGCATAAGCGTTGGATTTCTCTCCTGGCTTGTTGGGGTAAGTAAAGCTCCTGACTTTAAGCTTTGATTGAGCTTTTTGTTGAGTTAGAGAGGTAGGATCAGCGCTGGTTGAGTTGTAGCTCCCAGTTGTTGCTTTTCTGTGCTTCGGTCTTTGAGAAGTTGTTGTGTTGCCATTGAGCAGGTGGTGGATATGCGTCATTGTGACAATCTGCTTGTAGTAATTGTTGCCCAGAGATTTGAGGTACGGATGTGAGCTTGTATATAGCTTAGGATTGAACATGGATTATATGCTTGGATGTGTGTGTGCTCTGTGCTGTTATTACTTGTGCCTGTGTTAATATCAGCTGTTGCATTTGCATACACGCATATTGCTGTCGAGCCCTGTTTTGCTAGCTATGCCTGTTCTGTTGAATTGTGAGTACCAGGATGCTATGTTCAAGGAGGAAAGGGTAGTTCCCATATACCTTGGAGGATGATCGGGTAACTCCCGTACCTCAATCTCTTTGCTGGGTTTGTTAGCTGCAATGAGTGGAGTGGATAGCTCCCACATCTCTTGAGTGACCAACAGCAGGTGGAGCTGGTTGTTAGCATCTGGTATGGTGTACTGGAGATGAGTGGGTAGCTCCCATGTGCTCAGAATACCCGTGGCCACGAACTGATTATTCCTTATCAGATCTTGCTGTTGAGCTGTTGTTGAGGTCTTTTGGCTCCCTGCTTTCGGTTGTAGCCTTGATCCCTTGCATAGCATTTGCATATTATCTATTGCTTTCCTTGTGCTGTTTATTGCTACTCTCCGTACTGGGGTTTGACCCCGAAGTCCTCTGGGGTTGGTGTTTGTTGCCTGTATGTGTTTTCAGGTTTCCTATGTTTCTCTGCTGTTCGTGGCTTTGACCCAGCTGGAGGTGCCCCAGGAGGTGGATAGAGTGTCCCAGTTAGCGTATAGCATATATGTACTAGTACTGTTAGCCGGGGAATGCCCTGTGCTTGTGGGATTGTGTTATCCGTTGTAGTACTGGTATTTGTGTTTGTATAATGTTGTATTGTTGTATCGTGTATTTGTAAACTGGGATATTTTAAGTATGATTGTATTTTAAATTATATGTTTTAAACTGTCAGGCCAAAAGCGAAAATTTTAAGCCACTTTTTGTATGCTTCGCTATGTTTGCGTGGTTTAACTCTGAGTTGTGCACGAGGCCCGACAGGTTCTACCTTTTGAGGGTCATGGTTGGCTGATATTATTCGGGACCATGATTTCTTGATTGGACTTTGTGTACCCACTAAGGAAACTTGCTTTCTCGATTTCATTAGAGGGTGCTGAAATCGTTAAAATAGTGGGAGGATAATTCATAAAACTTAATGATCATGTTTTATGTCTTAGAATTTTTAATGAATAGTCAGTAATGCATATCTATTTTTCTTTTCAGTATAAACTGCTTTCATTATGTCTTCGATCAAAAATCCACTTGCTGCTATACTGGATAGCAACAAGTTCACTGGCTTAAACTATCAAGATTGGCTTCGAAACCTCAAGATTGTCTTGGCTTCGGAGAAACTTCTCTACACGCTAAAGAAGAGCCCTCCGAAGGAAGCCCCTACCAATGCCAGTCCTGAGGAGCTGGAAAATCTGGACAAATGATGGGATGATGAGCTTAAGGCACGATGCTATATGATAGCATCTATGTCCAAAGAAATGCAGCGGCGGTTTGAGAATACGGAGTATGCTGCTAGCATACACCTTCACCTCAAAGAGCTGTATGGGGAGAACTCTAGGACTGAGAGGTTCACTACTGTCAAGGAGCTCATGACAAGCCGCATGCGCGAGCATGGGGTCTGTATGATTTGGCTCATTGAGAAGTTAGTGGCGCTTGATATCACGCTTCCACATGAGTTGTCTGTGGTTTATTTCTTTCTTCAAATTTTAAGTTGTTGTTGAGAAACGTTTTATTTGTTCCTAAATTAATAAAGAACATCATTTCCGTTTCTATGCTTGATAGTGATGGATATTCTTGTCATTTTGCCAATTCGATTTGCAATAGTTATAAGAATGAATGTTTAATTGGAATTGGGGAACACGAAAACGATCTATACGCCTTAAAATTGAGAGAAGTTCCAACTCGTGATGTGGAAACACAAACAACAACGATAAAAAGGAAAAACGATAGTTTGAACCTGGCACAACTTTGGCACGCTAGGCTAGGTCATGTTTCCTTAAATAGGATGAACAAGTTGATTTGGAGTGACATGTTTAATATGTCTGATATTAACTCCCTACCAACTTGTGAATCTTGTCTCAAGGGAAAAATGACAAAATTGCCCTTCACGAGCAAGCCTGAACGTGCTCAAAACCTATTGGATTTGATCCATACCGATGTGTGCGGCCCACTTAGCATTGGTACTAAGTCCGGTCACACCTACTTCATCACCTTTACCGATGATCACTCTAGGTATGGGTACTTGTACTTAATGAAGCACAAGTCTGAATCCTTTGAAAGGTTCAAGGAATTCAAGGCTGAAGTAGAAAATCAACTGGGAAAAAGCATTAAAATACTTCGATCCGATCGAGGTGGAGAATACTTGAGTACCGATTTCAAGACTATCTTAAAGAGAATGAGATTCTCTCACAGTGGACCCCTCCAGCCACACCACAGCTCAACGGTGTAGCGGAGCGTCGTAATCGAACCTTGATGGACATGGTTCGATCTATGATGAGTTTCACTGAACTTCTTGCTTCGTTTGGGGCTATGCGCTTGAAACGGCTGTAATGTTGTTGAAAAATGTCCACACCAAGGCAGTGGATAAAACTCCATATGAGATATGGATGGGCAAGCCGCCCAAGTACTCATACTTGAGCATTTGGGGATGTACTTCTTACGTGAAGCAGACAGTGGAAGATAAGCTGGATAATAGATCCATCTTATGCTACTTCATTGGGTATCCAAAGAATTTTATTGGATACTGCTTCTACTATCCCAATGAAACAAAAGTGTTTGTTTCTAGAAATTCCACCTTTCTGGAAAGGGAATTTCTACTTGATAGAAAAGGCAGGATAGTAGAACTTGCAGAGATTCGAGAACCAACTGAAGTACCAAGTGAATCTCCCGCACCTCAAGAGCCAATCCTTGATATGGACACACTTAGGAGATTGAAAGGGTTCCTAGGGCTCCTGTTAGATATGGTTTCCTCCTTGAAGATGATCAAAGTGATGAAACTGTTGGATGTGATCCAAGAACCTTCAAGGAGGCAATTTCCGATGCTGATTCTAATTTGAGGCTTGAAGCAATGCAATCTAAAATTGACTCAATGCATTCAAACCAAGTTTTGGCTCTTGTGAATCCTCCCGAAGGAATAGTTCCTATTGGGTGTAAATGGATATACAAGAGAAAACTTGGGTCTGATGGTAAGGTACTGACCTACAAGGCGCGACTGGTCGTGAAAGGTTACACTCAAATACAAGGTGTTGACTATGATGAAACTTTTTCACCTATCGCAATGTTCAAGTCAATTAGAATCCTACTAGCCATACCCGCATGGTACGACTATGAGATATAGCAAATGAATGTGAAAACTGTGTTTCTTAATGGAAACATTAAGGAAGAGATCTATATGACGCAGCCTGAAGGTTTCACATCTGTAGGAAGTGAGCATAAAGTATGCAAACTTTAGAGATTGATCTACGGTCTCAAACAAGCATCGAGAAGTTGGAACCTGAGATTTGATGAAACAATTAAAGAATGTGGTTTCATCAAGAATCCCGATGTGCCATGTGTGTATAACAAGGTAGTTAAAAATGCTGTGACATTCCTAATACTTTATGTTGATGACATTCTACTCATTAGGAATGACGTATGAGTGTTGCAGTCAACTAAAGTATGGTTGTCTAGTAGATTCTCGATGAAGAACATGGGTGAAGCATCCTATATTTTAGGAATACAGATCTATAGAGATAGACCGAAAAGTATGCTCGGACTCACCCAAGCAACCTACATCGATACCATACTTAAGCGGTTCTATATGGAAGAGTCCAAGAGAGGACACCTACCTATGTGCCATGGGGTCACTCTATCTAAGTCTACGTGTCCGAAGACTGATGAGAAGATAAAGAGTATGACACGTGTGCCATATGCCTCGGTAATAGGTAGTATTATGTATGGTATGATCTCAACTAGACCGGATGTCGCATATGCTCAGAGTGTCATGAGCCGTTACCAAGAAAATCCTGGCCAAATGCATTGGAAGGCCGTGAAAGATATTCTTAAGTATTTACGACGGACTAAGAATATGTTCATGGTCTATGGGGGTGGTGAACTAAAATTGGAAGGCTACACTAATTCTAGCTTCCAATGCGATGTGGACGACTCGAAGTCGACATCTAGATTTGTATTCATGCTCAATGGTGGTGCTGTCTCTTGGAAGAGTTGCAAGCAAGACACTATCGCGGATTTAACCACTGAGGCTGAGTACATCACAGCATCAGCTGCTGCTAAAGAGGCGGTTTGGATAAGGAATTTCGTCCAAGAGTTGGGTGTAATCCCTGAAGGAGTTGGTCCAGTCCCGGTGTACTGTGACAATACTGGTTCCATTGCGCAAGCAAAGGAATCTAGGTCTCACCAAAGATCCAAACATATACTGAGGAAATACCACATAATCCGGGATATTGTGGCTAGAGGTGACATAGAATTTGAGAGAGTCGCCTCTGCAGACAACATTGCTGATCCACTTACGAAGCCCTTGCCAGGGCCATTGTTTGACAAACATCTCGAAGCAATGGGACTGCTACTGATGAGTAGTTGGATATTATGATTACAATAATAATCATTGTTAGAGTAGGTGCCCAACTAGCCAACTTGTGGTGTGTGGGTTCTTGTTGACTCTATGTAAAACGATCTTTATTTATGAAATTCGCATTATTTTATGGCATTCTTTATCTTCAATATTATGATTACAATTGTTGGATAAAGACCTTGAATGCACTATAGTGTATGTTAGATGTGATAGTAGATATGATGGCTATCATGAAACACATCTAATAGTCATTGTGTATTCTGAACCTGTTCCTAGTCAATTAGGCCGTCCAAAAGAGGATATGGGCCGCCTGAGCTTGAGACTAGCATTTGCGATGTGAAGTACCACGTTTCATTGGTAGGGAACATTATGATGCTCTGAGCATGCAGATGGATAGTGACCTGGTGATCTATCGAACTACCCTCGTTCGGACTTTCCAAGTGGTTACCATTTGTCGAGTGGATTAAGTCCGAGGTCTTGGTTGTACATATTAGTCTCATTACTCGAAACGTCATTGAGACTCTACATGATAGGTGCCTCACTTTGACCCGTTTACCGACTCAGTTGGGGTCATCAGGTGGCGGGTTGGGTGAGGTCCCGATGCATGTAGGAGTCGATGCTTCGTTATCGAGGATTCATCGCTCGCCCTTGTGCATGGATATCCTATGATATCTGAGGCAATAATAGTGTGATAAATCTATGGCCAGAGTACTAGATGTGTTTTGGATAAATGGGTTTACCTAGTAACACATGCGATGTCACTATTTGATCTCCAAGATGTATGCATGGTTATTGGATCTCTAGCGACTCTTGATTTACCAATGGTCGTTGATCTGATCGGGATAATTGAGTTGAAAGGATTGTACTGTACGCTAACCATGACCGACTGGTTCTTGCAGGCACTATCAGTGATACCTAGGGGATCATGGGGCGATGTTGCTAGACGCTTTACCATGATCCGATGGGTTAGTTTGAAAATGTGGTTTCGGAGTCACAAATGTTGTGAGCCCACGGCTAGCTTTATCCCTGAACCATTGAGGGTCACACAAGTACTGGTTTCTCAATTTCCGTACGGAAATTAAGCTCAATATTTTGAGTATAGTAGGGGAAGGATGGAAGTGTGACTTCCTAAAATTAAATAGGGTGAAAATGCAATTTCCTTAAGCTTGGACTAGTTTGACTATCCTTAAAGCTTATAGGGGCCTAACTGCTATTTTGGATTAGGTGGTCCGAAAAATTGTTTTCACATCATAATGCTCAGTTTTGTAAACTGTGTAGATCGGTCCGATCTGATTGTCGATCGGGATTATGATGAAGCCACAGTGATGGACTTGAAACCAATGTACACCTGGGCCTGGGCCCGACCCAGGCCCATTAACTTTGGTTGAGCCCGTGGAAAATCTACCAATAAGGGCCTGAGGTATTCATTTAAGACACACCAAAAGCTCCTCAGCTAATATTTTCTCCCTTCCTCTCCTCCCCTCGCCGCCGCCGCCGGCCGCCGCCCGCCGTCGGAATTTATTCCGACCATTCCGGCGAGGAGATTCCATCCATGAAACTTTCGTCGGTTTTATAGTGCAAACCGGCGAAGGAATTGAGATTCCGGTCGTGGACCGGATTAGGAGGCCGTAGATGTTCAACCGTTGAAGTGCCAATTTCCTTGTGGAATTGGTCGGAGCCAGGCGCCTAGACGCCAGCAAGGTATATGCTAAACATTCTGTGAATGGTTTTAATTGTTATATAGGTATATTGACCATTCCCGGGCTCCAAATTTTTAATTCTTCCGCTGTATGCCGGTAGCGGGATCCGGATCCGCCGATGCGCCAATATAAGCGGCATCCGGTCTGGTCGAGATCATGCCATACATAATACTACATATTCCCGAAGCATATGGCACACGTGTCATACTCTCTATCTCTGCATCAGTCTTTGGACACATAGACTTAGATAGAGTGACCCCGTGGCACATAGGAAGGTGTACTCTCTTGGACTCTTCCATAGAGAACCTCTTAAGTATGTTATCGATGTAGGTCGCTTGAATGAGTCCGAGCATCCTTTTTGATCTATCCCTATAGATCTAAATTCCAAGAACATAGGATGCTTCATCCAGGTCCTTCATCGAAAATCTGCCAGATAACCATACTTTAGTTGATTGCAACATTCCTACATCATTCCCAATGAGTAGAATGTCATCAACATAAAGTACCAGGAATGTCACAGCGTCTTTGACTACCTCCTTGTACACGCATGGCTCCTCAGGATTCTTGATGAAACCAAATTTTTTAATTGTTTCATCGAACCTCAAGTTTCAACTTCTCGATGCTTTCTTGAGACCGTAGATCGATCTCTGATGTTTGCATACTTTATACTCACTTTCTAAAGATATGAAACCCTCAGGCTGTGTCATAAAGATCTCTTCCTTAATGTTTCCATTAAAAAACGCAGTCTTCACATCCATTTTCCATATCTCATAGTCGTACCATGCAGCTATGGAAATCAAGATTCTAATTGACTTGAACATTGCGACTGATGAAAAAATTTCATCATAGTCAACACCTTGTCTTTGAGTGTAACATTTTGCAACCAATCGCGCTTTGTAGGTCAGTACCTTACCATCAGGACCAAAATTTCTCTTGTATATCCACTTACACCCTGTCAGGCCCCGTGCTAATTACTAACAATTAACACATAATAAGCGCATAATCACGGAAGCTTAAAATCAGGGCTTAAAAATTTTTCGAATTACAATGGGCCTGAACTTCAAATCATACATTCAAAATATTCAATACTCAAAATATGAGTTAACTCAAACTCAAACAGCAAGTAACCACATAATTCAACTCAAAATATGGATCCCCAAATACAATAAAACACGGGACATCCCCCGGTTTAATACATATCATAAATATACTGGGACTCAGGGATGCGGGGATCGACCAGCTGAACTTCCACTCTGCCCAGCTAAGTTACCTGAAACTCCTGCAAATGGGCACGCAGACCCAAACAACAAAAGCAGGAAAAACAAGTACGAGGTCAAGCCTCAGTACGAAGAGCTATCAAAGCAGATAAACATGCAACATGCTACCAATCAATGCTATGAATGCATGAGGGCTATCAAGAAATCGGATAGCTAGCCCAGTCTATCAACGGACAACTCAAATCAAGCCTCTATACCACGGTCTATCAACCGGGAAATCATCGGTCCGTGATCATCGGGGCCCGTCAGCCCATCACAGCTCGGTGGTAGACACTCGAATCCGGTAGTCACCACTCCGACAATAGCGTTGGACTTTTCGGGCACGACTTAACAGTCGGCCAGTCACAACGTGGCACCCAATCAGGTAATCAAATCAACCGGGAAAGGTCCATGATCATCGGGGCCCGTCAGCCCATCACAGCTCGGTGGTAGACACTCGAATCCGGTAGTCACCACTCCGACGATACGATAGAACAGAATGTAATCATTCAACATACTGATTCACGTAATTCACAGCAGCCAAATTCACAACATCGAAAAATAGACATGTTCAGTTCACAGCTGCTAAGGGCTGCTCAATCGTACCTCGAATTCACAAATTCTACCTCACAAATTCAAACAGGGCACGGCAGCGCTCACGACCAGAAACCAGCAGCTTTC
>KV005686.1:198172-208242 GCA_001598015.1 Dorcoceras hygrometricum
GCTTCTCAAATTCGAACAGCTTTCACCAAACGCAGCGCTCACTCTTCTTTTCACGACAAAACACGCAGCGCTAAAGGAAAAACAGATCTCTATCAAATACATTCTAATTCTCAACACTTCTCGACCAGATTTCACACGAAAAACACCAATTAAAAAATCTGGACAATCCCAACTAGAGATCTAAATATTCCCAAATCAGATTTCACTAAAAATTCGAAACTCCAGAAATCTAAATTCTTAATTCTCGTGATTAATCTAACTCCAAAATCCGATTAATCACTAATTAGAAATCTGAATCCTCACACACCCAATAGGAACGATTGCTTCTGGAGGATTTACAAGAGTCCAGACTTGGTTCGAATGCATTGAGTCTATCTTAGATTGCATTGATTCAAACCATAAATTAGAATAACATCGGAAATTGCTTCCTTGAAGGTTCTTGGATCACATCCAATGTTTGGATCACTTGGATCCTCTTCAAGTAGGAAACTATATCTTTCAGGATCCTTTCAAACCTCCTAGGTTCGTGCACCTTATGGATCGGTTCTTGAGGTGTGGGAGGCTCACTTGGTACTTCAGTTGGCTATCGAACTTCTTTGAGTTCTACTATTTTTCCTTTTCTATCTAGCAGAAATTCCTTCTCAAGGAAGGTGGCATTCCTAAACAAACACTTTTGTTTCATTAGGATAGTAGAAATAGTATCCAATTTAATTCTTTGGATATCCAATGAAGTAGCATAAGTTGGATATATTATCCAGCTTATCTCCCACTGTCTGCTTCACGTAAGTAGGACATCCCCAAATCCTCAAGTACGAGCACTTAGGAGGTTTGCCCATCCATATCTCATACGGAGTTTTATTCACTGCCTTGTTGTGAACATTGTTCAGCAACATTACCGCCGTTTCGAGCGCATAGCCCCAAAACAAGGCAGGAAGTTCAGTAAAACTCATCATAGATGAAACAATGTCCAACAAGGTTTGATTACGACGCTCCGCTACACCATAAAGTTGTGGTGTGGCCGGAGGGGTCCACTGAGAGAGAATCCCATTCTGTTTCAGATAATCTTGAAACTCGGCACTTAAGTATTCTCCACCTCGATCAGATCGAAGTGCTTTAATACTTTTACTTAGTTGATTTTCTACTTCAGTCTTGAACTCTTTGAACCTTTCAAAGGATTCAGACTTGTGCTTCATTAAGTACAAGTACTCATACCTAGAGTAATCGTCGGCAAAGATGATGAAGTAGGTGTAGCCGAACTTAGTACTAATGCTAAGTGGGCCACACTCATCAGTGTGGATCAAGTCCAACAGACCTTGAGCACGTTCAGGCTTGCCCTAGAAGGGCAACTTTACCTTTTAGACAAGATTCGCAAGTAGTAAAAGAATCAATGTCTGACAAATATGACCTAGCCTAGCGTGCCAAAGTTCGACCGGGTTTTGATTAACGTTTTTCATTTTAATCAATGTTGTGTGTGTTTCTACAACGCGAGTTGGAACTTCTTTTAATTTTAAGTTGTATAGATCGTTTTCACGTTCCCCAATTCCAATTAAACATTCATTCTTGTATATGTTGCAAATCGAATTAGCAAAATGACAAGAATAACCATCAATATCAAGCATAGAAATGGAAATAATGTTTTTTATTAAGTCGAGAACGAATAATACATCCGTTAATAACAACTTAAAATTAGAATGCAGAAATAAATAAATGTCTCCTATTGCTTCGGCTGCAACACTTGCTCCGTTGCCGAGCCTCAAGTGGGTCTTACCCATCCTAAGTCGTCGGCTTCTTGTCATTACCTGCAAATCATTGCAGATATGAGATCCACATTCGGTATCAAGTACCCAAGAAGTAGAATTAAGAGACATGTTTATTTCAATGTAGAATGTACCTTTTGCAGTTCGCAGCTGCTCGAGGTAATCTTGACAGTTCCTCCTCCAATGCCCAAGCTTGTGGCAGTGGTGGCAAACATCCTCAGTTTTGTCGGGCTTGGAAGCCTTTGCCTTTGGCCTCTTGTTGGGCTTGTACCCTTTCGCCGGGGTAGAACGCTTCTTACCATGGCGTTTGGGCCCTTTATTCGTGGAGGAAGAAGAGCCCAATAGGAGGACGCGGGCTTGTCCTTCTTTATGGTCCCCTCAAAAACTACAAGCATGTTTACCAACTCCTCAAGAGTGGCGTCCAGCTTGTTCATGTTAAAGTCGACCACAAAGGGGTCGAATGCAGCCGGGAGTGAAAGGAGAATCAAATCCACAGATATCTCATGTGGAAGTACGAGCTCAAGGCTCACCAACTTTTCAACGAGCCCAATCATGCGGACTCCATGCTCGTGGATCGAAGTCCCCTTGCGCATGCGGCCACTCATGAGCTCCTTGACAGTAGTAAACTCTCCGTCCGAGAGTTCTCCCCTGTTGAGTTAAGCGTGCAAGGGTGAGAACAGTACTGGGATGGGTGACCACCTGGGAAGTTCTCGTACGTCAAGCTGCTGACGTTGCGCCGCTTGATCTGGTTGGCCATGTGGGTTGTAAAAGTGTGATGCCAGATCTTAATGGGTAACGTCAAGCTGCTGACGTTGCGCCGCTTGATCTGGTTGGCCATGTGGGTTGTAAAAGTGTGATGCCAGATCTTAATGGGTAATACTATCTCTGTTGGGGATAGGGCCGACGGTAGAGGAAGGGTAAGATTGATCTCTAAGGGAATTGAGACAGGACCAGTAGTTAGACACGCACCTCCCCTGACTCATGGGCCTAACAGCCCAACCCTAACGCACATAATAGGTGCACTCTGCGCTGACATATTATAAGGAAATAAAGTTGCACCTTGGCTAACAATTATAACTTTTGGCCTAGTGGTAAGCGCTTGATCCTAACATCCCCATACAGCTCTTTGAGGTGCAAGTGTATGTCACCAACATGCTCAGCGTCTTCAAATTGC
This sequence comes from Dorcoceras hygrometricum, assembly GCA_001598015.1. Taxonomy (NCBI): domain Eukaryota; kingdom Viridiplantae; phylum Streptophyta; class Magnoliopsida; order Lamiales; family Gesneriaceae; genus Dorcoceras; species Dorcoceras hygrometricum. The sequence continues at coordinate 201,104 of KV005686.1, forward strand.
CGCTGCAGCTCGTTGGACATAGAAGCCAACATGTAGCACTTAGCCTTGAGATCATGGTCCCACCATTTCTCAAGTCTCGTCAGCTCTTCAGGACTGACATCAGCGGGGGTTTCCTTCGGAGGGCTTTTCTCTAGCGTGTAGAGCAGCTTCTCCGAAGCCAAGACAATCTTGAGATTGTGCAACCAATCCAGGTAGTTAGCGCCAGTTAACTTGTTGCTATCCAGTATAGCAGCGAGTAGATTTTTGATGGAAGACATTTTAAGCGGTATATATACTAAGATAAAACAGACATCCATTACTAACAATTTATAGAAATTCACTAAGACATAAAACATGGTCAATTTATTTTATGAATTACCCTCCCACTATTTTAACGATTTCACCACTCTCTAATGAAATCGGGAAAGCCTGTTTCCTTAGCGTGTACACGGAGCCCAATCGAGAATCACAGTCCCGAATAATATCAGCCAACTATGACCTCCAAAAGGTAGAGCCCAATTGCGCAACCTCCATATAATTACCTCATGTCCAGTAAGGGTCCAATAATATGACGCCGATTACTATCACGTATCAAGATGACCCATCAATGTTGAGTCGTGATGAACGGTCCCCTTAATGTCCTCTATAATATGAGCCAACGTTAAAGGGAGTTCCAACCAATAGAGTTTACAACTTTTCGACATACATAACCCCCTCAATAATATGAGCCGGACCATGCATACGGGTAGCATCGTCGTATACCCCATTGTTGATGGAAGGTGGGAAATTTTAAATAGTATTTAAATTCCCTAGCATCGTGATCTTGTTGAATAATATTTTGTTTTATGATCAATTTAGAAGTTAGTGATTAGCATTTTTCAAGAGTGCTTCCAGGTAGTTGGAGGGGATAAGGCCCACTTAAAAACCAACTTCCTTAGACAAAGCAACGCCTTTCAAGGAGACTTAGCCGGTACAAGCCATTTTTAAGTCAGTCTATAAAGAACTCCCTTAGATCATGTTTTATCATTTTATTCATAATTATCAACAAACTAAGATCTTTCAATTTTAATCATGAAGCTTTATTCTTGATTTTAATTTTAAATCATATTTAAAATGAGGAATTTGCATTTTTGGAAATTTAGATCTCATATTTTAAATCAGATTTAAAATATAATGCGGATTCAAAATCATATATCAAATCAAGATAATCATGGAATTACATAGTTAATCAGATTTACTAACATAAATAATGCAATAAAATCATGCTTGACATATATAGACAATCAAATCAAATTTGAAATTACCAACAAAATACATTTTTTAAATATAAAATCATATTTTATAAATAAAAATCATATTTTGTATTTAATTAATTGCATCAAATTATTTTGGGCTTAAAACAATTTTAGGTCCAACATCTCAAAAGTTTTCAAAAAATAATTTTGGTCCAACCAAAAAACCCGATAGCAATTGCCCAAAAACCCATCGGGCCACCGGGACAGGCCCGGAAAAAACCTAGGAATCAAATTCCGCCAGCGCATCGCCGCCCCGGAACCGCCGTTGCAGACGTGAAGCACGTGTGCTGCACGCCGTGCGCGTCCCCGCGCACGAGTGGACAGTCATCTGCACGACCAGTGCGTGCAGGAGGGGCGGCAGGTGCGTGCAGCCCGATGCACGACGTGCGTGCACGGGTCCGGTGAGGCGTGCGCGCATGCGTGTGCAATAGGCACGCAACGCCTGCCGAGATGTGCGGGCGGGGCGTGCACGACAGGCGCGCAACGCCAGCTGCAACTTGCGCGGGCGATGTGTGCACCGGGTCCCATGATACGTGCCACGATTTGCGCACGGCAGGCGCGCACGACGTGCGCGACGTGTGGTGGCGCGGCGGCGTGCGGCCGAATAATTTTTATTTTTTTGAAAAATCGAGATTCTTATGCAAATACAGGCAGAACGGTGTATTGACAGATCTGAGCCAAAGCTCTGATACAACTGTTGGCGCCCGGCGATGGATCCTGATCCCGATCCCGGGGCACAGCGGAAGTTTAAATTTTGTGCCCGGGAACGGTCAATACATTAAATTGATCTTGATATTTTGAACAATTTAAACACATAAACATGAACAATAGGTGTTTAAATCGTTACCTGTCTAGCGACTAGGTGCCTGGCTCCTACTATTTCTCCAATGAAAATAGCACTTCTTTGGTTGCTCCTAATCCGGTCCACGACCGATTTTCCAATTCCTTCATTGGAGTGCACTAGAACTCCAATGAAGATTCTGAGCAGAATCTCCTCGTCGTGACGATCGCAGCGAAGTGCGGCGACGGCGGCGGGCGACGGCGCGACGGCGGCGGATGGAGAAGGGGGAGAGTTTGCTGAATAGCTTTTGGTGTGTTTCAAATGAATACCCCCAGTGCCCCTATTTATAGATTTTCCATGGGTTTAAACCAGGTTAATGGGCTTGGGTCGAGCCCAGACCCAGTGAACATTGGCTTCAAGTACATCATTATGGCTTCATCATAATCTCAATCGACGATCAGATCGGATCAATATACACAGTTTACAAAACTGAACATTATGATGTGAAAACAATTTTTCAGACCACCTAATCCAAAATAGCAGTTAGGCCCCTGTAAGCTTTAAGGATAGTCATACTAGACCAAGCTTAAGGAAATCTCATTTCCACCCCCAGTTAATTTTAGGAAGTCATACTTCCATCCTCCTCCTACTATACTCAACAAATTGAGCTTAATTTCCTTGTCTGCACGGGAATTGGTAAACCAGTACACTGTGTGACCCTCAATGGTTCACACTGATAGTGCCTAGCAAGAACCAATCGATCATGGTTAGCGTACAGTATGGTCCTTTCAACTCATATATCCCGATCGAATCAACGACCATTGGTAAATCGAGAGTCGTTATAGATTCGATAGCCATGCATACATCTTGGAGATCAGAATAGCGACATCGCGAGTGCTACCGTGGAAACTCATTTACACTAAAGCACAAGAGTACTCTGGCCAGAGATTTGTCACAATATTATCTCCTCAGATAGCATAGGATATCAACGCACTAGGACGAGCGGTGAATCCTCGACAACAAAGCATCGACTCCCACATGCTTTGTGACCTCACCCAATCTCGACACCTGAGGACCCTCACTGAGTCGGTAAACGAGTCAAAGTGAGGTGACTAATCATGTAGAGTCTCTATGATGTTTCGAGTAGTAAGGACTAATCCATACAACCAAGACCTCGGACTCTCCACTCGACAAATGGTAACCACTTGGAGAATCCGAACGAGGGTAGTTCGATAGTTCGCCAGGCAAACCATCCATCTGCATGCTCAGAACATCACAATGTTCCCTACCAATGAAATGTGGTACTTCACATCGCAGATGCTAGTCTCAAACTCAGGCGGCCTTATCCTCATTTTGACGGCCCAATCGACTAGCAACAAGTTTAGAATACACAGTGACTATTAGATGTGTTTCATGATTGCCATCATATCCACTATCACATCTAACATACACTATGGTGCATTCTAGGTCTTTATCCAACACAATTGTTAACATTATAAATACAACGACGATAAGTAATGCCATATAAAATGTGAATTTCATAAACAAAGATTGTTTTACACAAAGAGTCATCAAAAGCCCACACGCCACATGTTGGCTGGTTGGGCACCTACTCTAACAAAATATTCAGTGTAAGCTCACTCTCTCAAATGTTTTCTCACACACTAGGAAGTTCTTCTTCCTAAGCTGATGTCTTCATCCTCTTCCCAAGTTGTGCAGTCAACCATAGTGATTCCGCGTTTAAGCTCGTGGCTGTGCACCAGCTCTCAGCTTGTACACCAGCTGTCTCCTGAGTGTACCAGCTCTCGACTATGCACACATTTTTGCTTTTTCTTTATAGAATTTCAGCTTGCATATAAATAGTCTCTGGTCTGATATATCTTTTGAACACAAGTTCCTAGCCGTTGAAAAGCTTCTGTAAAGTTTCTGAAATTGTTGTACCTTGTGTCCTTCATCATTTAATGTATTTGCAGGCTTTGTTGACTTTGAACATGAGCTGTCTCGATCAGACCAATTATTTTGTCTTCTAGTATTCTGAATAAGTCATGTACAAACTGATTTGTCTGAGCTGATATCCTTCGTGTCTGGTCGAATCTTTGTTCTGATCTGTTGTGCCCTTCTCTAAGCTGCTCTAAGCTGGTCTGCTCTAAGCTGTTCTAATCTGAGTCTTTCTGCTCTTGAGCTGTTTCTGTGCTTCTTTTCTAAGCTGCTCTTCATCTTATCTGCTCTAATATGCTCTAAGCTGATCGACTCAGTGCTGCTCTGTTCTAATATACTCTAAGCTAATTCTGTCTAAGATGCTTATCTGAGATGATCTCTCGATCTGATCTGTTCTAAGCTCTGACTGCTCTTGTAAGCTCTAAGTTGATCTGACACTTTCTGTGCTTCAACTGATATGAAATACTTCTGATCCCTGAACTATTTCTCTGATCTTATCTCATCTGATCTAATCTATATAATTTGAGCTGATTTTGTACTGTTCTCATCTGAACTGCTATAAGTTGATCTGAGCTGATTCTGCTCCGAGCTACTCTAACTCGAAGCTCCATCTGAACTGTTATACGCTTAACTGATCTGTACTTCATAACTGAGTTCAGTTCTTCTTCTACTGTGCACTTGTTCAGCTTTCATCTCGGCCCTGATCTGATTTACTAAGCTGCTCTTGCTCCGATCTGGGTCAGCTTTGATGTCATCTGCTGGATCACTTTGGGTGTCCTCTACTGTTCAAGCTTAGACATATTATAAATTGAACTCATTTCAGCTCTTCTCAGCTCGCGTCTAATCTGATCTGCTTCAGCTTAGATCTACGCAATTTGATCTGCTTCAGCTTAGACCTACGCAATTTGATCTGCTTCATCTTTGGCCTGCACACTCAATCAAATAGTTAAAATCATAACAAAAAGTTTTATGTTCATCAAATCCAGATTTTATCTGTTAAGCTGATCCAACAATCTCCCCCTTTTTGTTAACACAAAACTTGGATAAAGTAAAATCACGTAAAAGCGTATTTGAAATATTTCTCCCCATTTTTTGGGGAATCAAAAAGGGTTCAAAATCTTGTCTCCCTCTGAATAATTAGAATAAACTCCCCATCAACATAGCACGGTGTTTTCAATTTTCGAAAAGAAAACATTTTGGAAGGGGAGAAAGTTTGCAATAAACAGAATGCATGATATGAATTTTTTTAAAAAAAACCAATCATATGTACTAAAAATCCTCATCTATCAGATTAGAGGGTAATTAAATATTGAATTTACAGAATCTCTTCCATTTTTCTCTAATTTTAGCACAACCAAACTAGAGATCTTGGCGTCCACACAGATATCGCGCAATCTGTGTCAGATCGTCAGAACGGATATTGCTGCACTTTTCTTTTAGAAAATTGCTCTGTAATTCAATAATCATTACTCCCCCTATCTTTCATAAAATGAGTTTTTTTAAAACTTTAAAACAATTTTGTAGCACATATTAGCTTCCGCCAGATAAAAACCGTTTTGATAAAACTATCAGAGCTGAGAACCTTTTTGAAACCATTAAAAAAAGTTTCAATTTAAAATTCTCTTTCAAGAATTACCTACTCTGATACCACTTGATAGAATCGAAAAATAGATCGCACGCTGTGTGCTGAACTGATCGTGCCTAAGCCGAATCAGCACAGAGTAGAGCTGCATGATCTGAACGAGTAAAAACATGAGCTGCAATAGCTCGGGTTCATGAAAGATTTTTAGCTTCGAGGAGTATCGGATATGATAATAAATCATGCGAAAACAACCCAAACTACTCTCTAAAAATTTAAATCTAAAATCTGGTTTTAACAAGTATGCGAGGCAGAAAGTAGCAAAGAAAATGAACGCGGGAATTTTTTCTGGAAGTTCGGAGCTGAATCTCATACGTCTTCCCTTCTTCCATTGCTAGAAGGATTCACTAGAAGACTTTGATTATTAGCTTCTCTAAAACATGATATCAACAGCCGCAACTGTAAGAACTCCTAGCACACCATGCTACACACAAGCCCGTAAGCTGTGTGAAGTGCATCACTAAGAACATGTTTAATGTCTCTGTTCAAAGACTACATTTGAATTGATTTTGGGGTGATTCACACAACAAATGTATTCAGCTATCGTCTATCATATATGTGAGTGAATCTGTGTGTGAGAAATATTACAGTGTAAACTCACTCTCTCAAATGTTTTCTCACACACTAGGAAGTGCTTCTTCCTAAGCTGATGTCTTCATCCTCTTCCCAAGTTATGTTGGGGATCCGGATCCGCCCCCCGGCGAGGCAGCGGAAGAACAAAGAATAAACAGCCGGGAGACGATCAATACGAAAAATTGGATAACATTTATCGACATACATAGGGGGTTCAAAACCACTACCTTGCTGGCACTTGTGCCTGGATCCAACCGTAGTTACAATAACGTCGGCTCTTCTCGGTAGATTGCGGTAGAATTCGCCAATCCGGTCCACGACCAGAACCGAGACTCCTTTGTCAGCCTGCACTAGAAGCACTGACAAATTCTGCACGAACGGATTCTCCTCGTCGAATCGGCCGGAATGAAATTCCGGCGACTCGAGGCGGCGGCGGCGGCGCAAGGCGGCGGTGGCGGCGGCGTGTGTAGATAGGAGGGGAGGCGGCTAGCTTTAGGGTTAGGGTTAATAAGAGTGTTATGAGTTTAATCAAGTCTCTTAACTATATATAAATAGATTAAGTGTTGGACTTGGACCGGCCCAACGGGCCCGGGTCCAACAATGAACATTCAGTTCACCTCCCCCACCGAGCCTTCATCGTAACTCCGATCGCCGATCAGATCTGACCGATCGACTCAGTTTCCGAAACTGAATAATATGATCTGAAAAACCGTTTTTCAGAACCCCAGTGCAAAAAGACCGTTTTGCCCCTCAACAGCGGGAAACCCCGGTTTGACCCCTGTTGACTTTTAGGAAGTCGCACTTCCCGAAATCCTCTTCTCGTGCTCAACACATTGAGCTGAGTATCCATGCGGGAATCTCGAATCTAGTACTTGTGTGACCCTCAATGGTTCAGGGATACAGCTAGCCGTGGGCCCACAACCATTATGGCTCC
>KV005686.1:212906-235003 GCA_001598015.1 Dorcoceras hygrometricum
ACCCTCAATGGTTCAGGGATACAGCTAGCCGTGGGCCCACAACCATTGCGGCTCCGGAATCACAATTCCGTACTTGCCCAACGGATCATTGTAAAGCGTCTAGCAACATCGCCCCATGATCCCCTAGGTATCACTGATAGTTCCTGCAAGAACCAGTCGATCGTGGCTAGCGTACGGTCCTTTCAATCCATATATCCCGATCAGATCAACGACCATTGCTAAATCGAGAGTCGCTGTAGATCCGATAGCTATGCATACATCTTGGAGATCGAATAGTGACATCGCGAGTGTAACTAGGTAAACACATTTACCTAAAACACTTCTAGTACTCTGGCCAGAGATTTATACACTATTATCCCCTCAGATAGTATAGGATATCCACGCATGTCTACGAGCGGTGAATCCTCGACAACGATGCATCGACTCCTACATGCATCGGGGTCTCACCCAATCCCGATGCCTTATGACCCCAAGTGAGTCGGCAAACGGGTCAAAGTGAGACGCCTATCATGTAGAGTCTCAATGACGTTTTGAGTCGTGAGGACTAATCAGTACAACCAAGACCTCGGACTTATCCACTCGACAAATGGTAACCACTTGGAAAGTCCGAACGAGGGTAGTTCGATAGATCACCAGGTCACTATCTATCTGCATGCTCAGAACATCACAATGTTCCCTACCAATGAAACATGGTACTTCGCATCGCAGATACTAGTCTCGAACTCGGGCGGCCTTATCCTCATTTTGACGGCCCAATCGACTAGGAACATGTTCAGAATACACACCGACATTAGATGTGTTTCATGATAGCCGTCATACCCACTATCACATCTAACATACGCTTAAGTGCATTCTAGGTCTTTACTCAACGCAATTGTAAATCATTACACACATAATGAAAGTAAAGAATGTCATATAAAAGAATGCGAATATTATATATAAAGACTGTTTCATACAAGAGTCTATAAACCCACACGCCACAAGTTGGCTAGTTGGGCATCTACTCTAACAAGTTATGCAGTTGACCATACTAATCCCGCGTTTAAACTCTCGGTTGTGCACCAGCTCACACTTGAGCATCAGCTCTCAGCTTGTACACCAGCTGCCACCTGAGTGTACCAGCTCTTGACTATGCACACATTTTTGTCTATCATTTTTTTTATAGAAGTTCGACTTGCAAATAAATATCCTCTGGTCTGATATATCTGTAGGACACAAGTTGTTAGCTGTTGAAAAGCTTCTGTAAAGTTTCTGACATTGTTTTACCTTGTGTCCTTCATCATTAATGTGTTTGCAGACTTTGAACATGTGATCTATGTCTCGATCAGACTAGTATTCTGAATAAAGCTTGTACAAACTAATTTTTCTGAGATGATATCCTTCGTGTCTGGTCGAATCTTCGTTCCGATCTGTTGTGCTCTTCTCTAAGCTGCTCTGAGCTGATCTGCTCTAAGCTGTTCTAATCTGAGTCTTTCTGCTCTTGAGCTGTTTTTGCACTTCTTCTCTAAGCTTCTATTCTTCTTATCTGCTATAATTTTCTCTAAGATGATCGACTTAGTGCTGCTCTGTTCTGATATAATCTAAGCGGATTCTATCTAAGATGCTTATCTGATCTGATCTCCCGATCTGATCTGTTCTAAGATCTGAGCTGCTCTTGTAAGCTTTAAGCTGATCTGATACTTTCTGCGCTTCAACTGATCTGAACTACTTCTGATCAGCTGATCTGATACTTTCTGCGCTTCAACTGATCTGAACTACTTCTGATCCCTGAACTATTTCTCTGATCTGGTCTCATTTGATCTAAAATCTATTTACTTTGAGCTGATTCTGTTCTGTTGTCATCTGAACTGCTCTAAGCTGATCTGAATTGATTGAGCTCCGAGCAGATCTGAGCTGCTCTAACTCGAAGCTCCATCTAAACTGTTCCATGCTAAACTGATCTGCACTTTATAACTGAGCTCAGCTCTTCTTATACTGTACAGTTTTTCAGCTTTCAGCTCAGCCCTAATCTGATTTACTAAGCTGCTATTGCTCAGAGCTGGGTCAGTTTGGATGTCCTCTTGATGGGTATGGATAACAGATCCAGATCTGTGTTTTGAATTACACAAAACATGTTATTGTGTTACTAATGTTTCTACTTAGTGTACAGATGTTAGCTGGAAATACAACAAGAAAAGTATCGAAGAAAACTGTCATGAAGCAGAATTTGTCCAGTCGTGAGAAGCAAAGAGTTTATCAGTCGCAAGCTACAGTGATTCAGTCGCAAGCTAAAGTGAATCAGTCTCAAGCTACAGTGATTCGGTTGCAAGCTACAATGAATTTAAAAGAGAACCAGCTGTTGCGCATCAAGGATCACAACCAGTTGTTGCGCATCAAGGAACACAACCAGCCGTTGCGCATCAAGGATCACAAAACAACTATTGCGCGTCAAGGAGAATCAGCCGTAGCGCTAAAACAAAGTTACACTAGCTGTTGTGTGTCAATGAAAATAAAGTGCTCTGATGGTATGCGGAAATTATTTCAGCTGCTGATGCTTTGTGTTTCTTTGAGCTTATGTTATAAAAGACAGGGAGAGTTATGTCTTTGTCTTTATTAATTTGAGCTATCTGTTTATGCATCAGTTTTAGTTTTGTTTCGATCGCCTTTTTCAAAATCATAGCATATTGTTGCATTTGGTTCTTTCCAAAAATCTGTTTTTGTTTTTCAAAATTCCTGCTGTCAAGGTTTTTGGTGTGGCAGTGTAGGGAGAGTTTTATTTAAAATATTTCGGGAAGACCAGATTTCTACCCTTTTTGATTCCCACAAAAAGGGAGAGAATTGTTAGATCATTCATTTGTTATTTGAGGTTTTATGTAAATCAAAAAGGGAGAGATTGATGGGTCTGGATAACAGATCCAGATCTGTGTTTTGAATTACACAAAACCTGTTATTGTGTTACTAATGTTTCTACTTAGTGTACAGATGTTAGCTGGAAATACAACAAGAAAAGTATCGAATAAGACTGTCATGAAGCAGAATTTGTCCAGTCGTGAGAAGCAAAGAGTTTATCAGTCGCAAGCTACAGTGATTCAGTCGCAAGCTACAGTGATTCAGTCGCAAGCTACAGTGAAATTAAAAGAGAACCAGCCGCTGCGCATCAAGGATCACAAAACAGCTGTTGCGCGGCAAGGAGAATCAGCCGTAGCGCTAAAACAAAGTTACACCAGCTGTTGAGTGTCAATGAAAATGAACCAGCTGCTGGAAGTCGATGTACCAGCTGCTGGAAGTTCATGAACCAGCTGCTGGAAGTTGATGTACCAGCTGCTGGAAGTTGATGTACCAGCTGCTGGAAGTTGATGTACCAGCTGCTGGAAGTTCATGAACCAGCTGCTGGAAGTTGATGTACCAGCTGCTGGAAGTTGATGTACCAGCTGCTGGAAGTTAATGAATCAGTTGTTGCAATGAAGGTGAACCAGCTGTTGCGCGTCAAAGAAGATAAAACAGCTGCTGGAATAATTTATTTGTGGGAGAAAACAGCTGCTGGAACGTAAAAATCCAAATCAAAAGATGACAAAAGCCTGCAAAAGAAAGGACACAAGGACAACTCCCTGTCGGTACTTTACAGAACATATTTCAACGGGAAGAAAAGTGTGTCAAATGAATGAATTTGAACAGAGGATATTTAAACAGCAAGATCAAATGAAGAAAAGGCTTGATCGATTCATGAGGGACTAAAAACAGAGAAATTACAGAGGAAAGAAAATAGAAGAACGAAGCAGTCGACCACCATTAGAGAGGAGCTTACAACGACGTCGACTGCTGAGTTCTAATCAGCTCTTTAGGAGCATTTCCCAGTGTGTGAGATTTATCATTTGAGAGTTTAGCGATACACTGTAAAATCTCACACACACAGATTCTTTCGCATATTTTGAGAGATGTGCGAAATTGATTAGCGAGTGAATCACAAACAAAAATCAGATCCCGTCCAAGCACGAAGACGTTAAACTCTGTGTCTATAGTCTTTGAACAGAGACGTTAAACAAGTTCTGATTGAGACAGCCGAGAGCTGGTGGAGTCTAGGAGTTCTCGCAGCTGCTGGCTGCGGGATCGGGTCTGTACATGAGTTGTAGATCAAATCTTCTAGTGGAACCTTCCTGAAGAAGGAAGAAGGGGAGATGTAGGATATTTATATCCGAACTTCCATAAAGAAACAACAGTGTATTGTATTCTTTTATTTACAGTATTCCGCATATGCATTTTACATTAGCACGCATGCATCAAATCACACACTTGCACAGTCGAACAGATTTCTGTTTAGAGAAATCTGTTTGCATTGAGTTTTAAAATTAGGATTCATTTCTGGTGTTTTCCGCACGTTTTTATTACATATCAGATCTGTCTCCAATGCTCTATTTAATGTTCAAGAACCCGTGAGGTTTTTTTGACGCCTCGCTTTTATTTCTTTTTATAGGATCAGATCTCTCGGCATGTTTTGTTTAATTGTCTTGTATTAGAGCGAGATCTGATCCTTCGGTCCTAACAAGTGGTATCAGAGCAGGTTGTTCTTGAACGAGCATTTATTTTAAAACGCTTGAGCTATATGTTTTAAAATGCTTTAAAATGTTTTAAAGTGCTCTGATAGTATGCGGAAATTATTTCAGCTGCTGATGCTTTGTGTTTCTTTGAGCTTTTATTATAAAAGACAGGGAGAGTGATGTCTTTGTCTTTATTAATTTGAGCTATCTGTTTATGCATCAGTTTCAGTTTTGTTTCGATCGCCTTTTTCAAAATCATAGCATATTGTTGCATTCGGTTCTTTCCAAAAATCTGTTTTTGTTTTTCAAAATTCCTGCTGTCACGGTTTTTGGTGTGGCAGTGTAGGGAGAATTTTATTTAAAATATTTCGGGAAGACCAGATTTCTACCCTTTTTGATTCCCACAAAAAGGGAGAGAATTGTTAGATCATACATTTGTTATTTGAGGTTTTGTGTAAATCAAAAAGGGAGAGATTGATGGGCCTGGATAACAGATCCAGATCTGTGTTTTGAATTACACAAAACCTGTTATTGTGTTACTAATGTTTCTACTTAGTGTACAGATTTTAGCTGGAAATACAACAAGAAAAGTAACGAAGAAGACTGTCATGAAGCAGAATTTGTCCAGTCGTGAGAAGCAAAGAGTTTATCAGTCGCAAGCTACAGTGATTCAGTCGCAAGCAACAGTGATTCAGTCGCAAGCTACAGTGAATCAGTCGCAAGCTATAGTGAATCTATCGCAAGCTACAGTGAAATTAAAAGAGAACCAGCCGTTGCGCATCAAGGATCACAAAACAGCTGTTGCGCGGCAAGGAGAATCAGCCGTAGCGCTAAAACAAAGTTACACCAGCTGTTGAGTGTCAATGAAAATGAACCAGCTGCTGGAAGTCGATGTACCAGCTGCTGGAAGTTCATGAACCAGCTGCTGGAAGTTGATGTACCAGCAGCTAGAAGTTGATGTACCAGCTGCTGGAAGTTGATGTACCAGCTGCTGGAAGTTGATGTACCAGCTGCTGGAAGTTAATGAATCAGCTGTTGCAATGAAGGTGAACCAGCTGTTGCGCGTCAAAGAAGATAAAACAGCTGCTGGAATAATTTATTTGTGAGAGCAAACAGCTGCTGGAACGTAAAAAGCCAAATCAAAAGATGACAAAAGCCTGCAAAAGAAAGGACACAAGGACAACTCACTGTCGATACTTTACAGAACATATTTCAACGGGAAGAAAAGTGTGTCAAACGAATGAATTTGAACAAAGGATATTTAAACAGCAAGATCAAATGAAGAAAAGGCTTGATCGATTCATGAGGGACTAAAAACAGAGAAATTACAGAGGGAAGAAAATAGAAGAACGAAGCAGTCGACCACCATTAGAGAGGAGCTTACAACGACGTCGACTGCTGAGTTCTAATCAGCTCTTTAGGAGCATTTCCCAGTGTGTGAGATTTATCATTTGAGAGTTGAGCGATACACTGTAAAATCTCAGACACACAGATTCACTCGTATATTTTGAGAGATGTGCGAAATTGATTAGCGAGTGAATCACAAACAAAAATCAGATCCCGTCCAAGCACGAAGACGTTAAACTCTGTGTCTGTAGTCTTTGAACAGAGACGTTAAATAAGTTCTGATTGAGACAGCCGAGGGCTGGTGGAGTCTAGGAGTTCTCGCAGCTGCTGGCTGCGGGATCGGGTCTGTGCATGAGTTGTAGATCAAATCTTCTAGTGGAACCTTCCTGATGGGAAGAAGGGGATGTTGGTGGATCCGGATCCGCCCCCCGGCTAGGCAGCGGAAGAACAAGAAATAGGTGCCGGGAGACGATCAATACGAAAAACAACAATTCATAATTGTCATACATAGGATGTTTCAGCGAATTACCTTGCTGGCACTTGTGCCTGGCTCCAACCGGTATTACAAGAATCCGGCTCTTCTCGGTAGATTGCGGTAGATTATCGCCAATCCGGTCCATAATGTTTCTACTTAGTGTACAGATGTTAGCTGGAAATACAACAAGAAAAGTATCGAAGAAGACTGTCATGAAGCAGAATTTGTCCAGTCGAAGCAAAGAGTTTATCAGTCACAAGCTACAGTGATTCAGTGGCAAGCTACAGTGATTCAATCGCAAGCTACAGTGAATCAGTCGCAAGCTACAGTGATTCAGTCACAAGCTACAGTGAAAGTAAAAGAGAACCAGCCGTTGCGAATCAAGGATCACAAAACAGCTGTTGCGCGGCAAGGAGAATCAGCCGTAGCGCAAAAGCAAAGTTACACCAGCTATTGCGTGTCAATGAAAATGAACCAGCTGCTGGAAGTTGATGTACCAGCTGCTGGAAGTCGATGTACCAGCTGCTGGAAGTTCATGAACCAGCTGCTGGAAGTTGATGTACCAGCTGCTGGAAGTTGATGTACCAGCTGCTGGAAGTTGATGTACCAGCTGCTGGAAGTTCATGAACCAGCTGCTGGAAGTTGATGTACCAGCTGCTGGAAGTTGATGTACCAGCTGCTGAAAGTTCATGAATCAGCTGTTGCAATGAATGTGAACCAGCTGTTGCGCGTCAAAGAAGATAAAACAGCTGCTGGAATAATTTATTTGTGGGAGCAAACAGCTGCTGGAACGTAAAAAGCCAAATCAAAAAATGACAAAAGCCTGCAAAATAAATGAAACAAGGACAACTCTCTATCGTTACTTTACAGAACATATTTCAACGGGAAGAAAAGTGTGTCAAACGAATGAATTTGAACAGAGGCTATTTAAACAGAAAGATCAAATGAAGAAAAGGCTTGATCGATTCACGAGGGACTAAAAACAGAGAAATTACAGAGGAAAGAAGGAAGAAGGGGAGATGTAGGATATTTATATCCGAACTTCCATAAACAAACAACAGTGTATTGTATTCTTTTATTTACAGTATTCCGCATATGCATTTTACATTAGCACGCACGCATCAAATCACACACTTGCACAGTCGAACAGATTTCTGTTTAGAGAAATCTGTTTGCATTGAGTTTTAAAATTAGGATTCATTTCTGGTATTTCCGCATGTTTTTATTACATACCAGATCTGTCTCCGGTGCTCTATTTAATGTTCAAGAACCCGTGAGGTTTGGTTTGACGCCTCGCTTTTATTTCTTTTTATAGGATCAGATCTCTCGGCATGTTTTGTTTAATTGTCTTGTATTAGAGCGAGATCTGATCCTTCGGTCCTAACAAGTGGTATCAGAGCAGGTTGTTCTTGAACGAGTATTTATTTTAAAACGCTTGAGCTATATGTTTTAAAATGCTATAAAATGCTTTAAAGTGCTCTGATAGTATGCGGAAATTATTTCAGCTGCTGATGCTTTGTGTTTCTTTGAGCTTATGTTATAAAAGATAGGGAGAGTGATGTCTTTGTCTTTATTAATTTGAGCTATCTGTTTATGCATCAGTTTCAGTTTTGTTTCGATCGCCTTTTTCAAAATCATAGCATATTGTTGCATTTGGTTCTTTCCAAAATTCTGTTTTTGTTTTTCAAAATTCCTGCTGTCACGGTTTTTGGTGTGGCAGTGTAGGGAGAGTTTTATTTAAAATATTTCGGGAAGACCAGATTTCTACCCTTTTTGATTCCCACAAAAAGGGAGAGAATTGTTAGATCATGCATTTGTTATTTGAGGTTTTGTGTAAATCAAAAAGGGAGAGATTGATGGGCCTGGATAACAGATCCAGATCTGTGTTTTGAATTACACAAAACCTGTTATTGTGTTACTAATGTTTATACTTAGTGTACAGATGTTAGCTGGAAATACAACAAGAAAAGTATCGAAGAAGACTGTCATGAAGCAGAATTTGTCCAGTCGAAGCAAAGAGTTTATACAGTAGTCGCAAGCTACAGTGATTCAGTCGCAAGCTACAGTGAAAGAAAATTGGTAAGAGAACCAGTCGTTGTGAAGAAGAAGCATCAGAAGTTTAACAAAGAATTGATATAAGATGCTGATCTATTGTGAAGACATGTAGAAGCTGTTAGCAGATGTCAACAGATATTGAAAAGTAGCAGTTGGATAAATAGTCGAATTCTGGAAGTGTGGAGAAGACATTGACAGAAAATTAAGAAGTCTGATTTGTGTAATAGGAAAAATATGTTGAAGACAAGTTGAAGAAATCTGAAAGTATGGAGAAGAAAAGAAAAGTCTGAACAAAAGTTAAAGGCGACGTGAAGTAAATAGTAGGAATCTGATCAGTATAGGAGAAGTCTGATTTGGAAGAATCTGGTTTGGAGAGAAATCTGGAATAAGAAATCTGGTATGCCCAAAATAAGAGAAGTAAACAGGAGGAAATCAGCACATCTTTCAACGGGAAGAAAAGTGTGTCAAACGAATGAATTTGAACAGAGACTATTTAAACAGCAAGATCATATGAAGAAAAGGCTTGATCGATTCATGAGGGACTAAAAACAGAGAAATTACAGAGGAAGAAAATAGAAGAACGAAGCAGTCGACCACCATTAGAGAGGAGCTTACAACGACGTCGACTGCTGAGTTCGAATCAGCTCTTTAGGAGCATTTCCCAGTGTGTGAGATTTATCATTTGAGAGTTGAGCGATACACTGTAAAATCTCACACACACAGATTCACTCGCATATTTTGAGAGATGTGCGAAATTGATTAGCGAGTGAATCACAAACAAAAATCAGATCCCGTCCAAGCACGAAGACGTTAAACTCTGTGTCTGTAGTCTTTGAACAGAGACGTTAAACAAGTTCTGATTGAGACAGCCGAGGGCTGGTGGAGTCTAGGAGTTCTCGCAGCTGCTGGCTGCGGGATCGGGTCTGTAATGAGGTGTAGATCAAATCTTCTAGTGGAACCTTCCTGAAGAAGGAAGAAGGGGAGATGTAGGATATTTATATCCGAACTTCCATAAACAAAGAACAGTGTATTGTATTCTTTTATTTACAGTATTCCGCATATGCATTTTACGTTAGCACGCATGCATCAAATCACACACTTGCAATGTCGAACAGATTTCTGTTTAGAGAAATCTGTTTGCATTGAGTTTTAAAATTAGGATTCATTTCTGGTGTTTTTCGCATGTTTTTATTACATACCAGATCTGTCTCTGGTGCTCTATTTAATGTTCAAGAACCCGGGAGGTTTTTTTTGACGCCTCAATTTTATTTCTTTTTATAGGATCAGATCTCTCGGCTTGTTTTGTTTAATTGCCTTGTATTAGAGCGAAATCTGATCCTTCGGTCCTAACAAGTGGTATCAGAGCAGGTTGTTCTTGAACGAGCATTTTTTTTAATACGCTTGAGCTATATGTTTTAAAATGCTTTAAAATGTTTTAAAGTGCTCTGATAGTATGCGGAAATTATTTCAACTGCTGATGCTTTGTGTTTCTTTGAGATTATGTTATAAAAGACAGGGAGAGTGATGTCTTTGTCTTTATTAATTTGAGCTATCTGTTTATGCATCAGTTTCAGTTTTGTTTCGATCGCCTTTTTCAAAATCATAGCATATTGTTGAATTTGGTTCTTTCCAAAAATCTGTTTTTGTTTTTCAAAATTCCTGTTGTCACGGTTTTTGGTGTGGCAGTGTAGGGAGAGTTTTATTTAAAATATTTCGGAAATACCAGATTTCTACCCTTTTTGATTCCCACAAAAAGGGAGAGAATTGTTAGATCATGCATTTGTTATTTGAGGTTTTGTGTAAATCAAAAAGGGAGAAATTGATGGGTCTGGATAACAGATCCAGATCTGTGTTCTGAATTACACAAAACCTGTTATTGTGTTACTAATGTTTCTACTTAGTGTACAGATGTTAGCTGGAAATACAACAAGAAAAGTATCGAAGAAGACTGTCATGAAGCAGAATTTGTCCAGTCGAAGCAAAGAGTTTATCAGTCACAAGCTACAGTGATTCAGTGGCAAGCTACAGTGATTCAATCGCAAGCTACAGTGAATCAGTCGCAAGCTACAGTGATTCAGTCGCAAGCTACAGTGATTCAGTCGCAAGCTATAGTGAATCTATCGCAAGCTACAGTGAAATTAAAAGAGAACCAGCCGTTGCGCATCAAGGATCACAAAACAGCTGTTGCGCGGCAAGGAGAATCAGCCGTAGCGCTAAAACAAAGTTACACCAGCTGTTGAGTGTCAATGAAAATGAACCAGCTGCTGGAAGTTGATGTACCAGCTGCTGGATGTTCATGAACCAGCTGCTGGAAGTTGATGTACCAGCTGCTGGAAGTTGATGTACCAGCTGCTGGAAGTTCATGAACCAGCTGCTGGAAGTTGATGTACCAGCTGCTGGAAGTTAATGAATCAGCAGTTGCAATGAAGGTGAACCAGCTGTTGCACGTCAAAGAAGATAAAACAGCTGCTGGAATAATTTATTTGTGGGAGCAAACAGCTGCTGGAACGTAAAAAGCCAAATCAAAAGATGACAAAAGCCTGCAAAAGAAAGGACACAAGGACAACTCCATGTCGGTACTTTACAGAACATATTTCAACGGGAAGAAAAGTGTGTCAAACGAATGAATTTGAACAGAGGCTATTTAACAGAAAGATCAAATGAAGAAAAGGCTTGATCGATTCACGAGGGACTAAAAACAGAGAAATTACAGAGGAAATAAAATAGAAGAATGAAGCAGTCGACCACCATTAGAGAGGAACTTACAACGACGTCGACTGCTGAGTTCTAATCAGCTCTTTAGGAGCATTTCCCAGTGTGTGAGATTTATCATTTGAGAGTTGAGCGATACACTGTAAATCTCACACACACAGATTCACTCGCATATTTTGAGAGATGTGCGAAATTGATTAGCGAGTGAATCACAAACAAAAATCAGATCCCGTCCAAGCACGAAGACGTTAAACTCTGTGTCTGTAGTCTTTGAACAGAGACGTTAAACAAGTTCTGATTGAGACAGCCGAGAGCTGGTGGAGTCTAGGAGTTCTCGCAGCTGCTGGCTGCGGGATCGGGTCTGTACATGAGTTGTAGATCAAATCTTCTAGTGGAACCTTCCTGAAGAAGGAAGAAGGGGAGATATAGGATATTTATATCAGAACTTCCATAAAGAAACAACAGTGTATTGTATTCTTTTATTTACAGTATTCCGCATATGCATTTTACGTTAGCACGCATGCATCAAATCACACACTTGCACAGTCGAACAGATTTCTGTTTAGAGAAATCTGTTTGCATTGAGTTTTAAAATTAGGATTCATTTCTGGTGTTTTCCGCATGTTTTTATTACATACCAGATCTGTCTCCGATGCTCTATTTAATATTCAAGAACCCGTGAGGTTTTTTTGACGCCTCGCTTTTATTTGTTTTTATAGGATCAGATCTCTCGGCATGTTTTGTTTAATTGTCTTGTATTAGAGCGAGATCTGATCCTTCGGTCCTAACAAGTGGTATCAGAGCAGGTTGTTCTTGAACGAGCATTTATTTTAAAACGCTTGAGCTATATGTTTTAAAATGCTTTAAAATGTTTTAAAGTGCTCTGATAGTATGCGGAAATTATTTCAGCTGCTGATGCTTTGTGTTTCTTTGAGCTTATGTTATAAAAGACAGGGAGAGTGATGTCTTTGTCTTTATTAATTTGAGCTATCTGTTTATGCATCAGTTTCAGTTTTGTTTCGATCGCCTTTTTCAAAATCATAGCATATTGTTGCATTTGGTTCTTTCAAAAATCTGTTTTTGTTTTTCAAAATTCCTGTTGTCACGGTTTTTGGTGTGGCAGTGTAGGGAGAGTTTTATTTAAAATATTTCGGGAAGACCAGATTTCTACCCTTTTTGATTCCCACAAAAAGGGAGAGAATTGTTAGATCATGCATTTGTTATTTGAGGTTTTATGTAAATCAAAAAGGGAGAGATTGATGGGGCTGGATAACAGATCCAGATCTGTGTTTTGAATCTGTTATTGTGTTACTAATGTTTCTACTTAGTGTACAGATGTTAGCTGGAAATACAATAAGAAAAGTATCGAAGAAGACTGTCATGAAGCAGAATTTGTCCAGTCGTGAGAAGCAAAGAGTTTATCAGTCGCAAGCTACAGTGATTCAGTCGCAAGCTATAGTGATTCAGTCGCAAGCTACAGTGAAATTAAAATAGAACCAGCCGTTGCGCATCAAGGATCACAAAACAGCTGTTGCGCGGCAAGGAGAATCAGCCGTAGCGCTAAAACAAAGTTACACCAGCTGTTGAGTGTCAATGAAAATGAACCAGCTGCTGGAAGTTGATGTACCAGCTGCTGGAAGTTCATGAACCAGCTGCTGGAAGTTGATGTACCAGCTGCTGGAAGTTGATGTAGCAGCTGCTGGAAGTTCATGAACCAGCTGCTGGAAGTTGATGTACCAGCTGCTGGAAGTTCATGAACCAGCTGCTGGAAGTTGATGTACCAGCTGCTGGAAGTTGATGTACCAGCTGCTGGAAGTTATTGAACCAGCTGCTGGAAGTTAATGAATCAGCTGTTGCAATGAAGGTGAACCAGCTATTTTTCGTCAAAGAAGATAAAACAGCTGCTGGAATAATTTATTTGTGGGAGCAAACAGCTGCTGGAACGTAAAAAGCCAAATCAAAAGATGACAAAAGCCTGCAAAAGAAAGGACACAAGGACAACTCCCTGTCGGTACTTTACAGAACATATTTCAACGGGAAGAAAAGTGTGTCAAACGAATGAATTTGAACAGAGGCTATTTAAACAGCAAGATCAAATGAAGAAAAGGCTTGATCGATTCACGAGGGACTAAAAACAGAGAAATTACAGAGGAAAGAAAATAGAAGAATGAAGCAGTCGACCACCATTAGAGAGGAGCTTACAACGACATCGACTGCTGAGTTCTAATCAGCTCTTTAGGAGCATTTCCCAGTGTGTGAGATTTTATCATTTGAGAGTTGAGCGATACACTGTAAAATCTCACACACATAGATTCACTCGCATATTTTGAGAGATGTGCGAAATTTATTAGCGAGTGAATCACAAAAAAAATCAGATCCCGTCCAAGCACGAAGACGTTAAACTCTGTGTCTGTAGTCTTTGAACAGAGACGTTAAACAAGTTCTGATTGAGACAGCCGAGGGCTGGTGGAGTCTAGGAGTTCTCGCAGCTGCTGGCTATGGGATCGGGTCTGTACATGAGGTGTAGATCAAATCTTCTGGTGGAATCTTCCTGAAGAAGGAAGAAGGGGAGATGTAGGATATTTATATCCGAACTTCCATAAACAAAGAACAGTGTATTGTATTCTTTATTTACAGTATTCCGCATATGCATTTTACATTAGCACGCACGCATCAAATCACACACTTGCACAGTCGAACAGATTTCTGTTTAGAGAAATCTGTTTGCATTGAGTTTTAAAATTATGATTCATTTCTGGTGTTTTTCGCATGTTTTTATTACATATCAGATCTGTCTCCGGTGCTCTATTTAATGTTCAAGAACCCGTGAGGTTTTGTTTGACGCCTCGCTTTTTTTTCTTTTTATAGGATCAGATCTCTCGGCATGTTTTGTTTAATTGTCTTGTATTAGAGCGAGATCTGATCCTTCGGTCCTAACACCTCTGTTGGATCAATTTGGACGTCTCCTACTGTTCAAGCTTGGACATCTTCTCAATTGCACTCATTTCGGCACTTCTCAGCTTGCGTCTAATTTGATCTGCTTCAGCTTAGACCCACAATCTGATCTGCTTCAGCTTAGACCTGCGCAATCTAATCTGCTTCAGCTTAGGTCTGCGCACTCAATTAAATCGTTAGAATCATAAGAACTAGTTTTGTATTCATCAAAATCCAGATTTGATCTTCTACGTAGATCCAACAACACATCAGCACACTCACCTCGTTTGGAGGAATATAACCTTTCCCTCCACATCACATCCATTAATCAACCAAGGACGACAGAAGAAAAGCTATGTAAAAGGTTCAGAACAGTTTAGATATTGGTAGATCAAATCAGCTTAGAACAGTTCATATTAAAACAGATGAGGTTTGCTCTGAGTAAATCAGATCAAGTCAGAGCAAAAGCAAACAGATGAGATCAGTTCCGATAAGATAAAATTAGAGCAAGAGCGGTTTAGTTGAGAATGGTTCAGATCAGATGAGAACAAGAGTACCTAGTTAGAAGAACATATCGGAACAGATAAGAACAATTGTTCAGTGAACGCATCAGATTGGAACTTCTCAGTAGATCAGTTCATATGAAGAGCATGTCAGAGCCTATTGATGAGAACAGATCAGAACGGAGTTCAAATCAGATCAGTACAGACTATCAGTTCATAGTGAACAAAACCCAACATACCCGATGAAAATTAAAATTAAAAACAGTCTAGACCAGTTTAAAGGCGTATATGAATCAAAGTTGTAAAGAAATATTCATCGAATTGTTTATGGAAGTTCGAAGCCACTGCTTCTACGTCTCTTCTTCTTCCAAACATTATAGTTTAGTGTACATATCAGGTTAGAACTTCGAATTAAATCAGTTCAGAAAAAATAGAAGAAAAGAGCTTATTGATAAGAACATATCGAAAATGAGTTCGAATCAAAATGATCAGCTTGTACTGATCTTATTTGAATTCCGTTCGGATGTGTTCTTATCAATAGGCTCTACCTGCTCTTCTTATCTGAACTGATCTATTGTGAAGCTCCGATCTGATATATCACTGAACTACTGTTTTCATCTGTTCTGATCTGTTCTTCTTACTGAGTGCTCTTGCTCTCATCTAATCTGAACTGTTCTCAACCGAACTGCTCTAGCTCTGATCTGATCTTATCTGATCAGATCTAATCATTTGTTGTTGCTCTTATCTGATCTGATTTACTGTGAGCTGATCTCACATGTTCTAATCTGAACTGTTCTAAGTTGATCTAATCTACTAATATCTGAACTGTTCCGAATCTTTTCCTTAGATTTTCTTGTGTTAGCTTTTCTTCCGCATTCTTTGGTTGATTAATGGATGTGATGTGAAGGGAAAGAGTTATAATTTTCCCTCCAAACAAGGTGAGTGTATATGTAATAAGCCGATATGTGTGTTATAATTTCTTCATTTGATCCACTTTAGCAACGAAAATTCCATTTCAGTAAAAAAATTCCACTTCAGCAATTAAAGTGTGATCGAGTTGAAATCGGGTCAAATACCTGAGAAGCGTAAATCATTGGATGTGAATCAAACGTGAACAAGATATCAGAACGAAATCAAATAATGATAAAATTATCGGATATTTTAACAATTTTCCCCGTGAAACAAATATAAATCTACTATATGGTCTTTTAAAAAAATATTGCATCTCGTTAATTCTCAAAATTAAATTATAATAATTGTTATTATAAATTCATAATTAAGTCAATTCTTGCAAAAAGTGCTGTGGGGAATGTAAGCTGGAAATGGTACTCCAAAGCAAACAAGATATAATTACTACCATAACGTTCAATATCTGTAAAGCAAAGGTAAATTTAAAGCAACCAACTTTTATTTATTTATTTTTTTTGTAAAAAAAATAAAGTTGCCCATTTTCCTAATGTAGCTCAAATTCCAAACATATCCATCATTCTTGCCTCCTTCCTGCTTTTTTTCTTCATATAAATATACGATTCAGATTTCAGAATTTAAGCGAGAAAGAATTTTATAAGTTTAGCAAATTAATTTCGAAAATGTTTTTTTTTGTTTTAGCTGATGAATTAAATACTAAGAATGGAGATTATGAAGCCAGAAACGTTACCGATGAATAATGCTGCAAATTTCCGGGCACCGCCGCCTTCTCCTGTGGCTTCCGGAAGGCAATCGTCTTTCAACAACGAAGAGGTTTTGACGGATTTCATTCAGCATTCTCTTAAAGTTCCTGATCTAATATTACCCGACAAGGTTTTCCCTCGACAAAAAACGATTCGAGCTGCTCCGAAGCTGGATTTTCAGGATCTGGAGTCCATGGGGACCGAAGTAGTGGAGGATTTTTTGGCTTCGGTTGCTCAATTGGGGTACTTGGAAGTGATTAATCATGGGATCTCGCGGGATTTGATCGAGCTGGTGATGGATCTGGCCGGAAATGGACTTTTCGAGATTCCGCAGGAGAAACGGAGTTCGGTGACGAGGTCACCGGAGCGGACGTACGGATTCGAGGAGATTGCTGGAGAGGACGAGATCAGGGAAGGAGAAGAGTTCCTGTGGTGTGGAGAGGAGACGTGGAGCTTCGAAATGGAGGGAATTTGGCCCAACGGATATTCAAATTACAGGTAAATTTTGCGAGAAAAAATTTATTTGCCATAAATACAATTAATAAGTATTTTATTGATACATCCAAAATATATGAAATATAATATTGAAGAACTCGAACTATATGATTGTAGCTAGTAGAATTGTGAGATAGACATGAATTTTTTAGAGATAGAAATAAAATATATATATTTTAAAAAAGTTAGTTCCTGCTTTCAATTTTCGCTAACACATATTTGGAGAAAAAAAGAGATTGAGATGAATTAGTTAATAAATTTGAATCATCAATCGTTTTATTTCATGGTTCTTGAAGAATAATTACGTGATTTTTTTTAATAAAAATTAAGATAAACAGGTTTATGTTCACGAACAAGAAAATTGATTAGAAATAGTATCTAGTATGAAAAAATTTCATTGAAATAAGAAATTGAATAATTATTTTTATAGAACATGTACCTAGAAGCGTGTCTAGCTAAAAATAAGTATACAGGAAACAAATGGAAAATTTTTCCGGCCAGATCGAAAAGGTAGCTGTGAAAATCCTACAATTCCTTCTGCAAAACACATTAAAGAACATTGGCAATCAAAATGAACAAGAAACAAACCCCAGAAAGAGTTGTTACATACAGAAACACAGCCGGAAAAAGGGCTCGGTCGACGAGCCGGAGCAGTCGTTGAGATACTATGTGATCAAAATGTTGATAAAAGGATCGGAATCCCCTCATGCATTGTGTTTGCACATATGCAATGTATCCACTGATTTTCATGTATATTCCAAGAGAGGATGGGTCTCCTTCTGCCCAAATCAAGATTCTTTAGTAATCACCTTTGGAGAGAAATTGCAGGTAAACTCTTTATTTGTTTACCCCTCTTGCCATGAGTTTGAGGAGTCTGTACTACTGAACTTATTGCCACCTAAAGATTAATATTGTACTGGTACGAAAAACATTTCATGTACAGTCACAAATTATATAGCTTATTTTTTTATGATTTTGAGTTTTATGATAATAGTGTGCTTGCTATAATATACTTTTTATCTTGAAGAATCATATGTTAAATCAAGTAGGTGTAGTTTGGCATTAAACAAAATATGGGCCGTGACACCCATAGTAGTCCAAAATTTAAGAATATAGTATACATTGGTAAATGTTTTGTGAATATTAAATAGGACAAAATATAGAAGGATGAGGGCAGAGGAGAATAATCTTTATTAGAAGAAAGAGTTTGGGGCAGAAAGGAACACATTGGAATGGGATGGCTCCACACTGAATAACAGCATAAATAATGAAATGCACCAAAAGGTCGCAAAAAAAAAATAATAAAATTTGCGATGTTCTCTTCTAGTAAAATCTATGTTTTGACATTTGAAATGCAATGTTTTTGTTTTCTTCGGTGTATCAAACTTGAGTATTGAGTTTACTTTTGCCTCGTCGTTGTTCATAAATGATCTCTTTTGATTTTCTTTTTATAGGCTTGGAGTGGAGGTCAATATAAAGATGTAATAGGAAGGCCCGTATTCAAAGGTGAAGGTCGAGAAAAGTGCATTTCAATGAGTTTCGTCTATACACCATCTCCAAACTTCTTCCAAGACCACAAAATTGTGGTAATTTCACTAGCCCAACAAGCCATTTTTGCTCTATTTTTCACTCTTGCTTGCCAACTTTTAGTTTTCTTTACGACGTTTTATTCAAATAGAGTTTTGCTTGATCAATTTGAGTACCTAAGGGCTTGTGCAGTTTGTTTTCACATATAGATGTCCACACGTATGTCTTGAAAATATTTGAGATACCCAAGTATAGAAATGGACATAAAACAAAGCCATTGTGGTTAATTTTTTGCCTTGTCCTTTTTCGGATGATTCACTGTTACGAACACCTATGGATTGGAGATTATTTTACTCATCTAGAAATACATGAGAATGCATTCAAGTAATCCAAGTCATTATTTTTAAAATGGACATGATCGACCGATTCGACCAGGAACCGGTCACTGGTCCTATCCAGTCACGGTTAAAACTCGTTTAGTCGGTTTGATTGGTCAAAAATCGATCAAACCAGATCAACCATTTTTCATTAATGTTTTAATGAAAAAATGTGATTTCTTATTTTTTAATCCATAAACTAATATTTGGTTATATATTTACATATTACTTAAATTTGCACCAACAAAATATATTTTGGTTTATATTATATTATATAAAAAATATCACATCTAATTCGACCGTGTGGTTGAATTGGTTGCATCTTTTTTTTTCTAAAGTACAGATCGGCTCGTTCGATCATCGATCTGATTATGAAACAATTGGTTGCATCTTTTTTTTTCTAAAATACAGATCGGCTCGTTCGATCATCGATCTGATTATGAAACAGTAATTGAAGTAAAAGAAGGTTAAGTAAGAATATTTTAAACAACAAGTTAATACCAAAAGAAGTAATAAGTGCACAATTAATTAGCAACATTAAAAAAAAGGGAATTTACAAGGTCTTATATCACCTTCCAATTTATAAGTGCCTACCACCAATCTATAAAACCTATCCAGTAACCAAGATTTTACAAAACCTGGATATGTATCGAGTTTAAAGCTCGATATCATGATCTGACTTTTTATCTTTATCTAACTATTCACCATTAAGAATATTTTCAAAAATATATTGGCACACTAAAATATAATCAATGTAATTTTCTTACTTTAATTTAAAAAATAATTTTGTCACATGCATGGAGATACGATGAACTGACTCGTAAAGGAGGTGGCGCCGCCCGATTAAAGCAAGGACTGGCCTTTTCCTCCTCCGCATATTAGAATTATTTTTTCCGAATATCAAAAATATTATCTCATTAAGTGACACATATAGATTTTGATTAAGATTTGATCATGCACTTCATTTTATCTTTGTTAAATGGCCAAATATTGGAAGATTTAGATGTGCACAATCTATAATGATTTTAATCAATCAAAATATGTAAAGATGTATCATATCGAGATTTGTCATAATCTTGATAGATTTGTTTATGCCATAAATCATCTATAAATAGTGGCTCCGTGTCCCTAAGCACACACCAAAAATCATTCACACCATCTATTGTGATGTCTGGAGTGCTTAGAAGGCTTTGTAGTAATTTCAGTTTGTTGCTCGTGCTGTTTAAAGTTCCGCATCAGAATCAATGGCTGGAGGTAATTCTTGATCTGTTTTCCGCATTCAGTATCATGTTATTCAGTCAAACATGATTTAAATTCTTACAGTTGGTATCAGAGCGGTTTATCTCTGTCTTGATTCAAAAATTAAATCTCAATGATGAGTTTTGTAACGACCAGATCTTTTAGAAGTCCACAATTAGAAAGATATGAGATTGAGGGATTACAATGCTATTTTATTCGATTCTTGAATTGATCGAGTTTCAGATTTCTGCCTATACATTGTTTAGCTTTTCTTTAGTTAAAGGCTAAATACCAGATTTCATGATTATGCGCGTACAGATTTCATCTTTTGCGCAATGTTTAGCCTTCATTTGATTATGGGTTAAAATTACAATGTTAGAATGCAATTACAATAGATGTCTAGTGATTTCTGCAAGCCAAGTGAATCCTTTGTTTTAACTAAAATTGCTCGGGTTCCATATGCATCTTTTCATTTAAAAAAAAAAACAAAGCACGCTTATAATGGATTTTGGCATATTGATTAAACGTGTGTCTTTTATTAGACTTTGTAAGTCATATAAATAGGACATTAAGTTGCTTCATGCATCATTACTTTTAAAACAAATCATTTTAAGCGGTGTTCTCTCTGAAGAAGTCGAGCAAAGTACTTTCAAAGCATTTTAAAGGAAACAGGCGGTGCGCAGGAAGTTACTGGATTTTCTATCGTTGTTGTGTTAAAGAAACCAGGCAAATAAACTCTGTTTCTTGCTCACTCAATAGAAAGCATATATTCAATTATGTAAGAGTAGAGGTTTGTTTATGTGATAGGTTAATTCAGATTCCTATTTTTATTCGAGAGATCTGAATTGATTCTTTTTCGTTGAAACGCTTACGCAATATCCAGATTTCTACTGTTCCTTTAATTCAGATCTTTCCTTCTAAGTATGAGGTCTGGTTTTGTTATTTTGTTGACTTTTGAAAGAGTCGTTGACATCTGATGGGAATAGTCTCATTAGGTGAGATCTGATTTACTCGTTTGTTGGGTAAGATCTGATGACGTCACTCATTAGTTGCGTTGACATCTGGTTGACCAACAGAGATCTGTTTTATTTCTTCTTCGATATGATTCATATTTCTACTATTCATGAAAAACAGATTTCACCCTTTACTTCTTCAATGCTTCTTTGATTGAGACAGAAAGCATAGATTCGGATTCCTCATTCATTTCCGAATCATTTTAAAGATGTTTTCGATTCAACTGACAGATTCAAGTAGTATTTTTATTCAGTTTTCATTTTTGCAAGCATTACAAGGAAATCCTTTACGGTTTCAGAACATCATTAGACAAAAGAAAAACCAGTAAACGTATAGAGGAAAGAAAACAGATTTCACGAAAGAAAGAAAGAGCAGAACATGTTTTAGAAAAGGTTTCAAGTTATGACAACAAAAAGGATTCCCATGAAGGATTATGATTACGGTCGACGGACTGTATACCCCTTCAAAAACCAAGGAAGGATCAGGATTATGGATCGACGGATCTATATACCCCTTCAACAATAAGCCATGACTGATATCAGGAGTTTGATCAAACGAAATGGACCAAATGTTTAAAGTGTTGTCATAATTTTCAGAAAATGAATGAAGAGCACGAATGTGATTTTAATTACTGCTCTAAAGAATGTTTAACGAAAGTAATTTCAGAATTGAGTTATAATTTATGCTTTCGTTTACTTTCAGATTTCACAATATTGTTTTACGCTAGTTTATTCTTGAGCGTATTCCATGTTTCAGACTCCAGTATGTTTTAGCTAGTGAAAGTTTGTATGATTTGCTTTCATTATTTCCAGACTTTACCAGCTGAGCCTTTGGCTCACTAGTTTTCATTGAGTGCAGGTAATGAGCAGTTAGGAGCTGCAGGGAAATGATGTTGGGGATACGGATCACGCCCCCGGCGAGGCAGCGGAAGAACAGATAAACATGTGCCGGGAGACGATCAATACGAGTAACAATTCAAATCTATGACATTCATAGGGTGTTTCAAAAGAATACCTTGCTGGCACTTGTGCCTGGCTCCAACCGGAATTACAAGAACGCCGGCTCTTCACGGTAGGTGGCGGTAGATCCGTCAATCAGGTCCACGACCGAAATCGATCTCCCTCCAATCAGCCTGCACTAGAAGGCTGAAGGATTTTATCGCCAATATATTCTCCTCGAAAAACTAGGCCAGAAACAATTTTCAGGCGAAGCGGCGGCGGCGGGCTGCGCACGGC
>KV005687.1:24102-42196 GCA_001598015.1 Dorcoceras hygrometricum
TGTCCGACCGCGAGGTTTACTTCCAGGTTTTGGAAGAGTTTGCAGACAGCTTTGGGCACTAGATTGGCTATGAGTACCGCACTGTCCGACCGCGAGGTTTACTTCCAGGTTTTGGAAGAGTTTGCAGACAGCTTTGGGCACTAGATTGGCTATGAGTACCGCACCGCATACCCAAACCTATGGCCAATCTGAGAGGACTATTCAGACTTTGCAGGATATGTTGAGAGCTGTGTGATGGATTCAGTGGTAGTTGGCAGGATTCGTTGTCGCTGATTGAGTTTTCTTATAATAACAGCTACCAGGTAACAATTGGTATGGCACCATTTGAAGCATTGTATGGTAGGAAGTGCAGATCGCCGATTTGTTGGGAAGAAATGGGGGAGAGGCAGCTGTCTTCACCAGAATTTGTGCAGCAGATGAGAGATCAAGTAGATCTAATCCGACAGCGTATGAAAGCTGCACAAGATCGCCTAGCTAGCTATGAGAACCGCAGGCGTAGGCCTTTATAATTTCAAGTTGGAGATCTGGTTTTCTTGAAAGTTTCTCCTTTTAGAAGTGTTATAAGATTTGGGCACAAGGGAAAATTAGCTCCTCGTTATGTTGGACCTTATGAGATTGTGGAGAGGATCAGTCCTTTGGCTTATCGTTTGCTGTTGCCACAAGATCTGTCCTCATTGCATGATGTGTTTCAGCTGCCCTGTTTTGTTGCCTGTTGAGGCTGTGGTTTGGGTTTGCCGTGTGTTATATGGTGTATGTTGCTGGTTTTGTTATTGTTGCGCATATGTTGATATGCTTGTTGTTGTCCAGCATGTGCATACACGCATTTTCATCTTTCTTTAGCCATCGTTGCTTCGTTGTTGTTCTGTTTTCTTATCAGGTTCGAGGGCGAGCGGCAATACCGCACTCTCATTTTCCCTGCTGGTTTTGTTAGTCTCTATGCTCCGAGTGGCTAACTACCACAGTGCATAGGTAGGACAACAGCAGGGAAGTTGTTGTTACATCTGGTATTCGGGTGTGTGTCTGGGCGAGTGGTTAGCTACCACACTTGGAACACACCCAGTGGCCACCATCTGTTGCAGATTCAGTTGAGCTATGCATTGATTCTTTGACGTCCATTCTCGGTTGGAGTCATCCGTTGTTGTCCAGCATATCATGCATAGCATCTACCTTTCATTCTTGCTGCTTATTTGCTGTTTTTATAGTTGCTCTCCGTACTGGGGTTTGACCCCATGTCCCTCCGGGGCTTGGTTTGTTTCCGTGTTTGTGTATTTGCAGGAAACCCAGGTAATACAGCTGGTCGTGGTTTTAGCCCAGCTGGTGGTGCCCCGGGAGGTGGCTAGTGTGTCCCAGTTGCCTATAGCATACGTATATATATGTATCAGTTATGCCAGGGGATGCCCTGTGCTTTGTCCTTGTGACCAGTGTTTGGAGTCTGATACATGTTTTCTTGTTACTGTATGCTATTATGTGTTGGCAGGTTACCTTATTGGTTTTAAACTGGGATCTTATTTTGAGTATCGCGTTATTTTAACTTATATCGTTTTAAACCGTCGGGCCTAAAAGCGAAAATTTTACCCACTTTTTGTTAGCTTCCGTATGTGTTTATTCGTTGAGAGCACGAGGCCTGACAGCAGATATGCAGATTTTTATGTAAAAGAAATAGTGAGGCTTCATGGTGTTCCAGTTTCTATTGTTTCGGATAGAGATCCTAAGTTTACATCAGCTTTTTGGAAAAGCCTACATAAGGCTATGGGTACGAGGCTGACCTTTAGCACGGTGTTTCACCCCCAGATAGATGGACAATCTGAAAGGGTGATTCAGATTTTGGAAGATTTAGTCAGGGCATGTATTGTGGATTTTTCAGAAATTTGGGATCTGAAATTAGCACTGGAGAGTTCGCCTACAATAACAGTTTCCAGGCTTCGATTCAAATGGCTCCATACGAAGCACTTTATGGTCGAAAATGTAGAACACCTCTTCACTGGGATGAAGTTGGTGAAATAGCTGGTTTAGAACCAGATGTAGTGGAGCAAACAACAGCAGCTGTTAGGAAAATACAAGAAAGGATGAAGGCTGCTCAAAGCCGACAGAAAAGTTATGCAGATAATCGAAGAAGGGAACTGACTTTTGAGATATGTGATCACGTATTTTTAAAGGTTGCTCCTATGAAATGAGTAATGCGCTTTGGGAAGAAGGGAAAACTGAGTCCAAGATATATTGGACCATGTGAGATCCTAGAGAAGATAGGAACTCTAGCATATCGACTAGCACTGCCACCACAGCTGTCAGCAATACATGGTGTTTTCCATGTTTCAGCCTTAAGGAAATATGTTCCTAACCCTTCGCATGTATTAAGGCATGAGCCAATTCAGTTGGCATCAAATTGAAGTTATGAAAAGAAACCAGAAAAGATTCTCCTCCGAGAAATTAGAAAGCTAAGAAACCGTAGTATTTCTATGGTTAAGATACAATGGTCTAATCAGTCGGAGCGAGAAGCAACATAGGAGACAGAAGCTGATATGCTTAACCTTTACCCATATTTATTTGATAAGTAAATTTCAAGGACGAAATTTCAATAAGGAGGATAGAGTTGTAATGCCCCGAAATCCATACGACCACATTTATGCATTTTGTTAAATTCATGGGCCAAGTTGGCAATTTAAAATGTTATGCATTTGCTGATTTCATTGATTTCAGAAAATAGATGCGACACGGCTGGTTTCAGCGGAATGACTCCAAGGGCGATACACGAGCAGGTTTTAATTTGATTAAAAATATCTTTAGGGAGGATAAATGATTTCTTTTGAAAAGGGTTTGGTATTTTACAAATTTAAAATGATTCGAAGGGAGTTTTATTAAAATTTTTCAAATTGATCAAGGTGTGTCATGCTTGAAATTGAAGCACCTTGCCACTAATCCCTTTCATATTTAAAATTGTTTTGAAAGCAAGATCTTTACCATTTGCAAAGAAAATCTTTAGTGTTCTTCGAAAATATTTCCAGAAGAGCTCGTGTGGTTGTTCAGGGAGAAGATTCTGCAGGAACTAGCTGCCGTTGCAAAGCCTTGTTAAATGCAAGTAAAGGTTGATCCTTTGCTACACCATTTAAAGCATATATTGATGTTATTCTGGATGTGTTGCCTGTATGTTTAAGATATGTTTGAAGTTCGTGTTTTAAAATGATTTATACGTGTTCTTGGAAGAAAGAATGGGTTCAAAATGATGTTATGCTTCCCAATGTTTTCCAGAAAGATATGGATGTTTTAAAATACTGAGGATTCGAGTTTCGATTCAATCATGTTTATGAATGTTCTTCCTTCCGGTGGATGGTAGTATCGGAACTTGATACTGTGTAATCGGTGGTTGTTAATTGAATCAGTATAAAGTCTGGTATGATAGACAATAGCTGATGGCACAGTCTTCGTTTTGATGTTGCAACACCAAAGTTAGTAATCAGCAGTTGCACTGTTCATTTCAGCAGTTGCGTTGTTTGTAAATCAGCAGATAGTTACTGTTCATAAGTAGACAGTTACTGATCATTTTCAGCAGTTGTATTCTATCGTTGAAATCAGCAGTTGCACTATTAATATATTTAGTTGTTTTGCAAACGACATCGTTTCACTTATTCAGAGTCATGACTGATAACAAATATTCTTGCGTCTGGTTATTCTATTAACAGACTTTCTTACGTTAGCTTCTTAAAGCAAACGACATCGTTTTATACCTATTCCCAAATAGCGTTGTTATTTTGTTGCGACTAGTTCCAACTAACGACGTCATTTCCTTAAGTTGTAACTGATGGCAGATATTCATTACATCATCATGTCTGTTTCCTACTTCAACGACATCGTTTCATCTACTACGTCTGTTTCAAATGTTAGCAAATATTTTTGCAGCTGTTTTGCGACAAACGTGAACAGTGAAGATCTGTTTTGTTTCAAAGTATTGTTTCACTTCGTTACAACTGATTTCATTTCAGCGATGCATCTTCCAAAGTCGAATTCGTTACTCAGTAAAGTTTTAAAAATGGGAAGTAAGAGTTTTAAATGTTGGAACCCGAGGATTTTCAAAGGAAGTTTCAAAGAAAAAATGTTAAAGGAACAAAAGTTATTTTAAGGTTTATGGCATAGATAACAGACGGCCACCAAGGAGAAGGGTGAGCAGTTGTCCAGATGTCGACTGCCCTTTCATATGAGCTATATGCTAAAACTGATATCAGAAGTCATTTTGATCAAAGTGCACATTGGGCCTAAGGAGAGCTTCTATGCTATAAATCAAAAGAAAATGATGATGTTGGATCAGAGCTATTATCCCCTTATCCGAGTTTATGAAAGAAAGAAATGTTTAAGAAAATGTTTACGAATGAATGTTATTGTTCATTGAGGTTCCTTTAACTCAGTATTGTATTGATCAGATGTCTACCTGCTCGAAATGTATTTGTTATTACCCAGGTTTTACTTGCTGAGCCCCTAGGCTCATTAGCTTTTAAATGGTGCAGGTCCGACAGCTGATCAGTGAACTGGGGGTGAAATTTTGAATCAGCTGCTGGGTGGTGTGTTTTTGTCGATGGCCAACGTTTTCCGTGTCACTTTGATGTTATTTTATCTTTTGTAAAGACTGTATTAAATCAGTTGCAACAGTTGTACATTTATATAGAGTATCAGTTGTTGTAAATCGCAATTGCAAATTTATACCAGAATCTGTTTTCCTTCGGTAGTTGGCGCGCAAGTGTATAGATGTATGTCAGCTGTTGTTTGTGTTTGTTGGTGTTTCAAAATTTCTTTTAAAAAGTTATAAGAAGTACAACTTATAACAATTGTCTTTTAGCCTTTCTGTTTATTTAAAAATTTTATTTTACCCCGATTCGTGATCCCGTGGGTTTGGGTGTCACAACATGGTATCAGAGCAACGTTCCTGAGATAAACACACGCACCGTCAGCTGGATCAGATTTCATCGCCTGTTCCTCTAAGTTGTGAGTTTATTTTCAGAGCATTGTCTTTAAATTATTTAGCATGTTCTGATAAATATATGTGATGGATTATGGGCTATAGGATATAAGATGTCAGGAAGAGGAAGAGGTAGAAGAAATATTCCTGTAGAGGAAACCAACGTTGATAATAACTCTAGTATCACCCAACTGTTAAGACTACTGGTAGAGCAAAACAACAGAGGTAATGGCCAATCTTCCAGCAGCAGGGGACCAAGTAATGATGATCCTCAAGAAAAGTTCAGACGACAGAAACCCAAGGAATTCTATGGTACAACTGATCCACTAGTCGCTGAAAGCTGGATCAAATCAATGGAGGTTATCTTTGAGTACCTCCAAATGTCTGATTTAGATAGGCCAAGGTGCGCTATCTATATGTTGAGAGAGGATGCGATGATTTGGTGGGAAGGAGCCAAATTATCGGTGGACTTGATAAATCTAACTTGGGCAGATTTTAAGCAGGTGTTCTTTGAACAATACTGTGAGACCTGGAAATTGTATTAAGGATTAATTGTTGAATTAATCGGGTTTTAGTGATTTCTGGTGATTCAGATGTCAGTTTAAATGCTTGGGTTGCATTTTTGGGTCAGATTTCATATTTAGAGCAATTCTGGAAATTTTAATATTTTCGAAAATTTGGTGAAATCTGGTAGCAGATTTGATGATGTCAGCATCGCGTGTTAACGTTGTGTGGATGACGTAAGCATCGCTGGTTGAGAGATCTGTTCGAAGTTTGTGAAATCTGGGCGCTTAGCGTTGTGGCACGTTTTACTTGATACGCCATCGTTTCATGAGATCTGTTTTACGCTAAGGTGTAGAGATCTGGTTCTAGCGTGTTTTTGTTAAGGCTTGAAACTCTGTCGTTTGGATAAGTAAGCACGGCGTCGTTTTGATTAGCGCTTGTTGGAGAGATCTGGTATAGTGTTTTGTGTGAGATCTGCTCTGTGTGAGATCTGTTCGCGTGAGATCCGTTCGCGTGAGATCTGTTTGCGTGAGATCTGTTTTGTGAGTATAGCGTACTGGTGACCAGATCTCAGCGCTTGTTTGGGCGACCAGCTTTCAGTGTCCAGCTTTTAGCGCTAGCATTCAAATTTCACCTATTCTACGTCGTTTTGGTTCCCGCATTGTTTGTTTTCAGATTTCACCGTGTTTTAGGGCATGCGTTGGTTTTTGTGGAATCTGTTGTGCATTTAGTAGTCTTGAAAGCTGTTTTTGTCGGTGGGTATTTTATCCAGACTTCTCGCGTGTATATATTGGAAGCTTTGGCCTTCAATTATTGAGAAAACAGAATCCATACTTAGCAAATATTTCTCTCGACTTCGTTCTCTGTTCTCAAACCATCGACTACTGTTCATCATGAGCTTCTCCGGTAGATTCCCGTCGATTCCGGCCACCGTTTTTCACGTTTGAGGTAGCGTTGGACTCCTCTTGGAAAGCTCTTTCACCCTATACCAGTTTCAGAGGCTAGTGTTTGCTGGGGAGAGATCACGAAGCTACTGCTCTTGGCCGTGAGTTGTGCGTGCAGGTAGTGTTTGAGTTTAGTTGTTGAGATCTCGTTTCCTAGATGTGATTTAGCTCCCTGTTAAGTTGTATTAGGGTGGTGTTTGCTGGTTGAGCGTGGGACTCGGTTAGATTGAGCGCTGGATTTAGTGTTTAGTCTCAGCCGTGAGCCTTTGGGTTGTTGGCCGTGATCTTTTGTGAGGGCCGTGAGTTGGTGTAGGCTTTTTCCTGAAATCTGTGCTCTGTGTTTTGGCAGATTTGTGCAGGCCGTGACTTGCTACGTTCTTGAGGGAATTAAGGTACTGATTGAGCTTATAATTGCAGCAAGGTGACGGCTTGAATGAATTGTGAGATGGCTTTGCTGGCTAGTGTGTTTATTTGCCTGTTGAGGCTGCCGATTTATGAGATGGCCGTGTGTTATGTGTTATGTACTGGCTGATGTTGCTATTGCTTTGGCATATGTTGATATGCTTGATTATTCCAGCATGTGCATACATGCATTTGCATCTCATTCCAGCTTTATTGCCATCGTATCGTTGTTCTTGCTTTGTTTCTTACCAGGATGCGAGGGCGAGCGGGAATACCGCACTCTCATCTCCCCTGCGGGGTTATGTTAGCCCCTATGCGCCGAGTGGCTAACTACCACAGTTTATAGGTTGGGCAACCACATGTCGAGTTGTTTGATGCATCTGGTATTCGGGTGTTGTGTCCCGGCGAGTGGCTCATTACCACACTTGGAACACACCCAGTGGCCACCGTTGTTGTAGATTCAGTTGAGCTGTACTTTGAGTTCCTTGACTTCCTTTTCGGTTGGAGTCGTTCGTTGTTGTCCAGCATCTCATGCATAGCATCTGCATTTTATTCTTGCTGTTTATTGCTGATTTATAGTTGCTCTTCGTACTGGGGTTTGACCCCATGTCCCTCTGGGGCTTGGTTGTTTGTTGCCTGTTGTGTTGTCCAGGTCATACAGCTGGTCGAGGAGTTAACCCAGCTGGCGGTGCCCCAGGAGGTGGTTGAATGTCCCAGTAGCGTATAACATATATGTATGTATCAGTCTAGTAGTCGGGGAGATGCCCTGTGCTTCGTTGTTGTATTCCCGTGTGGAGTCTGATACATGTTTATTTGTATTAATGCTATACTTGCTTTTGTTGGTTTTGTAAACTGGGAACTTATTTTGAGTATCGTTCTATTTTAAATTATATGTTTTAAACCGTCGGGCCTAAAAGCAAAAATTGTTACCCACTTTTTGATAAGCTTCCGCATGTGTTTGGGTTTTTACTCGGTTGTGAGCACAAGGCCTGACATTTTTGGTATCAGAGCTTAAGCTGGGATAAGCTCAATTTCTTTGATCACACTTGAGTCTAGGCACAGTGTTGTGTGTTGCATGTGCTTGACTTATGTGACTACGTGCTGCATATTTGTGATATATGCTTTCTATGCTGTATCTGTTCCGTTTTTCCTTATCCTGTTGAGTGTATTTTAGATGCCGCCTAGACTTCGTGGTAGAGGTAGGGGGCAGTTCCAGGAGTCATGAGGTCAGACGAGGATCAGTATAGTGCTCCTAGTCGTACTCATGAGAGTAGCGAAGAAGGGGAAGCTGAGGCTCCGCCGGCTTCGGTGGAGAGGATAGATGTTGTTATAGCTCGGTTTCAGAGGATGAACCCTCCTGTCTTTAATGGCGACGAGTCGAGTGAGGATGCTGATTCGTGGCTCCATAACGTCATTCATCTTTTTGATTGGGCTCAGTATGACGATGGACTCCGGTTGAGGTTAGTGACCTTGTTGCTGAGGAAGGCCGCAGACTGGTGGCGAGGCGCGTCTAGTACCTTAGTGGAGACTGGAGTTGGTATCACTTGGGCCAGGAGTCATGAGGTCAGACGAGGATCAGTATAGTGCTCCTAGTCGTACTCATGAGAGTAGCGAAGAAGGGGAAGCTGAGGCTCCGCCGGCTTCGGTGGAGAGGATAGATGTTGTTATAGCTCGGTTTCAGAGGATGAACCCTCCTGTCTTTAATGGCGACGAGTCGAGTGAGGATGCTGATTCGTGGCTCCATAACGTCATTCATCTTTTTGATTGGGCTCAGTATGACGATGGACTCCGGTTGAGGTTAGTGACCTTGTTGCTGAGGAAGGCCGCAGACTGGTGGCGAGGCGCGTCTAGTACCTTAGTGGAGACTGGAGTTGGTATCACTTGGGACACTTCTGTGAGACCTTCAGGCAGGAATATATCCCCGATTCGTATGTGGCTGCCCGGGAGCGGGAGTTTGAGTTTTTGGAGCAGGGCTCGATGACTGTGCGCGAGTATGCTCGCAAGTTTTCTGCGTTGTTGGCTTATGTTCCGCATGTTGCTGGCCGGGAGAGGGCCAAGAGTACCAGATTCGTGGAGGGCTTGAATGAAGAGTTGTACCAGAGTGTCTTGACGAGCAAGCCCAAGTCGTATGCTGAGGCCGTTGATAGTGCTATCAACATTGAGGAGGGCATGAGGAGCCGTCGTACGCGTAGAGCGCAGGTAGCGCAGGCAGTGCAAGGTGGTAGACCTATTGGTCAGGGAGCTCAGTCGTCTCAGAGTTCTCAGTCCGCTCATTATCCCCAGCAGCAGCAACAGGTGGCTCAGCAGTCCGGCCGCCAGAGGTTTCGACCCCACGGTCAGCAATTCAAGAAAAAGTCTGGTTCAGGGTCTTCCGATTCAGGCAGTTCGAGTAGCAGTGGATCTCGGACTGAGTTTTGTGGCTTTTGCGGTGGAAAGCATCCTTCCATGCAGTGTGTAGGTGTGCAGGGCTCCTGCAACCTTTGTGGTCAGTACGGGCATTTTGCGAGAGTGTGTCCGTCAGCTGGATCACAGCAGACCACGGCCCAGCCTCAGGGTCATGGAGGTCAGTCTAGGGGCCGTTCTCAGCAGTTTCAGCAGCCCCGTTTGGGTGAGACTCCATTTAGACCGTTTCAGCAGCCTGGCCTTTCGCGCTTTGGGCAGTCGTCTCAGCCTTTCTTCCCAGGACCCCAGCTTGCCCAGGTTAACGCTATCACGAGGGAGCAGGCCAAGGAGACACCAAGCCGAGTGATTGGAGGTACATGTCTTATCTTTGACTTTCCTGCTCGTGTGTTGTTTGACACCGATGCATCGCATTCGTTTATTTCTTATTCGTTTGTTGTTGAGCATGGTCTGTGTACCGTTCCTTTGCGCGATGCTGTTTCTGTTTCTACCCCTGGTGGTGTTAGCTTGTTCTATCAGGAGGTTTTGTTGGATGGTGTGTTGCGATTTGGTGAGCATGTCCTATTAGCGAATTTGATCCGTTTGATGCTTTGGGATTTTGATTGCATAGTTGGGATGGATGTGCTGTCCAACTATAGGGCCTCCGTGGACTGCTTCCATGGGATTGTGCGCTTTAGGCCTTTGTCTGGCGAGAAGTGGGACTTCTACGGCCAGGATTCTAGATCGAAGATCCCGTTGGTTTCCGCGATGGAGATGTTTAGCTTGTTGTCTTTGGGAAATGCTGGCTTTATGATCTATGCTTTGGATGCGTCTTCTTCTTCTATCGTTCAGCTTAGCGACGTTCCCGTGGTGCGACACTTTCCTGACGTGTTTCCGGAGGAGATTCCTGGTTTTCCTCCGAGGCGGGAGATAGACTTCAGCATAGAGCTAGTGCCTGGCACAGCTCCGATTTCGCGTGCTCCGTATCGTCTGGCGCATGTGGAGTTGAGAGAACTCAAGGTACAGTTAGATGATTTGCTTGATAAAGGTTTTATCCGACCCAGTATGTCTCCGTGGGGAGCGCCCATTTTATTTGTAAAGAAGAAGGATGGCTCAATGCGGATGTGCATTGATTTTCGCCAGTTAAATAAAACCACTGTCAAGAATAAGTACCCGTTTCCAAGAATCGATGATCTGTTTGATCAGTTGCAGGATTCTACGGTGTATTCTAAGATTGATCTTCGTTCTGGGTACCATCAGCTCAGAGTGAGGGAACAAGATGTCGCGAAGACTGCGTTTCGTACGAGGTACGGATATTTTGAGTTTTTGGTGATGCCGTTTGGGTTGAT
Source organism: Dorcoceras hygrometricum (assembly GCA_001598015.1). Lineage (NCBI taxonomy): Eukaryota > Viridiplantae > Streptophyta > Magnoliopsida > Lamiales > Gesneriaceae > Dorcoceras > Dorcoceras hygrometricum. Next base: position 34,626 of record KV005687.1, read on the forward strand.
CAACGCGCCTGCAGTCTTTATGGATCTGATGAACCGGGTTTTTAGAGAGTTCATAGACCAGTTTGTGATTGTTTTTATTGACGACATCTTGGTTTACTCGAAGACTCCGAGGGAACACAAGGAGCACTTGGAAATGGTTCTTCAGAGGTTGAGAGACCAGCAATTGTATGCAAAGTTTTCCAAGTGCGAGTTTTGGTTAGATCGCGTGGTATTTCTGGGTCATGTAATTTCAGCGGATGGCATTTCAGTGGATCCCAGTAAAGTGGATGCTGTTTTGAACTGGGAGCGACCGAGAAATGTGTCCGAGATTCGCAGTTTCTTAGGTCTGGCTGGCTATTATCGTCGCTTCATTGAGGGATTCTCTAGTATAGCGAAGCCGATGACCCAATTGACCCAGAAGGATAAGCGGTTTGTTTGGACGGAGCAGTGTGAGAATGCGTTTCAACTGCTCAAGGAAAAGTTGATTACTGCGCCTGTGTTGGCTCTGCCGTCCGGTTCATGTGGTTTTGTTGTTTTTTCTGACGCTTTGCTCAATGGATTGGGTTGTGTGTTGATGCAGAATGGTCGAGTCATTGCGTATGCCTCGCGGCAGTTGTAAACCGCACGAGACTCGTTACCCAGTCCATGATTTGGAGTTAGTAGCGGTGGTCTTTGCGTTAAAGATCTGGCGTCACTACCTGTATGGCGAGCAGTTTGTGGTGTACTCCGACCACAAAAGTCGACATGGCGTTGAAGAAGCAACATGGGAAGTGGAAGATGATATGAAACAACGATTCCCTTATCTCTTCCAATAAGGTTAGTTCTTGTTCAGAATCAATTTTCTCCTTATATTCCATGTAAATATAGAGACTGCTGATGAGTTCGAGGACGAACTCGAATCTTAGAGGGGGAGAAATGTAATGCCCGAATAATTAAGAAGAGGATTAGTAATTCCGACATTTAAGATTTTCAAATAATAGATTTTGATGAAGCTTAATTATGAGCTCGGATTTCTTCTGGAAGTGTTGGCTGATTAAGGAATTATGTATCTTTGAATTTCGCTAAGTATGGACACCAGACGAAGCGACCAGCCGAAGCGATTTGGTAAAATTGTTCAGCAGCAGGTTACTGTAGCAAAGTCAATGCGGGTCAACACTACTGTAGCTTGCGACTGGTTGAATGGTGAAATTCAGTCGAAGCGCTAGTGTGGGTTGCAGCTGGAAGCAGACGCGCGAATACAAGGATCAATAATGAAGCGCCGCGTGTTGGTTATTGTTACGCACGTGGGAATCAGCAGCAAGAATTCCTTACCTACTGGTTTAGGTATCTACTGGTTTATTGATGTATCGATTGGTTTTGATGACGTAGGTGCAACGTCGTCGTTTTGGTAATAAACACGAACCAGTCGAGGCGAGTATGTGAAATTTGGTTCCAACTGAGAGAGCAATGCGACATCATTTTGGATTATGAACAGGAACCTCGATACAAAGTCGTTGGTATGAATTAGTGACCCGTCGATGGTTTGTTGTATCTGCTGGTTAACCAACCAGTCGGGGGAACAATGCGATGTCGTTTGATTTATGAACAGGAATAGCAATACGTCACCGTTTGAATATAGTAGCGAAATCAGTCATTGGAATAGGAGAGCGACCAGCTGCTGATTTCTTTTAATAGAGGTGATACCAGCTGATGACACGTTACGACGTCATTGGAATTAATGATAACGACATCGTATTGATTTTCGAAGTATTGCGTCTGAATTCTTGTTGCGACTGGTTGTTACTACTGGTTGGTGCTCCTGCTGTATAACAAGAAAATGCTGATTGGTTCGAACAGCGACTGAGAATGAACAACAGTTGAGGAATCTGGTTACTGTTATCCACTTTCGAAGCGGTGGGAGTATATCCTGTTTGAATACTCATCATGACACGTGGAACTCAAATTGAACACGTTGGAAATGCTGCAGGAAAACAGAGATCGTCGTCTATAAATAAGATTGAATTCGAAATACTGAGAACATCTTGACTACAGACATCGGATTTTGATTCTGTGAAGTTCTCAGGAAGTGAAGAACAGAGCTTAAGAACACTGACTGAAGTATTTTGAAAACAGAGGAACGAAGGTATAATTTGACAGTAGAGTCAGGGATTTGATTACTCAAGAATGAGTTTTCTTGAGTTATCCCGCTGAAATCACATACATATTGATTACTGATCTTGACTTAGAGCTTGAATTGTGTAGGTGTCGATCCATCACAGGTAGTGGATCTTTTATAATTGCATGACATTGCATAATGAAGAGAATTGAATTGATTCTAACGCCCAGGACTGAGTTGGCCTGATTTTCTAAGCCGGAGATGGTTTCGATAGATGAATATTCATGTCAAGATCGGATACGAATCTTGATGGCATCGAACTGAAATGGAATCAATTCTGAGATCGAAGAAGAGCACTAGAATCATTTCATTGCATTGCATTTGTCTTACAGTTGATAAACTGTTATGCATTTTATTGTTATTATTCGTACCTGCTGATTATACTGAGATGATTCTCACCGGAGTTTATCCGGATGTTGTTTTGTTTTGTATGTGTGCATGACAACAGGAGGAAGAAACTAGTGGGGATCAACTAAGGGTAGCGAGAGAACACTACATAGACGCTGGATCAGCAGCAGGAAGAATAAACACCAGCTGATAGTTTATATGTTTGGACAGTTGGTCTTAGGTTGCTCAAGTCTGGTTTAGTATATAAGAATCAAGTGTGTACTAGTAAACTTAGCTTGTAACCGCCATGAACCATGAAGTATTTGTATAAATGAATAGTATTTACGCTACAAGCTGAACCCTTTATGCTTCTGCTGGATTGAATACGCTTCTGCTGATTGACAAAATTTTTTTTTTTAACTTATATAGGAACCAGATTAGATTTAATAAACGTGTTTAGGTTAAATTAATATACCACGAGATTAGAGGATTAATTGTGAGCCGAGAGCCTCACAACAGGTGGTATCAGAGCCCTACTACTTTATTAAGATTATTGAATTAGATGAGTGGGGTAGATCGAGTTCTTCCTGACTAATTAGATTACAGAAACAAATGAATTGCATGCTTGTGTGGTATATGTTTTACTGCTTTTGAATTTATATCACGATTATTGTGAATAAATGGTGAGCATATACCGAAGAGTTATGAGAATTACATGCTTTGAAGTGATGAATAGCATGTATTGAGTGAAGTATGAATCAGAACTCGATCTCTTGAGCAGCAGTACATTCATGTATGCTAATCAGAGGAGGGACTGAAATTGGCTTGTTCTTGATTGATGAGAAATGATAAACACGTCTGTTTGATTCCTAGATATGCCTCCTCGAAGAACAACGAACCGGCAGACAGAGCAGGGGAGTACGTCTACTGAGGCGTTGAATGCAGCTGCTACTCCTATGGAAACATTGTTAAAACGATTCCAGTCGTTTAAACCATCGACTTTGATAGGAACAGAAAGTGCTATTGACTGCGAGAATTGGCTAGAGGATATTGAACAATTATTTGAGGCACTTGATTACACCGATGATCGTCGGGTGAAACTGATTATTCACCAGTTGCATGGTGTTGGTAAAAGTTGGTGGGTGGCAACAAAGAAAGCGCTTGAAAATCAGGGTACTGTGATTACTTGGGCAGTATTTTGAACAGCTGTCTATCAAAGATTTTTCCCCGTTCGTATCGGAAGGATAAAGGGGCAGAATACTGCGAGAATTGGCTAGAGGATATTGAACAATTATTTGAGGCACTTGATTACACCGATGATCGTCGGGTGAAACTGATTATTCACCAGTTGCATGGTGTTGGTAAAAGTTGGTGGGTGGCAACAAAGAAAGCGCTTGAAAATCAGGGTACTGTGATTACTTGGGCAGTATTTTGAACAGCTGTCTATCAAAGATTTTTCCCCGTTTCGTATCGGAAGGATAAAGGGGCAGAATTCGCAAACCTGAGACAGGGGCCATTGAATATTGAAGACTATGTTGCTAAATTTACCAGCTTGCTTAAATTTTCTTCGCACGTTGCCATGAGTGATGAAGCACAAGCTGATCAGTTTATCAATGGCTTGAATCCTGACGTGTTTACTTTGGTGAACACTGGAAGACCAAATACTTTTGCTGATGCGTTGAACCGAGCCAAAGGAGCAGAAGCGGGATTGCTAAGGCAGCGAAGAGCACAATTTGTTTTAGCAGCAGCCAAATCAGCACAAGAGAACCCACAGATTCCACCACCCCCTCGATTTGATGCTGGAAGCAGCAGTAGTGGAAAGAAAAAGTTCTTTAAAGAAAAAGGAAAACAATTTAAATGTTCAGGAACCAGCAGCTCCTCCAGTTCAAGTGAATTCAAACAATTGGGAGCTGGACAGAAATCTGGAGATTACTGTACCAAGTGTGGAGGTAGACATGTTAAAGAGCAATGTAGAGGAGTGTCTGGCCTTTGCCGTATTTGTAATCAACCGGGACATTTCGCGAGAATATGTCCTCAGCGTAATTCTGGGAATTTCCAGAATTCAGAAGCAGCAAGAACAATGCCAATACCAGAAAGGCAAGCCTCCTCTGTACATTCATACCAACCCCAAAATCCACAACAGAGTAGACAAGGAGGAAGCCAGACAGTGAGCCAACCTCCTAAACAACAAGCAAGAGTGTTTGCATTAACCGAGGAGCAAGCACAGGCAGCCCCAGACGATGTTATTGCAGGTAACTGCTATTTGTGCAAATTTCCAGCCTATGTATTAATTGATACTGGTGCATCACACACCTTTATCTCTGAAAATTTTGTTGTATCACATAAGTTGTCTGCTGAACCCTTAGCCGAAATAGTATCGGTTTCTTCACCTCTGGGGAAGGGACTGTTATCGCTCACTGCTGTTAGAAATTGTGTGTTACAGTTTGAGGGTCACGCAATTGAAATCGATTATTGTGTTGTGCTCGGGTTATCTGATTTTGATTGTATCGTGGGCATAGATATGTTAACCAAGTATAGAGCAACAGTAGATTGTTTTCAGAAGGTGGTTCGATTCAAACCAGAGAAAGCTGATGAATGGAAATTTTATGGTAAGGGCTCACGAGCCAGAATTACTTTGGTCTCTGCTTACAATGAATAATCTATTGCAGAAAGGAGCGGAGGGATTTCTAATTTATGCAATAGATAAGAAGAAAAGTAGCCCGAATCTGGTTGATATACCAGTGGTCTGCGATTTTGCTGATGTTTTTCCTGATGAGATCCCGGGATTACCTCCATATCGAGAGGTAGACTTCAGCATTGAATTGATGCCAGGTACACAACCAATATCCAAAAGCACCATACCAAATGGCACCAATTGAGCTAAAGGAATTGAAAGAACAGCTGGAGGATCTTCTTACCAAGGGATACATTAGACCAAGTGTTTCTCCTTGGGGTGCTCCAGTATTATTTGTGCGAAAGAAAGATGGATCAATGAGGTTATGTATTGACTACCGGCAACTGAACAAGGCAACGGTAAAGAATAAATATCCTTTGCCACGAATAGATGATTTATTCGATCAGTTGCAGGGTTCGACAGTGTATTCAAAGATCGATTTGAGATCTGGATATCATCAATTGCGAGTAATTGTATTGACTACCGGCAACTGAACAAGGCAACGGTAAAGAATAAATATCCTTTGCCACGAATAGATGATTTATTCGATCAGTTGCAGGGTTCGACAGTGTATTCAAAGATCGATTTGAGATCTGGATATCATCAATTGCGAGTAATAGATGAAGATATATCAAAGACTGCCTTTCGAACAAGATACGGTCACTATGAGTTTGTGGTTATGCCATTTGGACTGACTAACGCACCAGCAGTGTTAATGAGTCTAATGAACCGAGTCTTCCAAAGATACCTTGATGATTTTGTGATCGTATTTATTGATGATATTCTAATCTATTCAAAGAATTTGAGTGATCATGCGAGCCATCTTCGAACAGTTTTGCAGACTTTGAGAGATGAGAAATTGTATGCTAAACTGTCGAAATGTGATTTTTGGTTACAAAGAGTGGTATTTCTTGGGCATATTATATCTGGAGATGGGATTTCAGTTGATCCCAGTAAGACAGAGGCAGTGAACAATTGGCCTAGACCAAAATCTGTGCCAGAAATTCGAAGTTTCATGGGTCTTGCAGGGTATTACCGACGGTTTATTCAGGATTTCTCGAGTATTGCAAAGCCTATAACTCAGCTGACACAGAAAAATGCACCCTTTGTTTGGTCAGAAGCATGTGAGAATAGTTTTCTTGAATTAAAGAAGAGACTAACTACCGCTCCAGTGTTAACAATTCCTTTGGGTACTGGGGGATTTGTCGTGTATTGTGATGCATCTCACCAAGGATTGGGGTGTGTTTTGATGCAGCGAGGTCATGTGATTGCATACGCCTCAAGACAGTTAAAACCGCATGAAATTCGATATCCAATTCATGATCTTGAATTGGCAGCCATCGTATTTGCATTGAAAATCTGGCGACATTATCTTTATGGTGAGAAATTCAAAATCTTCTCTGATCATAAGAGTTTGAAGTATTTATTTTCGCAGTCCGAATTAAATATGAGACAACGAAGATGGCTGGATTTACTGAAAGATTTTGATTGTGAGATCAAGTATTATCCAGGGAAATCGAATACAGCAGCTGATGCTCTGAGTAGGAAGATTTGTGCCTTGTCTTTGACTACGATCGGAGTGTCTAATTTGATAGAAAATTGCTGCATTTCTGGGTATGTATTCGAAACAGAAAGAAAACCGATGAGAATTTGTGCTATCAGTGCTGAACCTGAATTGCTGATTCGAATTAAAGAAGCACAAAAGAGAGATTGGAATATCCAGAAATCTATTGAAGTAATGAAGTCTGGACATCAATCTGAATATCAAATAAGCACTGATGAAGTGTTGTATGTAAATAGTAGACTTGTTGTTCCAGATGTAATAGAATTGAAAAACCAGATTTTGAGTGAAGCCCATCGAAGTAAATTCAGCATTCATCCTGATGGCAGGAAGATGTATAATGATTTGAAGAAACACTACTGGTGGAAACAAATGAAGTCTGATGTGGCTGAATTTGTTTCAAAGTGTTTGAATTGTCAGCAGGTGAAAGCGGAAAGATTCGCTGGTTTATTACAGAGTCTATCAGTTCCTGAATGGAAATGGGATCACATTGCCATGGACTTTGTAACGAAATTACCAAAATCATCCCGAGGTTGTGATGCCATTTGGGTGATTATCATTAGGTTGACAAAATCTGCGTATTTTATTCCCTATCGAATGACCTATCGACATGATCAAATGGCAGACCTTTATGTACGAGAAGTGGTAAGACTTCATGGAGTCCAAAATCGATTATCTCTGATAGAGATCCCAGATTTACTTCTCTATTTTTGAAGTTAGTTTACAGCAAGCGCTGGGTATGAAACTACATCTAAGCACTGCGTACCATCCTACAAACTGATGGGGCAATCTAGAAAGAACAATTCAGACACTTGAGGATATGCTTAGAGCAGTAGTATTGGATTTCAGTATTTCGTGGCAAGATTCATTACCAC